>SJYV01047128.1:58530-180375 GCA_006410875.1 Neotragus pygmaeus
GGAAAAATTGTCTTTCATGAAACCAGTCTCTGGTACCAAAAAGGTTGGGGACCGCTACTTTAAACAGAAGCTGCCAAGATACACATGATTTTAGCAAAAGAATTAGAAAGTAGGTAATCTCTCCATTTTGCCAACTCACCTACCAAAAGGACTCTGGACAAGATACCTTTCTCTACAGCGAAATTTCATAACCACTTTGCTTCTGTCATACTAATAGTCACAAGATGGGAATTTAGTAGTCACTTGATAAAACCTTAGAATATAAAATATCTTGTACCACTTCTACAGGATACTCCACTGGTGGTTTCTCACCCCACCCCATCCCCCACACGCCAGATTTCCTTCAAGCCTAAGGAAAGGATTCTTCTGCTATCTGAGTTTAAAGAATCAAAAAGCCTGATCATTCTACAGTAGGCTAACTTACTTTACCAAATATCAGTAAAGGCAAAGCAGGGATGGGAAGCCCCAGGATGAGGGAACTAGCACACTTGTGGTGTGGTCCTGGTGGGGGTAGCGAGACAAAGGGAGAGAGGACCTCAATCCTTGGAAAGCTCGAGCAATTAAAAAAACTTTCATTCCACAAGAGCACTTGAATTTCAGGCAGCACTTTTTGAGTGAAAAATAGGCAACCAGGTCAAATGTCTGCTCTTTGCAGGCTGGCTACTGGAATGAGTACGAAAGGTTTGTGCCTTTCTCGGATCAGCAGATCAGCAATGACAGCGCATCTGCAGAGAACCGGACCATCGTCGTCACTACCATTCTGGTAAGTACAGAGAACTAGGTGGGCTTTCTGTACAGCAAGACTTCTGTTTTCTGAAAAGCAGTATTCAACCAGGAGGAAAGACCTCAAGTTCAAACAGTGGAAACTTTCAACATGTCAATTTAGGAACCTTTTGAAATATCTTGCCATGATGATGAGAGAATGTCATTTTTAAAAAGACAGAATAGGGAATTTGCAACAGTCTTAGATGTCATTATCCTCTTAAACAAGGGCTTCCTAGGTGGCTCAGTGGTAAAGAATCTGCCTGCCAATGCAGGGCACTCGAGTTTGATTCCTGGGTTGGGAAGATCCCCTGGAGAAGGAAATGGCAACCCACTCCAGTATTCTTTCCTGGGAAATCCGATGGACAGAGGAACCGGGGGGCTCCAGTCCATAGAGTCACAAAGAGTCAGATATAACTTAGCAACTAAACAATAATAATCCTCTCAAACACCCTATACCGTGGACTGATGCTCCATCTAGGCCTGAAATGGAATACTTCATTGTAGGGGAGACAAAAGGAAAGAGTAGTTCAGAGCTCTAATATTAGTCTTGTCACTAACCTGAGTTTAACAGTACAAATCGCAATGTCTCTGAGCCTCAAGTTGTATTATTTTTTAACTTGTGGAATAGGCATAATAATAGCTTCCTATTCATGTCATAAGATGTTTCAAGGCAATATTCACCGTGTAAAGCTTTTCTGAAAAACTTAAAGCACTACTGAGATATGAACTAATATTTTCATTTATTTTGAAATGTTTTTCTAAAAATGTTTCATTTCTGAATGAAGTCCAAACCCAGATTAAAAATGACTATTCCACTAGGTCTGAAATTGTGATTAACTGAATGGAGATTCAGCTAAAGTTTACCTTTCATTTAAACATACAAATCAAATACTCACTTTGGGCTAGGTACTGTACTAGGCCATGAGGATATAAAAATGAATAAGCTACAGACCCTGATCTCACAAAGATCACAGTGCTTCCCTAGGGCTTACCAGAGCTGGCTGCAGTTCTGACATGGTAAATCCCAAGAAATCAAAGACAGTTCACCTTCATGTAACTGTGGGAAATACCTCTGTCCAATTTGACTAAATCAAAGACTCTCTAGGTGGAAACTGATTCTTCTCTCAAACCCTCAAAAAGGACTTAAATCCTTCTCTACTTCTTTAAATCATTGATTAAGGACTCCAAGGAATATGTGCCCCCATGAACAGGCGATCGAGGCTCTTCTGCTTATTAAGCAAACATTTTTAAAAGCTCTCCTAACAGGCCAAGCCTCAGTAGCCACAGGGAAATAAAACTTCATTATTACATTTATTATCTCTTAGAAAAATGTATAGGAGTAACCTATTTATCTTTCTTCTGGTCCCAAAGGAATCACCATATGTAATGTATAAGAAGAACCATGAGCAACTGGAAGGAAATGAGCGATATGAAGGCTATTGTGTAGATTTAGCCTATGAAATAGCCAAACATGTAAGGATCAAATACAAATTGTCCATTGTCGGTGATGGGAAATACGGTGCAAGGGATCCAGAGACTAAGATATGGAATGGCATGGTTGGGGAACTTGTCTATGGGGTAAGTTTTTTCCACTTTGGTTTCATTTACTTCTATGCCTTTCAACTAACCAAGATAGATGAAACTTAATTTTTAAGTACAATGCTTATCCAGTTGTATCATCTTCATATGGCCTGTACACAAAACATTTCATTCTACAGTTGAATTCTGTAAAGGTAGCTTGTCAATAGCATCCTTTGGGCGACAGGTTTATTTTACTAAAATGAAAGAGGAATTGGGGAACTTTATTTGGCAATATTAAGTACTGCCTTCCCTCTACTGAAAATCTGTTCCTTGTGTGTTTCCTGTATCAGGCAGCAGACTCACCACCCACTTAGTTGCCTAAACAAGCAGATCATCTTTCCTCATTACTCCCCTCATATCCAGCCAGTCACCATGTCCTTTCTTTTCTACTCTTCTGGTTCTCAAATCCAGATACACTTCCCAGTCCCATCAACATCATCATCTTAGCTATGGTTCTTATGATTTGACAGGCTTTACTTGGATTGCCTGTCTCTGCTCTTACCCTGGCCAATCAAATCTGCATTATTGTGACTTCTCACTTTAGAAATCAGGAGAAAATTCAAATTCCTTAGCACGGCAAAGAAGGCACTTTGTCTTCTGGCCCCCACCTACCTCTCTGGCTTCATCTGGTCCTCTTCCTCCTTCACACTCAATCTTCCAGCTATAGCAAACCATGCATTGTTCCCTGAAGGAGGCCTGGGAATACCTTCACCTCTCTTCAGCTGGCTGCTGCTACCTCCAGTTCTTCAGAATTCAGAGATGTCAACTCTTTCAGGAAGCCTTCCCTGATCCCACTTACCCATCTGCAGTATTGTTAGCTGCCCCTGCGTTTGCTTCTTTATAGTACTGGGCTTCCCAGGTGACGCTAGTGGTAAAGAACCAGCCTGCTAATGCAGGAGGCAGTAGAGACAGGAGTTTGATTCCTGGGTTGGGAAGATCCCCTGGAGGAGGGCATGGCAACCCACTCCAGTATTCTTGCCTGGAGAATCCCATAGATGGAGGAACCTGGCAGGCTATACAGTCCATAGGGTCACAAAGAGTCAGACACGACCGAAGTGACTTAGAACACGTAGAACACTTGAATCTGTATTATGAGTTCAGCTGTCCCAACTAGACTATGAACTCCTTGAAGACAGAAGCTATATCTGGTTCATTTCAATATCCCATGGCCTGACACATAATGGAAGTCCAATGACTATGTTATGAATGAATTCATGAATGAACAAAATGGCTCTGGCAAGGGCTTGCCCACGGGTGAAGTACAGAAGAATTATACTGTTAGGGCTTTTTAAAGGAGGTGCAGTAGTATTTTCAGAGTTTCTCAGGGGCTTAACTTGAAAAGGTCTCTGATTGGGAATGACAGATCTTGGGCCACGCATTGAGGCACATGGAAGCAAGTGAAAAGGGCATAAGAACCACCCACTGGATGACCTAGTCACTAGAAAACTAAGCCAAGTGCTGCCAGAGGTTTAGTTCTAATAGATAGTTATTACTTGCAATGACCAGTCCCTGTCTAGACAACAGATTAGGGAAAGCAGGGGAATTTAGGGGGTAGACATTTGAGAAGAATCTGGCAAGAAGCCAATGTCCAAGTGAGCTATTGAATTGAGGTTTAGGATAAGGACTCCAGCACTAAAGACAGGAATCAGCAACAATAATAAGGTGTAGCTCTCCAATTGGAAGATAGTACTGGGGTCACTAAATAAGTGTTTGGAACCGGTCCTTAGGAACAAGCGCAAAGGCGAAAGCTCATTTCTAAAAATAAGGGCCCGAAAAGGGAATTAAGGCTTAAAATGAGATTGGACTTCAAGCAACAAAACTAGGGCACCATCCTCCAGTCAGACTGGCCGCAAGGCAGTTTGAACCTTAGCCCCCCGCCCCCCAAGCTGGGAGGACTGGAGCCGATTGTCTCTGGTCTTGGATCCAGGCTGGTCCTGGGAACTGGGGCAGGGCCGAACTGCAGATAAGATGCAAGTGAATCCAGTTATGAGAAAGAACTTCTAAGGCCTACGAGGAAGCACAGAACACTCATTAGGCTTCCTGAAGACCCTGAGAAGGAAGCCCTGAGCCATCTCTTCTAACTTTACAAGTAGTTGATCATGTCTTCTGTTTCTCATCTGCCCTCATCTGCCCAACACTCAGGCTTCAAGAGGACCTGTCTTGCTCACACCTCTCCCCTGCTCCTTAGCACATTAGCTGGTACACAAGAGATGCTCAGTTTTTCGCTTTAACGAATCACTGCCTGGCATGTAGTAATGCCCAGTCAATGTTCACTAAATGGAGTTCATGGTGAGAGGTAAACTTATAACAGTTTTATCATTATTCTCAGCTAGCATTTGTTGCATATTTACTGACTGCCAAACATTGTGCCAAATGCTTTACAAGTACTATGTAACTTAACCCTCAAAATATTATTGACATCATTCTACAGATGAAACAAATTGATGCCAAGACCAAACAGCTTGTACTGACACAGTGATTTGAACCAAGGTCTCTGACTATGAAGTTTGTGTTAAGCATCACCCTCTACTGCCTAACAGTCAACATATTGCAGACTCATCCCATCCTAAAACATAGCTGAAAGGTATTGCAAAGGCCCTTGGTTCCTTAGCCATTCTCAGGGAGGGAGAGTGGCCACAGAAGCCTGGCAAGGAATTTAGAGTGTTTCTACTAGGGCAGAGTAACTGACATGGACTCCACCAGCCCATCAGGGCTCACTTGCCAGAGCTCTCTACTGTCTCAATAGAAGCCTGTCCTGCACTGTAAATAGCTTAGTGCCCTCCTGGCATTGTACAGGACGTTTAACACAGCGATGTGGAGCAAGGCTGATTTCCTGACATTATTCAAACACCAGTTTTTTCCATGCATTTTGGTTTCTCCTCAGACATGTACTCTCTACTGCACCCATTTACTCTCCACATTCTCTTCCTCTTTCCAATTTGTGTACGTGTGAGTGAGGAAGCTTGAGAATTAGTGACCCCCTTATTGGTTTAGTAATTGAGGAACCAGCTCTCGACTGCTGACTAGGTAAAAATTCTCCTGGAGGAGCCTACCCTTTTTTTTTTTTTTTTTCCATCTATTGCTCTCTACTCAAGATAAAAGCAAGAGCCAGGGAAGGCTCTTAAGAAATGTCTTCCTCCATCCCCTAACCTAGAGCAAGTGTCTGGTGCTTCCTGGGATGATAACACAAGGTGATTCCCAGGAACTGACTGCACACCAACCTGTATGAGTGGACTGCCAAGTTCCACTTTCCTCTAAGGTGTGTGGCTGTGAAAAATGGATGTTCTTCTCGTGCTTAGAGTGAGAGCTGTCAGTGAGAGAGGGTGACCTAAGCTGAGTATGTCTTCCCCCTCATTTAGAAGTTTTCATCTTTCAGCATTGAGAAGTTTACAACTTCTTGATCAATGATAGAAATGGAGAAAAGTGAAAACACGCACTCATTTCTGGCAGGCCTTGTCTCTTACAGTTTGTAAGTTGCTTAAGAAAAAGAATGGACAGAAACATACACACCCCTCCTTGGTGACTTCCCTAAGTGCTTAATAAGCAAAAGGATGGAGGATGTGGAAGTATTCCTTGAAATAACACAAAACTACACAGATAGACACTGCTTTATCTTTAGGGCATTTTCTCCTAGACTTTTAGTATGTACAAGCAGATCAGAGTAGGAAAAAAAATGAAGAAAGGCGAAATGAAAAAAAGCTTTGCAAAGGAGATTTCAGTATCTGCCACGAAGTCTCAAGAAAGAGTCAAAATGAATTAAACTTGTTAAAGAAGAGAGAGGCCAATCAGCCTCCTTTCAGATGAGTCTTAAATGGTTTTTTCCCCACTCTAAAGAAAATCAAGTCAAGGTTGATGTTTGGGCCACCCTGTATTGCTAAGAAGGCTATTTTTGAAACAAGCATCAGTAGGACACAATGTACCCCATTATATAAGCTTTTCAGAACATTATGGACTTGAAACTCTCCTCCTGCTTTTAGAAGTTTTGATTTTGAGCTGGATGTCTGTAACATTGCCACATGGCAATTGTCCCCAGCTTAATTGTGGCCTATAGACCACAGGTTTGCATGGCTCCCAAATATCATGTGCTGCTAGCAGGGCTCTTAGATATCCTTTCGCCTACTTTCTCATTCATTTTACGCAGAAATGTGAACACCAGCCAGGACTGAACATTAGAACTGCCCATTGGATAAACCAGGAAATCAAGGCCTGATATAGGACAGGAATGACAGGAGTAGTAGGGATTGTGATAAGGTCACAAAACCACACAGCATGGCAGAGCTTAGACTATAACTCAGGTTTCATGACTCGTGGTCCTGTGCTCTGTCCACTGACTCATATTGACTCAGTTTACTAAGGGTGTCTGCTTACAGCAACATAATCCCATCTGCTTTCAAGGGGCTTACAATCTAGTTGGATTATGAGCTTTTCCATCTGAGATACTCATCCTGTTTATCTGTAGCCATCAGGATAATGATAAACAGGATGAGTATCTCAGATGGAAAAGCTCATAATCCAACTAGATTGTAAGCCCCTTGAAAGCAGGTGGGATTATCTTCCACCAGGATAATGCGGAGAAGGCAATGGCACCCCACTCCAGTACTCTTGCCTGGAAAATCCCATGAACAGAGGAGCCTGGAAGGCTGCAGTTCATGGGGTCCCTGAGGGTCAGACACGACTGAGCGACTTCATTTTCACTTTTCACTTCCATTCACTGGAGAAGGAAATGGCAACCCACTCCAGTGTTCTTGCCTGGAGAATCGCAGGGACTGGGGAGCCTGGTGGGCTGCCATCTATGGGGTCGCACAGCGTCAGACCAGGATAAGGTAATACACACCTCTATTTATCACTCGAAATATTTGAAAACCCAGGTAGGCAGCTGAGGGTTTCTGTCCTTTGAGAGGAGACATGGTCTAACACAAAAAGAGAATCAGAACAAGAGCTAGAAGGAAATTGTGGTCCTAACTGACAAAATGATACATCCCAATGGGCAGCTGCCATGTTCCTTATGTTCCCAGCACTTAAAAACTAAGGAAAGGAAAGGCCAGACAAAATATTGCTCATATTGGCACCTCTGGTTTATAAGAGAGCAGAAGGAGCTTGGAGATGGAGTGGAGGACAGGTGATTCCAGGTCACTTCTGAATATCATCAGATTCCTTCACCCTCCCAGGACGAATGGCAATTTTATAGATGCTGTTCACACTGACATTTCTCTCCCTAGGAGAAATTATCTCTGAGGTTGTCACTATCCTAAGATAGATTCATTTTCCATTAAGAAAGACAGAAAGTCGATCTGTCCTTCCAGCTAAAAGGCAGAGAAGCAAGGGTGAAGTAACAGATGCCAAATATTCTCTTCTATTCTTCAGGTGATTACACCAGGCTTTGGCAGGAGGGCTGATGGTTTGATCAAAGCACCCCTCTCCTTCAAATGAGGCCTGTGAACTCGAGGAAGGAGCACTAATGATGTATGGAAGTCTGCCATTCTGCGCAGGCGGGGTGGGGAAATATTTCCAACCAAATTTAGTCTCACGTGACCTTTACCCAGCTCCAGGGGCACTCCTTTATCTTTACTTTGTTTTTAACCCTCTGAGCTCCCCCAAGGACAAGGAGCTCTAACCAAGAGATCCAGACTGGGACATCTGTTCTGGATGAAGAAACGAGGAGATCCTGTTGTGACCCTGCTTGTTGATGCAGAGATTTAAATAGACCTCATCCTTTTCTCCAGATCTCAACAATTGCAGACAGTAAATATCCCATAGAGTACAGTCAGTAAAGCTGTTTCAGTCCTGGCCCCCAACAGGCAGCAATTATATTCCTATTGTCTAGCTTGATTCTGTCCCCCTCCTTTCTCTGATACATTTAAACTTTCCAAACAACCTGTCTGCCAAAGGCTACTAGAACCTTACAGCTGATACAGGGATAAGGGGCCAGGTCACATCTGCTTCTTCTCTCAGTGATGTATAATGTCTCATATACTATACGCCAATGCACTGCCTACCCTCCACCTCTCATCTCACTTTCCTCCTTGCTTTCAGCAAATGCTTTAAAAGCTGACAAGCTCCTGCTTATGTGTAGTCTCCAGGTGTGTCACAAGTTTGTATCAGATCTTCAGATGATTAAGCTATAACATAAGCCTTTCAGCTCAAAAAAAAAAAAATGTTTTAAATAACATTTAAACCAAGTGTCATTTCTGTCTTCAACCTGTCAGACTCTTAAATGCATCACCTGCCATATGCATATGAGTTTGTTGGGTTTTAAGTTTTATGAAATTTATGACTTTGGCAACCCACCTATGAAAAGGATTATAAATCCCCTCAAGCTAAATCCCCTCCAATAATGCAGTTGCTCTGGGTTTGCCACTGGTGAGTAAAAAAATAACCAAACCTAATTTGGTGTGTTTACTGAGCCCACACAGCTACTCTTAAGCCGCTTGATTAAAATCCTTTAAGTAGCCAAGACGCAAGCAAACTCTCACTCTGAGCCCTTTCCATTGGCTGGTTTTTGTCCATCAGCCGAAGCTCTCTCACACCACCTACTTACCCACCTAGGTTTCTGAAAATGGCCTGCTGACTGCCGTTACTAGCACAGGCAGAGGCTTGAGGACAAAAGGATCCTGACTGATTCAGGACACCCCAAGTGAGGTATTGGAGTAGCCAAAAAGTCTGTACTTTTGTAAGTTCTTACGGGAAGCCTGAATTTTTTTGGCCAACTCAATGCTTCTCCACTGCGTCCAAATTTCAAGGGCTCCCTAGCCCCATGGAGAATTCTTAACACTCTCCCAGTCACAGCTGGCTTTCCTAAGGAACAGAGACCAGGAAAGGAATGCTATTCGGAGAGTTGCCTTTTTCACTTTTTCGTTCATGACAGCCTCCTAAATCTTTAAGTTGCCTTGCAAATGGCCTTGCCACTCACGTGCATGTCCCAAGAGAGCTGAATGGGTCTTTTCTGACACTGGTTGGTTACCTGCTTCTCACCATTTCCTGTAATCAGCATGTTGATTGTTCCCCAGTCATGCCAAGCAGGCCTGGAGCTCTGAAACAAGCAGCCATCACAAGAGTCTTTTCAAATGGACTAAGGCAGACAGGGGTCAAGGGCTTCTCCGGGGCTGGCCATGAGCTGATATGGTGGTCCTGCTGCTGAGTTGTTCTCACCAAGCATACGAGACATGGGAGGGTTTGCTGGGTCTCCCACCAAGTAGGTTGTCCTGTGGCTTGATCAGCAGCTCCCTTCTCCTCTACTGGTTAAGCTTTCTTCAGCGTACTTTGCTTGCCCTTTGTCTATTACTATTTCTTCCTGTAAAGGTCTTTTCCTTTAATATTTATTTATTTACTTTTTTTGGCTGTGTTGCGTCTTAGTTGTGGCATGCAGGATCTTCACTGTGGTGCATGGCTTCTCTCCAGAGCATGTGGCCTCAGTAGTCACATCACGTGGGCTTAGCTGTCCCTTCACGTTTGAGATCTTACTTCCCTGACCAGAAGTTGAACCCATATCCCCTGCATTAGAAGGCCGATTCTTAACCACTGGACCACTAGGGAAGTCCCTGTATAGGTCTTTTTTAAGGTTCAGTATGGTTAATCTTCATTTTGAAGCCACATCATCCACATCAGTGACTCTTAACTGAGCACAGATTTAATACTGTTCTTTGTTGAAGAAGCATCCTCAAAAAACAAACAAACAAACTCTGCTACCTCTGAAAAGGCTCCTTAGAAAGAAACAATTCAGTAAAGGTAGAAAAGTCAGGCTGAAGAAAAAAGGCAAGTACCTGAGGGATGCAGTTTCTTCCTGTGGTCTCATGTAACTTCAAAAGTGTGTTGTGTTTCCTCAGTCATGTCTGACTCTTTGAGACCACATAGACTATCGTGCGCCAGACTCCTCTCTCTGTCCATGGGATTTCCCAGGCAAGAATACTGGAGTGGGTTGCCACATCTTTCTCCACGGGATCTTTCCCACCAAGGGATCGAACCCACATCAACTTGAAATGTACTTCAAACTAAAAATGACTCTCTTTGGGAATCTGTTCTTTCTGCTGCACATTCCTAGGAGCCAGACAAGAAGCCCCACTTTATCTAGCCTCATCTTGTTGGCATTTAGCTGTGCTTATCATGTAGTGGGTGTTTCAGTTACTGAGTTAGGTTTTGTTCTCTNGTCGCCCTTCACTGAGGTTCGGGCTGTGTGCCGCGGTCACACTGCACAAAGTTCCAGGCTGTGTTCTGCGGTCGGCTAGCGATGAGTTACTGTCTGTGTGCCGTGGTCGCCCTTCACCGTTTTGGGCAGTGTGCCACGGTCACCCTTCGCCAAGATGCAGGCTATGTGCCGTGGTCAACCTGCACCGAGGTCCCGGCTGTGTGCCATGGTCCTCTGCGCTGAAGTCCACACTGTGTGCCACGGTCGCCCTGCACTGAGGTCCGGCCTGTGTGCCTCAGTAGCCTTTAACCGAGTTCCAGGCTGTGTGCCGTAGTAGCCTTGTGCCGAGGTCCGGGCTGTGTGCTGCGGTCACCCTTCACTGAGGATCGGGCTGTGTGCCGTGGTTGCACTGCGCTGAGGTTCGGGCTGTGTGCCATATTAGCCTGGCACCAAGGTCTGGGCTGTGTGCTGCGGTCGCCATCTCCCCAGGTCCAGGATGTGTGCTGTGGTCGCCCTGTGCCGAGGTCCAAGATGTGTTCCACCATCGGCTGGAGACGAGTTCCGTCCAATTTGCCATGGTTGACTTACACCGAGGTCCGGGTTGTGTTCCGCGGTCGGCTAGCGATGAGTTCTGAGCTCTGTACACCAGTCGCCCTGCACAGATTTTCGGGATGTGTNCTTGGTTAAGAGAATGAGAGGGAGGTCTGTATCTTCCATGTCACAAGGAACCAAGAGAAAGCAATGGAGTATTAATTTAGACCCTCTCTGTAATTGAAGACAGCATGCTTTCTTTACATCTTCATAATGTCCATGGTGGAGTGAATGTGACTTCAGAAATGGTCAACACACCCTGAGTTCAAAAAACTAAAAAAAAAATTGTTTTAAACATGTCTGCTTTCAGCTCCCTTCCAGTCTCGACTTATCTGGATTCTTTCTATTGTTCTTCCAGAAGTTCTACCCCAAAGTGAAGAGAAGAGGAAGAACCATCTCGATCATCTGACTCCGTACCTTCTCTTCTCTCTGTCTTGTCTTCTTCTCTCATGGTCTCAAAAGTGCTTTCTTTTCTCCTTCAGTGGATAAGAATTCTCTTCTGTCTTATGTCAAAAAGTGAATGTGTTAGTTGCTCAATCCTGTCCAACTGTTTGTGACCCCATGGACTTGCCAGGCTCCTCTGTTCCTGGGATTCTTGAGGCAAGAATACTGGAGTGGGTTGTCATTCCCTTCTTTAAGAGATCTTCCCAACCCAGGGATCAAACCTGGGTCTCTTGCACTGCAGGAAGATTTTTTACCATCTGAGCCACCAGGGAAGCCCAGAGACCTCTTCTTTATTATTGAGGCTTATACAGTTCTTAGATACCTGACTTCTGATATAACGATGAGAATGTCTTTGCAATATGAAAATCCGTTGTTTCTCTACACAAAGCCTGTTGTTCCAGGTTATTATATTAATCTACACATATACATACACACATGTGCACACACATGTGCATACACATGTACACACACTATTTCTTGCAAGTTAACAGCTGTTCACTGTTTTTCTCCTGTGCATTCCTACTAAGATAATTCTAGTTGCCCTTCAGACACTGGGGATTCTCTGGTGAAACAGAAGCAAGATGTTTATGTGGAAAATAGAAGAGGAAAGCTATTAACACAATTTTAAAATGCTATACCATTTAATGAATAGAGGAAATGCTTATAACTATAACTTCAATTTATACTTTCATGCACTCAGTTAAAAAGTATCTATTGAGCTACTATGTGCAATGGATATTTTAGAAATTGGAGAATATAACATGGAAAAAAATAGCAATAGGCTCTGGCCTCCTGGGTAAAACAGTCATGAAGCAAGTAGTCACAAGGGTGAAAAGATCACAAAAAGGGAAATTTAGGGTTATATGAACATCTTACAGGAGGTACCTCAATATTTTTTTTCTCCTAAGTGACTTTTTTCTTTTTAATATTCAGGTAGATTTATCTAAAAATTAAGTTTAGGAGTATAAATTAACATTGAAATATTTGAATAGTTCTTTTAGAATTCTGTTGAAATCTAGATATTTTATTTGTTATATTAGCAAGGTGAATTCTAAAAATGATGACATGTAACCACTTTTCACTGAACTAGCAAGCTTATCTATTAATGAATAATATTTCATTACCTGAATAAGATTTTTAAATAAAATATAGTTTTCTTAATTAGATGGATAGACATAAAGGACAAAAGCTATCTGAGGAATGATTTTCCTAAACTGAACTATCCATTAATGTTGATTGAACAAGTCTGTTGTGGATCATAAATATATTTGTATTTTTATTAACATTGTCGGGGTGGAGATAATTCAGTTCAGTTCAGTTCATTTCAGTCACTCAGTCATGTCCGACTCATTGCGACCCCATGAATTGCAGCATGCCAGGCCTCCCTGTCTATCACCAAAACCCAGAGTTCACTCAGACTCACATCCATGGAGTCAGTGGTGCCATCCAGCCATCTCATCCTTTGTCATCCCCTTCTCCTCCTGCCCTCAATCCCTCCCAGCATCAGNGTGGGGCTGACGCAGGGGTGGTCCAAAACCTGTTCCGTCACCCACCTCGAGAGCTTCAAAGAGGAAGCTGGGAACTTATTAGGAGTTTGAAGCAGCCAGTGGCAAGGATTAGTTTGAAGAGAGTTGGCAGGAGTTGGACATTCCCACCATTCTGCCCCACCCTACCCACCTGCTTGGGAGGAAGCAGATGGCTATTTCTCCATTACCTTAAGCAAAACGAGACTTCAAAACTCAGAGAGCTTTATCTGTGAGGCTCAGAATTGGCTGAGTGCAGACTGGTAGCTGCCTTCCATCTGCAAAACCCAAAGAAAAGATGTGCTTTCAGCTGCCTCTGCTAGGGAGCAAAGAGACAGGGCTTGGAGGGGAGGTACTTGACTTAGGGGTGCACCAGGGGGTCCGCGGGTATTGGAGAGTGGCTGGTTGCATGCGACTTTGGCTTCATTAAAAGAACTGCCAATTGGAGACCCACATGATGTTAGGCGAGGTGCCAAGGAAAGACCCCCAAAGAACCCATGAAAGTGCTACGTAAGAGACAAAAGCGTCCTGATGCCAGACTGCAGTGGTCTCCTCCAAGTGAGCTCGTTGTTGCTTCCGCCCTGTCCTTCACTCCCCTCCAGTTCTGTGGGAGTCTGAACTGAGAAGGACTTTAAGCCATGATGAAGCCAACCAGCTCCTACACCACCGCCAGCTCCTCATCTTGTATCAGGCCCAAGCTGGCAAGAAGAGAAGAGTCTAAATTGTATGACAAATTTGAATCCTGGATTGAACCAGACGTTTTTATTATCTGAAAAATGAGGCTCTTTGTTAATTTCATAGGACCTGCCTGAGATTTCATCCGGGAGCAAAGAAGCATTCAACTTAGCACACAAAAAATAGTGTAATTGCTCTCTGCTTGCACTCATTTGTGCAGCTCATTTAAGGAAATGGTGACTCAGTAACAAGAAAGCAGAAATCATATCATTGAGGGTCTAGATGGTCTGTGAACACAGAGGATGATTTGGCTGGAATCTTGGAAGCATGAGCCTCACATTAAGCAGCTCCTACAACCCCGCCCTGAATGACAATCCCCTCTCCTTTTAGTTTCATCCATATGCTTTGATCCTCCTTCATCATGACTGTTGCTATCCTCAGAAAGCAGCTGAGCCCTTGGGCGTGACAGACACGGGAAACATCTGGAAAAAGACAGAACCCAAGGAATGAGAGGGAAGCTTGGCATCCAAGGCTAGAGACAGGGTCTCCATGGTGGGGGCACCCTGTCCACAAATTCAGCACTTCAAGATGGGTGAGTGTGGCTGGAACCAAGAAGCAAGCAGATGTGTAAGAGCTCAGGGTGTGGAGGGCCCCTTAGGGTCTGAAAGGCCGGGGAAAGGAGAGGGTGAAGAGAGTGAGGGAGAACTGGGCGCAAGAGGAAGTCTCAAAAGTGAGAGAAGAAAGAGATAAGGACTCTGGCAGTGAGTTGCCAGTCCTAGCAAATAAAAATACAAGACCCCCAGTCCTTCATTTTCTCTGGTCATTCTACTCTAGAGAGTAGAAGTCTACTATTGGACCACGCGANATGTGAAATTCACTCAGTCATAGCCAACTCTGCAATCCTGTGGAGTATACAGTCAATGGAATTCTCTAAGCCAGAATCCTGGAGTGGGTAGCCTTTCCCTTCTCAGAGGATCTTCCCAACCTAGGGATCGAATCCATATCTCCTGCGTTGCAGGCAGATTCTTTACCAGCTGAGCCACAACAGAATCTTGAACACCATACACAAAAATAAACAGTGAATTTAAGACCGAAACATAGGATGAGGTACTATAAAGCTCTTAAAGGAAAACATAGGAAGAAGCCCTCTGACATAAATTTTAACAAGATCTTTTTTGATCCATCTCCTAAAGAAAATGAAACAAAAATAAACCAATGGGACCTAATTATACTTAAAAACTTTTGCACAGCAAAGGAAGTCATAAACAAAATGAAAAGACAGCCCACAGAATGGGAGAAAATATTCGCAACAATGTAACCAACTGACAAGGTATTCATCTCCAAAATATATAAATAGCTCATGCAGTTCAATAACAACAACTGAATCACTTTAAAAAATTGGAAGATCTAAATATATATTTCTCCAAAGAAGATACATAGATGACTAAAAGCCACATAAAGACTCCCAACTCCACAAATTATTAGAGAAATGCAAATTAAAACTACAATGAGGTATCACTTCACATCAGTCAGAATGTTGATTATCAAAAATTATTTTTTGCTTTTTTTTAAATTCTCCAGCAAACAATCAATGCTGGAGAGGAAGTGAAGAAAAGTGAACCTTTCTACAATGTTGGTGGGGATGAAAATTGGTACAGCCACTATGATATTTTTAATACACAAGCTAGGTCATATCACATGTCACAGTGGTATAGCCACTATGGAGAACATTACTGAGCTTCCTTAAAAAACTAAAACAAGGGAACTGCTCAGACAGAACCCCTGTGGCGCCTGATTGTCTCTCGCTCCCCAGGGGGCTGGGTTTGCAGACAGCAGGCTCACCTCTCCTCGGGACCCCTCGGCTTTGCTGAGGGAAGTTCCACTGCCTCTCTCTTTCTGTGGAGCGAGCCCCGCAGAAACTGGCGCCCAACATGGGGCATGAAGTGGATGGACACCGTGCCGCTCTGAAAGAAGGAGCAACGAGGGACCCTAGGNAGACCAAATAGGATATGATACTAGTGGGGCATTTGCATGTTCTTAGCAGGAGGTAAAAATACATTGGCAGGAATAGAAGGTGGTTTTAGCTGTAAATTCTCTTGGCATGAGAAAGCTCTTTTCAGGCCAAAAATTCCCACTAGCTTTCTGGCCAGTACTATCCTCTTCAGTTGCTTTTGTTTCTATGACTGGCTTGGCCCCAGGCAGAAAGAGTGAAATAGATTAAAATCTGTGTTTGGCTCTCCTCCAGTTAGAAATGTGGAACTGGTGATTCAGGAGTTAGCTGCAATGAGGGACGAGTTGAAGCCATGGGCAATTATACTGAAGGAAGAAAGGGAAGAACAGAACCTTAAAAGAGTCTTGCTTATTCCACAAACCTTCATTAATTATCTCCCAAACCAGGACCTATGATAGACTCTGGGGGTACAAAGGTACACCTTGACTGAGAGAGCAAAACTAGGAAGAAAAGACAGAAAATGAATTTTCAGAAAGCTAGGAGGAAAACTCATAGTCTTCAGCATCAGAGAGTCAAGAGGGTCAACAGGGCCGAAGGCCAGTGGTGTCATATGAATCGTTTGCAGAAAGGTCTTTGAGTTTGATTACCAAGTATATAGTTCAAGAAGCAATTTCACTAAATCGGAGGGCTGGGGGCAGTAGAAGTTCAAGCACAGGTGTTTAATAAGGGAAACTGTGTTAAAATCAAGAGATAGTAAAGGTGACTTTTTCAAGAAGTTTGGTGGCAATAAAGATATGGTTAGAAGGGAAGTAGGATCAAAATAAGTGGGTTTTGTTTCTTTCTTTTTTTTTTCGTCAATAAACAGAATTACCTGAGTATGAGGTAATCGTTAAGTGAATAGGATCTGTCAATGATTTTCAAATTAGCAAGCATTAGGATCACCTGGAAGGCCACCTGAGGCCCCCCCCACCCAGGTCTCTTGTGTCATAAACAATGCCTGAGAATTGTATATCTACCAAGTTCCCAGGTGACTCAGATGCGCCTAGTCGGGGAATCAAACATTGAAAACCACTGGAATAGATTGAGAAGGAAAAAATAGTAAAAGAGAATAAACAGCTGAGTTTTAAAAGAGAGAAGAGTATGAGATGCAAGGAAGACGTTGATTAAATCTTAGAAAGAAAGTTTATTTCTTGTGTGATGGGGATGACAGAAGGGATGGAAAAAGATACAACAATAGGTCGAGCAGGAGAAGAAAGACACTGACGTGATAGAACTTGTATCAGATGGCTTCCATCTTCTCTGTAAAGGAAAAGGCAAGATCATCTACAGAGAGGGCAGGACTGGTAAGGATTAGGGACTGGGAAATGTGTGGAAGAAGCATCATTCACAGACTTAAAGAAGAATCACCATTACAGTGATAGATGATGGATTTAAATTTAGAAATGTTGAGTTTGAGGTGGTACTCAGCCATCAAGATTAATTTGGTCAGCAGGCTATTGGCTTTAGTAAATGCATACATCCTGCAGCAGGTTTTGTCTGTCTTGCTTACTGCTTCATCCCTAGCACCAGGAATAGTGCTTGGTACAGAATAGGCACTCAGATGCACTGGAATGAACCCAAGAGTCATTGGCTAAGATTGATTATTGTATGTAAATTAACATATAATACAAATCTGCAAGTATCTCTGGAATTAGAATATTGTGGTGGTTAAAAGAGTGAGTTTTGGCATCTGAAGACCGGAGTTCAATCCAGCTTCTGAGTGCCTCACTTCCTCCTTCTCTAACATGGGAAGGATCTTGTACCAACCTCAAGGCTGCTATGAGAATTAAATATGCATAAGGGGCTTAGCACAGCGCCTCACACAGAATAAGCACTGAACCCATGTTAGCTGACTGTTTATTACTTTCTCCTTCAAGTAATTAAGGAGAGTTTCTTAATCAGTTTGAGTCACCATGTGTACATCACAGCAGTAAAACATCATTTTTTAAAAGATACACCCTGTCTCAGATTTCATCCTTCATCCCCTAAGTGAAGTGAAATGAAGTCACTCAGTCGTGTCCGACTCTTTGTGACCCCGTGGACTGTAGCCCACTAGGCTCCTCCATCCATGGGGTTCTCCAGGCAAGAGTACTGGAGTGGGGTGTCATTGCCTTCTCAAGGGGATGTTCCCAACCCAGGAATCAAACCCAGTTCTCCCGCATTGCAACCAGACGCTTTAACCTCTGAGTAGGGATATTAAGGCATAACTATTTAACATAGAAAAAATTATCATCAAAATTTGTGTTTTCACTTTATACCTGATATACCAGCCAAAGCCTTTTCTTAGTTAGAAGCATTTTTCTAACTATGCATTTTAAGGCCTGGCTCCAGACTAAAACCTACTACTGATGTAAGGGATCTATGGTGGAAGTGTAAAATAAGTGTAAAAGTTCTTAGTGCCTGTTTTCATGGGACTAATATAAAACATTGTCTGCGTTTGCCTGAGGTAATTATGCAGTGTGCTCCTGACACATTTATTTTATTGCTCCAGTACATGTGAGTAATACAGTGATATTTATCACTAGAAATGATGACTTACTCTATAAATTAATATGTATTCTAATAACTACTCTGCTCGTGCAGAATTCTTTTGTGTTTGCATATTTCATAGTCAATAATCAACAGCTTATTTTTCATGCATCTACAATTTCTTTAGGATGTTTTGCAGTGATGAATACAAAAATAGGAGATTGAATTCCTGCCTTTAAAGGACAATGTTTTTATAGATATACTTTCAAACCAATAAGAATAATACAAACACTCAAGTATTAAACTGAGTACTATGGTCCTGTGGGGCACCCCATGGTGAGGAGGGAGGCACATATAAAAAGCATAGACTATTATGCTTTTCCCACAAGAATTTCCAGTCAGGTGAGGGAGATAAGACATAAGAACATGAACATTAAAATAAGAATATAAAAATGAAACAGTGATACAGAACAGGGGAGTACGAGTTGAGGTGAAAAGTAGCAAAAAAAAATTTAGGAAAAAAATGGAATCAGTTGTCCTAAGTCAATATGCCTCAGAGGACAAAGTGTCCTTTCCGTCAAGTATTTTAGCACCCATTGAATGCTGCTGCTGCAGCTAAGTCACTTCAGTCGTGTCCAACTCTGTGCGACCCCATAGACGGCAGCCCACCAAGCTCCCTCATCCCTGGGATTCTCCAGGCAAGAACAGTGGAGTGGGTTGCCATTTCCTTCTCCAATGCAGGAAAGTGGAAAGGGAAAGTGAAGTCACTCAGTTGTATCCGACTCTTAGCGACCCCATGGACTGCAGCCTACCAGGCTCCTCCATCCATGGGATTTTTCAGGCGAGAGTACTGGAGTGGGGTCCCATTGCCTTCTCCAACACTGAATGCTACTATTTGTCTAACCAAAGGATTAACAAATCAGTTGGTTGTGATGACTTAATACTTTATATTTTTACCAAAGAGGTATATTAAGTGGCAAATGACTAATGGAAATATTGTCTCTAATGGTAAAAAAAAAAAAAAAAATGTATGTGTGTTTTTTTTCCAGAGGGCTGATATAGCTGTTGCTCCACTCACTATAACGCTGGTCCGTGAAGAAGTCATAGATTTCTCAAAGCCATTTATGAGCCTGGGTATCTCCATCATGATAAAGAAGCCTCAGAAATCCAAGCCAGGCGTATTCTCATTTCTGGATCCCCTGGCTTATGAAATCTGGATGTGCATTGTCTTTGCTTACATTGGAGTCAGCGTAGTTCTTTTCCTCGTCAGCAGATTCAGCCCTTATGAATGGCACTTGGAAGATAACAATGAGGAACCTCGTGACCCACAAAGCCCTCCTGATCCTCCAAATGAATTTGGAATATTTAACAGTCTTTGGTTTTCCTTGGGTGCCTTTATGCAGCAAGGATGTGATATTTCTCCAAGGTTTGTTTCCATGCCATACCCAATGCCTCCTTGCATTTTATGGCCATGATCCATTCATCTACATCTGGTATTCATTCATCTCAAGTCCAGATTTCTTTAACATTCCAACCAATGACAAATTATCATCAAGCCATTTTGTTTGCTTTCATCCATGAAGTGTGTTATCACTGTCGCTTTGAATGTCTTTCATGCATTTCTATGGCATCATCTATTCATACATATTATAGCAAACATTTGAACTGTGGATAAAGGCAACATTGCCAGCTAATATTGATATTATTCAGATAAAGCTAACTCTAAATCTTGAACAGATCAAACAAGCATGGTTTCCTAATTGAGCTAAAACATTTTCTCACTTGTCCAGAGATTGAATCAAGAAAAAATTTAAAAGAAGACAGAACTCTTCTTTAAAACTCTACCTTCCCCTTTCAGGGTCCTCCATTTTTCATTTTTTCTCTGACTGCCTAGAACTATTTCACTATAGTACCTTATCCACGTTTAATCACTAAAACTATAAGATTTCTAAAAGAAAGCACAAGAAGTCCGCATGACCCTGGATTGGACAAAGAATTTTCAGACACAAAAAGCACAATCCACTGTAAGAACTGATAAACTGGACTTCATCAAAATTCGAAACTTTTTGTAATTCAAAAAAAATCATTAAGAAAATGAAAAGACAAGCCACAGTGGGACAAAATGTTAGGAAATCACAAATGTGATAAGATAAAGGACTTTTATCCAAAATGTAGAAAGATCTCTTGCAATTCAATGAAAAGAAGATAAGCAACCTGAATCTAAAAATGGATGAAAGATTTGAATAGACATTTTTCCAAAGAAGACATACAAATGGTTAATAATCTCATAAAAAGATGCTCACCATCATTAGTCAAAGGGGAAATGCAAACTAAAATCACAGTGAGACACCTCTATATACCCTCTAGAATGGCTATAATCAAAAAGACAGACAATACTAAGTGGTAACGAGGATGTGAAATGACTATAGCTCTCATCCATTAGTGGTGTGAATGCAAAATGCTACAGCCAGACTGGGAAACAGTTTGGCAGTCTCTTATAATTAGACATATACTTAAAATGACACAGCAGTTCCAATCTTATTTACCTAAAAGAAAACATATATCCACACAAAGACTTACACACAAATGATCATAGGAACTTGATTTATTATAGCCAAAAGGTGGAAACCCAAATGTCCATTAACAGATGAATGGATAATCAAAATGGTATATTCATGCCACATTTGGAATGGGAAACTATTGAGGAACTAAAAAAAAAAAAATACATGCTACTACGTGAACTTAGAAAACATGATGCTAAATGAAAGAAGCCAGATGCAAAATGCCACATACCATATGAATCTATTTCTTAAATTCCATTTATTGACTATCCCGTATTATATTATTTCATTTGTCCAGAATAGGCAAATCAATAGAAACAGGAATCACGTTAATGATTTCTGGGGCCTTGGAGGGAGCAGAGAGGGATTAGAATGAGGGTCAGAATGAGGGTGAGGCAAATGAGGCTGAGTACAGCAAGCACAAGGGTCAGATCCAGTTTTTATTTTCAAATGTGCTATTTTTTCATCATGAATTTTTGCATTAATTTTTATTTTAAAAAAATATTGCAGTAAAATGCTATTTATCTTGATTAATGAGACTGGGGCACTTCCTTCAATGTGTGGGGGGCAAATGCCTCACTTGCCTCTCCCTAGTCCCATCCCTATGGAGATTAACCACAAATGGACTCAAGGGAACTTTTCAGAGTGATGGAAATGGTCCCAAACTGGATTGTGGCAATGGTTGCACAACTCTAAATTTACGAAATTCATTCACTGCACACTGACATTGGTGGATTTTGTGATATGCATATTTTATCTCAGTGATGCTATTGAAGATATTGAATGTTAATGTCCTAGACTTCACCCACTTAAAGTGTTGACTCACCTAAACAAATGTGGTGGTGGATTCATAACCAGAAAATATTATAAGCAAATGTAACATCTATATAATCAGAAAAAATGAGTTTTTTCTTAAATAAAAAGTTTTAGCTTTGGTAAAATTGAATATGAATCCAAATACGACCAGAGTCAACTATATAAACATCAGTTTGGTTCAGTTCAGTTGCTCAGTCATGTCCGACTCTTTGCAACCCCATGGACTGAAGCACACCAGGCCTCCCTGTCCATCACCAACTCCCGGAATTTACTCAAACTCATGACCATCGAGTCGGTGATGTCATCCAACCATCTCATCCTCTGTCGTCCCCTTCTTCTCCTGCCGTCAATCTTTCCCAGCATCAGGGTCTTTTCAAATGAGTCAGCTCTTCACATAAAGTGGCCAAAGTATTGGAGTTTCAGCTTCAGCATCAGTCCTTCCAATGAATATTCAGGACTGATTTTCTTTAGGATGGACTGGTTGGATCTCTTTGCAGTCCAAGGGACTCTTGAGTCTTCTCCAACACCACAATTCAAAAGCATCAATTCTTCAGCCCTCAGCTTTCTTTATAGTCCAACTCTCACACCCATACATGACTACTGGAAAAACTATAGCCTTGACTAGATGGACCTTTGTTGGCAATAGGGATCTTTATTTAAACTAGGACTCAGGAGGTCATCTACCATGTTTTTATAGAGTACATCATTTTGAGATTATCCATTTGGAACACAAATGGATTATCCATTTGTTTTTAAGTATTTATGCATATTGCCTTCATTTAAATGAAGTTTCACAGTATAAATCACTGGTGACCATCTTCAGCAGCTTTTTAATATAACGTGTGGGTCAAGCCTCATTTGTCTAAGTCATTCTTTTTTGCCACCCTCCATCTGCTTGGTCAGGTTTTCCAAATTATTTCACTCCCTGTTCCTTTTGTGCTTAGAATGTGTGTCATTTTGTGATACCATCTGGGAGTTCATTCTCCTTTCTTGTCTGATTTTTTTTTTAATGTTCACTTCAAGAGACAAGGGTTTCTAGATGATCCTGTAATTGAATGATTTTAACATGACTGGTAATCTGTGTTGAGGCAATGCTAAAGACTTATTAAGGCTGGAGATTTTATTGGTTTCTGTAAGTGAATTTTCAAAACTAAATTTGTGATTGCCCCACTGGAGTGCTGCATACTACTGTGCATACTCAAACCGGACCCATAAAAGGTCATTTGTTTTTAGAAGTATTTATGCATATTGCCTCATTAAGTAATAACTTAAAATGATGGCCTAAAAATGACAAGCTGGAAAGAATCTTTATTTTCCTTTTTTTGTAGCAGAATTTTAGCTGTGGCTCTTCTGTGGCACTGAAATATATCAGGTACTTTTTTCAAGGTACAGATATTATTATTCTCCACTAAACACTGTCCTATAGACCAATGGCTTTCAAATGTTTTGAGCATGGCCTTCGGTCAGTCAGAAATAAATTTTCCAACACAACTTAGTACACATATATATACATAACACAAGTTTCACCAGACATTACCCTTATAGTGTGCCATACACTCTGATAGTCACGATTCTGTTTCATTTTTTTTTTTCTGAATGCTGGTTTCAACTCAACCTGGCAAAGTAACAAGTATTATCCTTACTGTGCTTTTGAGTAATAAATTATTACCTTTACAAACTCTAAATTTTCTACCATATGAGTACTCTCTCCCTCAATACTATCTTTTATGTCCTTCAAAAGAAATTATATCTTTAAATCTCTTGATAATATGTTATACTTGTTAGCATACTTACTACATTCAAGTAAGGAGGGAACATGTTTCTCCTTGTCTTGAGAATGCTACTGGTTATATATTTGTGCTTAACTGTATAGCAGCAAACCCCACTGTAAGGAGCTTTTCTGTTAACTGATTTAGAAATTCCCAATAATCACATAGTTGCACTCTAAGATTCGTGGTTGACTTCAGCTGCGAATGCCAGCATGATACTTTATTTCTGTTCAGTGGCCATACCTGGAATGCAAACTTTCCAGCAAATCCAGAATGTGAGCATGCATTGTACACTCTGGCTTTTATAAAAATTGAAGCAATTGAAGGCATTATAAAAGACCACATTTTAAAGTAGAATTATCAAATATCATAGCAGGAGGAAATCTCAGAGATAAATTAATCCAACTGCTTCTGTTTACTGAGGGCCCAGGAACAACAACCTTCTCTGAGTTCCCTTTGCATCTGGGCACTTTACCTGTATTATAATGTGAGTTCTAATCTTCAAAACACTACCACGAGGTGAGCATTATACTTATTTTTCAGGTCCAGTTGATGCTCAGGTGAAACAATTTGCCTAGCCCTGCAAATAATGACAAAGCCAGTATTCAAACTCTAGATCTAAAATCCCTGCTCTTTCCACTTCATACTGCTTTTCTCACATCATGACAAAGGAATAGTGCCTGGAGAGATAATGTCATGGAAGCCAAGGTCATGGGGTTTCTAAGAGCCAGCAAGCAGTACAATTATTTCCACTACCACACACTGCCTCCCACTATCGACCTAGTGGTACACTGTTTGTTCCATTCTTTCCCTCATGCTCAGCCCCAAGAGCTGTTTTCCAGGGGGGGAAAAAAAACAGCTGGCTGTTAAAGAAAGTAGGCAGTGAGCATTTAAGAATGCTACTGAACATGTGTTCACTCAAAATAAAAGAAGGGGAAATCAGCAATGAGACATCACCAGGAAAACTGAGCATGATTCCATTGCCATCAAATAAAGCTATGAACAGAAACCTAGAAGCTTAAAGAGTCTGTGTCAATTAGGTTTGATATTTTCAACTACCCCAGTTGTTCAGAGTGACCAATTCAGGTGAGACCGAATCACCTATAGAGAGAGTAATCAATGTAATAAGCTGAGGTTGTATTCATACACAAATGAATTTCTAGGGGGAGTCAAGAGAAGAAAGTATGAGGAGATTGCTTGCGTTCAACCTTCTTCCCCCTTGATTGGGGCATGGGGAGATAGCCAGTGGGTGTAGCCAGATGGAGGGAGCATAGTGATTAGGTGTGTGGGTGTTGGAGTTCGTCTCACCAGATTCACAATCTGCTTAGTTGTTGTGTAACGTGGGACAAGTAACTAAATCTTGCTAAGGCTCAGTTCCTCATCTATAAAATGTAAAGCACAGTGCCTGACCTATAGTAAGTTCTCAATACATGGTAGCGATTATCATTTTTAAACTTGCTGCTCTTAACCATGCTGGCTTCACAAATATCAATAGTTCATATTGCATTTGCGTTTTAGTTCCTAATCCTCTTTAGGAATCCGATTGAAATTGTAGTCAGTGCCAGATAGCTGATTTCTGATGAGAAGTAACTGACAACATCCCTTTTTGAACCCCTAACGGGCTTTCCTTAAGGATTACACCACTTGCAAATATTTTGGTTGTATTATTCCGCAATGGCTTGCTGATATTGACAGGTGGTTGTAATTTTTTTTATCTGAAATGTATTTCCTTTGTAAAACGTTGATAGAACTGCTAAGCCGTCCAGAGTCTGAGTCCTCCCAGACAAATGCTCCCCCTGCTGACTTTCTCTAGAGCTGCAGGTACATCTGAGGGCCTGCCAAGTTCAAGATACAAGGTTCCAGGGAATGACAACAGAGAAAATGGAAAGAACACGCTAACTTGAACCTGGTCGCTGTGTACACATTATTCCATGAGCATTATTGTCCTGTTAAGATTTGAAGATATTAATCCTTTGGAGAAGCGGGCAGGGGATCCATTCCAGGTTAGCTGACATACAGATCCTCTTTTAAAATAGAAAGTATACGCAGAAGAATAAAATATACAAAAGGTAAAAGATGAATGGGATCATACGTAACAGGAGCTCGGGGGCTCCATTTAAAGTAATAACCTTTCCTTTACTGATGTAGGAGCAGGGTCTTCATCCTACTGTAAATTCACTTCAAAGCAGTAGTGGAGTGATAATAAATTAATTGTAATAGCAGGATTTTTTATTACAACTATTTCATGTCTTTTCTGCCTGAAAGCCCTTGTTTTAAGTTTTGGGGAGATGGTTAGTTATGCCCATCAGAGAAGACTAGAAGAGCAGAAGATTGATTCTGCACATTTAAAAAATAATCTGTCATAGACACAGCATTGAGTGGAGTGTAGGAATGATGCATACTTTGGAAGAAAGAAGGAAGCAAAGGAATGATGAAGAGTTTGTGCAAAGGAGAAGCAGTTTGCAGTTCCAGCTCTTCATCTTGTGAAGCTAGTAAAGTGCAGATTTCAAAATTTACTTACAGGATGAAGGTTACAGCACATTGCTCACTTTTATTATCATTTTAGAGGCCATAAAGTACATTTCATTATTAACTCAGAAACTCTAGTTTCTTCTGATTACAGATAACAGGAGCATTGTGTATTATTTTGCAATGTTTTTATGTCTGTGTTTCTGTTGTTGCTAATTTCCTTTCATTAACTTCATGCCTCCACTTACATTCCTTCAAAAGTATGATATGTTCCTTTAACACATTTATATAAATAGTAAATGTGCAGCATTTTACAGTCATTTCATTATGCTAACCTCCAAATCTGTCTTGTGCAACAAAACTACTTGAAATGAATGTTAAGCATGTCGAAGCTGCATTAACGGAAGGAAAGATACTGAGAAATGACAGGTCTTTCTAACTCAACTATAAAGTCTTGTCTTGTTTTAATGGATCCTTTTTAAAATGTGATAGGGCTGACCCATCAGTCACTTTTTATATAGCCTCCATGTGAAATGTGGGTTTAAATGGCTATAGTTTCACTAATGAGAAAAGGGAAATGTGAAGATTTTTATAGAGCTTCTTCCCAGTTAGTTCTGCTGCACACATTCTCCATAAAAGAATATAGGCATCACTGTCACACAAGGGNTGAAATGTGGGTTTAAATGGCTATAGTTTCACTAATGAGAAAAGGGAAATGTGAAGATTTTTATAGAGCTTCTTCCCAGTTAGTTCTGCTGCACACATTCTCCATAAAAGAATATAGGCATCACTGTCACACAAGGGAAGAAAGTGGTAGAAATTCCAAGACTCTTGTCAAAGCTACTACTGTCTTAAGGGGAGAATGCTGAGTCCATTCAATGCTGATTCCCAGGAAGCTCCTTTTTCCATCTATGTTGATTCTTGTGGATACTATTTTACCATTTCTATGTGGATATTCACCAAAATTCTCTATGATCATAGGTCTATTGCAGTATTAACTACATAACTGCCAAAATCAATAACCATGTAGACAAGAGGTCACAAAAAAGACCAGTTTGCTTTTTAAGTTTATTTTCAGTCATGTCAACAGACAATTTCAGCTGAGTCATATGTATCAACCACATGATTATCTGAGTAAGCTATTAAGGTGGCCAAAATAACCAGGTTATGATGTGCAGGCTTGATTTTAGATCACACAGATACAGTCATAGTCCATTAGCTGCAATAGCATGACACAAATGTAATTTCCATAAATTACTGTGTTGTTCTCCACATTTCAAATAGATAATACATAAACTACCATTAGTATTCACGGCAGCAGAATACACCCCTTTCCATACCAACCATGATAATCCAAAATCAGTTTTCCCCTTGATCTCCATAAAACCCTATCATCCCAAATAAGGATGGCATCCACAGCTCCATTCCAAATGAACAACAGATAATAAACAGTAATTACCCAAACATGTTTGGTTTTCCTGCAACAGTATTTCTCAGAGTTTGTAGGAAAATTGCTCCTTCTATAATCTACCCACCATTCTGGATTTTCTTATACAAAGTGTGAATATTTTATACTATAAAAATATGGGCATGTCTTTCCTATTGTGTACATCTAGAAGATTTATTTCCCATTTCTCATCTCTTTGCCTCAGTTATTTATCTGTAGAATGCCTCCATTTTCTTATCTGTAAAATATGACTTAAGCACAGGGATGGAGGATTAAAAGAGTTGACACATGTGAACAATTAAAACAGAGTGGCACATAGGAAGTGCTTCTTACGTGTTAGCTATTATTATTTTTTTATTACTACAAATGCCACTTTGAACATTCATCTTTTATATAGAAAAATTATTTCCAGAGTCAGATCAGCGCAGAATAAATGAAATGTATATGTCAACAATGAAGAAAGACTATGAAAGGTACAAATTCATAATTGAAATATTCCATATACTTTTAGCATTTGGAAGTGTGACGTTCTTTCTGACTCATCCAGATGTTTTTACCTCTTCTTGTTAAAAGGGAAATGTTCCCAGGTGAAATACTGAGAGAGTATAACTATTAGTTAGAAAAAATCTATTGCAAAGCAGATTTGCACAGCCAAAAAACTNTGGAAGTGTGACGTTCTTTCTGACTCATCCAGATGTTTTTACCTCTTCTTGTTAAAAGGGAAATGTTCCCAGGTGAAATACTGAGAGAGTATAACTATTAGTTAGAAAAAATCTATTGCAAAGCAGATTTGCACAGCCAAAAAACTAAAAGTGACTACACTCAGAATTAAATATGGGTTCTTTGAAGCATCCAGGGACCAAGAGAAATTACAGGCTTTTAAAAAAAAGTCTTTTTTTTTTTACAGTTAATCAATAAAGAATACTATTTTTCAAAACATGTGCCAAAATGATTTGATCAGAGTGTAAAATTGAAAACAACTGGATTTTCCAGAGGCTCAAAAAAGGTTATCTTGGGACACAGGAATTTAACTTTGCTTCCAAGTGGTAGAATGCATGTACAGACAGAGAAGAGCTTGACTTGCCAGCTTTCAGCCCAGAGCTGCCCTCTTCCCACAGAGCCTGGAGCGGTGCCAGGCTCCTACGCCTATTCTTGACTCTATGACAGAGCGAGTTCTTTTCCTGTGAGCTTTTCTGGGCATGAGAGAACACAGCCTAACCAGGATGGAGCTATGCCACAGAGCAGAACTATCCTCAGAATAATGTGGCAATGTTTTATGAAACCTAGCGACCATATTTCATTTCTGCACACAGAGCCAGCCTTCAGTAGCATTGCAAAGGAGGTGACGTTTCCTCAGGACAAGCCTGTATCCATCTTTAAGCATTTGGGGTTCTTACACTAGCCCCTAACTCCCCACAGACCCTATCCCCAGGTACTCTCATGATGTAAGNGTGTCTTTCTCAAAAACTAGGAAAGCATATACTAATCTATGTAACAATGGTTTCATTAAAGAACATCTTATTACTAGAGCCAATTTGAATCAACATTCAATTCTGAGCAAAGCTATTGCCACATTCTAATTGGTTTGCAGTTTCTAATGTTTACCAATTCCTAGTGACCTTTATAGCCAATAAGCAATTCGTATGAAAATGGAACTGTTTTGAAAATCTGATTAGAAAAGGTGCTGGATATTTCTAGGTATAAAGAAGTGCAAATCATTTTCTAATTCCCACTAGCCACTTTTCTTTTGCCTCAATTGGTTACTAGTGACAGCAGTAAGGACTCTGTGGGGAAGTTCTTTAGGACAGCTCTCAAAAGCTGATCTAAGAACAGAATGAGCAGCATAGGACAAGCCAACTCTTAGCCTGATTGTACTGAAAATGTTATGTAAACCCAAAAAAGGGAATGCTTGGTATTCACATAATACTGAGGGGCCCAACCAATTGGTCTCCAAGCCATTTGTCCTCTTAATGTCCTCTACTCAGGACTTTCCCAGTGGTCCAAGGGTTAAGACTCTGCCTTCCAATGCCGGGAGTGTGGGTTCCATCCCAGGTAGGAGAGCTAAGGTCCCACATACCATGGGGTCTTTCCAATTCTTTTTTTAATTAATATCTTCTACTCTTCCCCTCCTTGAACCCCATAAATCAGAGAAAGCAACCAGCAGGAACACATCATCTCTTACTTGGGGACTTCACTGCCACAGCATGTCACTTTCCCCTCAATCCTCCATGATCTCAAGGCAATTTTAAGAACAGCAACTCCTCTACAAAAAAAAAAAAAAAAAATTGAGGACCCCTGATGGCATGCCTTCTCAACATTACATGCTAAAACAAGACCACATGCAACATTTACAAACATAACATGAGCTCATTTCTACCCATTCTCACTCCATATTAAAACCACAGGGGCTAAATAGTAGTACCATAAAACAGCCCAGGGCCAGCCCTCGAGTCCTTCCACTAAGAGAAAAATAAAAGAAAAATCCTTCCTAGTCGCCCTGCGGACATTTTTACTTGTCCTGAGTAAGGCTGCCATTAAAATGATGATATCTCTAAGTGATTCTTTTGTTTCATTTTCTGAACTATCCTTAGCTGTTATCTTACAGTCACAGAAAGTCACTGGCACAGAAAGGAAGGCAGGGAGGGGCTGAGCCAAATGCATGCAGCTGGAAGAGACATCTGAAATATTACCATCAGCCCTCATGACTTGAAAACTGATTTCCTTAGACAGCAGCTCCAAAACTAAATGTCCCAATTGGAGTTGGAAGCACCCATGCTAAAAAAAAAAAAAAAAAGACAAGTCGACAGCTTCATTGCCATTGCCCAAAGAAATGCCACTATGATTTGGAAAACTGCACCAAAATGATCATTCTCCACCAGGTTTTGAAAATTTAACCTGATACAGTCATGTTAAAAAGTAGCACTGGAAGGAAAAGCAATTCCAAAATTCTCTCTGCCTTCAGACCCCTAGAAATATTAGACGACAACTAAAAATGCTTGATTTCTTTTTCATAATACTGGAGTGGGTTGCCTTTCCCTTCTCCAGGGGATCTTCCCAACCCAGAGATCAAACCCAGGTCTCCCACATTGTAGGCAGATTCTTTACCAGCTGAGCCATATGGGAAGCCCTCTTTTCCAGATTCTTGGCCATATTCCCACTGAAGATAGTTCAGGGGATAAGAGGATAACCTTTAAAATGAAATGTTAATGCTAATTTAAACCCCTTTAAAAAATAAATATGAATGGAAAGGAGTGGGGAAAGACATGACTTGCTCCAGTGCCCCAGAAAGTGAAAAGTGAAAGTGAAGTCACTCAGTCATGTCCGACTCTTTGCAACCCTGTGGACTATAGCCTGCCAGGCTCCTCTGTCCCTGGGATTCTCCAGGCAAGAATACTGGAGTGGGCTGCCATGCCCTCCTCCAGGGGATCTTCCCAACCCAGGGATCAAACTCGCGTCTCTTTTGTCTCCTGCGTTGGCAGGCAGCTTCTTTACTAGGGCCACCTGAGAAACCCCTTTCAACACATATTCACATATCTCACCACACTTTATTCACATGACAATCCTGCCAGGCAACCAGAACAGGTGTTATTACTCCTCCTTCAGGGAGGAAACATTGAGGCAAGATGACACTGTGACTTGAAAGCTGCTCAGCTCATTGGGGACAAGCTAGAATTGTGAGTCTAGATGGGGTCCTCTTTCCATTCCATCTCACTGCCTTTCTGGTACGAGTGTTCATAGAAACATGGGGTACTATGCATGAACCAAGCCTATAGGGTAGAGCATGTTAAGGCATCTCTATCCTCTCCTGGTTGATCTTTGTTTTTATTCCCTCTGACGGATCAATTAGAAAAGAAAGCCTATACACACTTTTAAATTACATTTTGCCATGCCCCCCAAATCTCAAAGGGATCCAAGATAAGAAGGCAAAGAAAAGGAAAACATCCATAAAACTAGAGCAAATGCCACAANGATCTTTGTTTTTATTCCCTCTGACGGATCAATTAGAAAAGAAAGCCTATACACACTTTTAAATTACATTTTGCCATGCCCCCCAAATCTCAAAGGGATCCAAGATAAGAAGGCAAAGAAAAGGAAAACATCCATAAAACTAGAGCAAATGCCACAAATGCAGTAGACTGCTATTATTCATGGCTTGTTATAGCTTCTGATATGACAAGGGTTATGTCATGATGTAGATAAAACTGGAAAGAATAAGAAAATGAAAACGATTTCTAATTCCACACTCACTGATGACTTTCTTGTTTTTCTTTGGGTAAGGGTCATTTGGTCTCAGTTTCTTCATCTATCAAGGGAAATATTCCCTGCTCTACCTTCTGTATGGAGTTAGTTAGAAGGTAATATCAGAAAAAAGCTCTTTAATGATATAAAGTATTCTACAAATCCCAGGAGACTTAAAGAACCCACCAGCAGAGCAACTGAATTATAGAGATTGTCCAAATAAGGCTCTGAGGAGACGTAAGAGAAGGGTATTTCTCAAAAAGAAAAGAACCTCTGCTTGCTCAATGGAAGAGAGTTGGGGGGTGGCATTTCCAACTTTGGGAGGAGAGAGAAAATTCATTTATATCCTTCCCCCATCCTCATGATCCTATTCCTACCCATTATAAAATATGACTTCATCTCTTAGTCCATCTCTAGCCATTCCTTTGTGGTCTGCAGATTCAATAACTTCACCATGCACAGCTTAAAGCTGCCCTTGAAGACCACCTAGAAATTTCCGGTGCTTCCAAGGTGGCATGCAGGCCATCTGTCCAAAGTGACCAACCATATGGATTTCATTAGCCTGTCTCCGTTAGTCCTCCCAGGTAACCTACTTGCTTATGAGAGCATGTCACAACTCAGGAAGCCTTAGGGGGTTAAGTCTTTGTTATCTTTGAGGCTGCCAACTCTCTCAGACCACACCAGGATAATTAACATCACACAGGACTCCCAGATCTTTGTGAGAATTCTGAAACTCTCTTCCCTAGAGGAACTCACCACAGGACCTCTCTCTTTTCTTGTCTAACAAAGTCAAAACACTTAATAGCCTTCCAGTTAGAGGATGGGGACCCATCTGTTCAATTAGACTTTCCTTGAATTCACCTGGCAAGCCTGCACAGGTTGATTATTTACGATTCCTTTCTATCACCATAAGAAGCCTAAATAGTTGATCACCTATTATTGATCAACAACAATCAACTAAAATTTCAACTGACTGAAACTCGACTCACGAAAACATGCAATTAACTAGAATGTTTGGTAGCACTCCACTTTGGAAAGGAAGAGGAAACTCACACAAATAAAACCTTGATGTGAATTTTTCTTTCAGAAAGGCTACAAGGGATGCCCTGTGGTAAAGTTCGTTCCAATCTTCAACATCTTCCACTTTTTAAACCAGTGAGCAAAGCTATATTGAGTGTCTACTGTATCAAGTTAGGTACCAGGGATACAGTAGGGGAAACATGACAGAATTTGCCTGCCAACACAGGAGACCCTGGGTCTGGAAAATCCCTAGAGGAGGAAATGGCAACCTATTCCAGTATTCTTGCCTGGGAAATTCCATGGACATAGGAGGCTGGTGGGCCACACAGTTCATGGGGTCGCAAAGAGTCAGACATGACTGAGCAAGCATGCACACACATTTTGTTGGAAGGAGAGAAACAGTAAACATCTAAACAAACAGGTGCATAAAATAATTTCAGGCCCCAGTAAGCACTCTGTGTATTATGATAGAGGTAACATTTAATTAAAGACCTGAATGATAAGAGTTAGCCATGTGAAAATATGACGGAAGAGTATTCCAAACAGCAGGAATAAGAAGTGCAAAGGTCTTGGGGAAGGAACAATCCTGGCATGTTTAAGGGACAGGAAGACGACCTTGGTAACTGAAGAATGGATTTATATGCTAGAGTTATAGCAATGAAGAGTAAAGTGGTCAGGTTTAGGATATATTTTGGGGAGAGAGTCTCAGAATTTGCTGATGCATTGGATAACATTTTTGAACAAGGTGGAAGAGCTCAAATTTTTTTACCTTCCTTTTCAGTGGTCACTAATGAAATCTATAAGTCCTACATTCATCAAATGATCCAAGGATACTTGTAGTAACTATGAACTATAGCAACAAACAAAGGGCTTCCCAGGTGGCACTAGCAGTAAAGAACCCACCTATCCATACAGGAGACTTAAGAGATGCAAGTTGGATTCCTGGGTCAGGAAAATCCCCTGGAAAAGGAACTGGCAACACACTCCAGTATTCTTGCCTGGAGAATCCCATGGACAGAGGAGCCTGACAGGCTATGGTCCATAGGACTGCAAAAAGTTGGACACGACTGAAGCGACTTAGCATACATAGCAGCAAAGCAAACTGTAGTAACAAGGACTGAGAATGTACACTTACACTAGGCCTGGTTAGGAAAATTTTCCAAGTGGAAAAATAAGTCTTAAGGTTAATCATCAAAAAAATTTTAGAAGTCCAGAAGCCCCTAATGATTCATGCCTTTACCATATCTTATTTGGTCTTCTTAGAAGATGGTTTTATGACAGAGGTATATTTTCACAGACAACTAACTCCATTTTGCAGAAAAACATTTCTTTACATTCCTGCTTCTACTACCTCAATTTGCCACCTGGCAGAAAAAAATAAACCCAGATAAATTCAGGCAAACAGTGATTTCCCTGTCATTTCAGGACTTTCCTCTCTTCCCTGGAATAATATCCAAGTTCCAGGGAGTGTACATGGTGTCATGGCATCAGAGCAGCCATCTAACCCCAGAGCATCAGGATCACTTCCAGCATCCACTGAGCTGTACCACAGCTTGGATGTCAAGTAGTCTTTCTCCTCCACACAGACATTTGCTGCAGCATCGCTTCAACCAGGCCACAAGACCTCTGCAGACCTACATAACCCTGCACCTATTGCCGAGCTGTCTCCTTTTTTTCTCTCTTTCTCTCTCTCCTCTTGCACAGTTGTAGGGCTACTGGAATAGTCTCTTTCTCTCCTTCCACCTGTCTGGAACAGCTCCTTTCTCCTCCAGGCCTCATGTAGCCATTGCTATTCTATGACACCAGCACCAAGCTAGACATGAGCTGTTCTCTTCAATTTATCACCCCTGTGCTACACCCTAGGAAGTGAGACCCCATTACTTCTGCCCTGAGACTGCCATCCTCTCTCCTTTTGGAGAGCTGGGATGAGGTGGGGAGCAAGACACAGAGACCCTTCTGTGATGCACAGCCCAGTCTGACTTCTCTTGTACTCCGCTCTGCCTCAGCTCTTATCTGGCCTCCAAGGGTAGTTAGTCTGGCTCACTATCGATCTGTTTTCCAATTTATTAAGTATGAGATAAACTTCATATTTCCCTTTTGGTCTTAGAATTTGGAAACTCAAAAACCTCTTTTTTTTTTATCAGAAAGTTCGGTTCTTACTAATTGAAAACTTGGCCTTCAAGGTAGTGTTGGCTCTGCCTTTTAAAACAATTTAGTAAAGAAACAATTCACCCATTTAAAATGTACAGTTCAATGAATTTTGGTATATTACAATATTAGTGTTTAAAAATTATAATAAAATATATATAACATAAAATTTGATGTTTTAACCATGTTTAAGTAGGCAATTCAGTGGTATTACATTTACAATGTTGTGTAACCATCATCACTATTTCTGAAACATTTTCATCACCTCAAACAGAAACTCTATAACCATTAATCAAGAACTTCCCATTCCCTCACTCTCCCAGCCCCTAGTAACCACTGTTCTACTTTCCATTTATATGAATCTGTATGGAATCATACAATATTTGTCTTTTTGTATATGACTTACTTTGCTTAGCACACTGTCTGCATAGTTCACCCATCCATATTATAGCATGTGTCAGACCCTCATTCCTTTTTAGGATGAATTTATCTATTGTCTATCTATAGCACATCTTGCTTATCCATTCATCTTTTAACAGATACTTGGGTGGCTCACACCTTTTGGCTATTGTAAATAATACTACAATGAACACTGATGTACAAACATCTGTTCAAATCCTCGTTTTCAATTCCTTTTGCTATATACCTAGGAATGGAATTTCTGGATCATATGCCAGTTCTATCTTTTCTACTGTAACTTTTCGAAAGTCTATTTTAAAACAAAAGATGAGGGCATTTTCTGTTCTATTTTCTTCCTAATCTTCTCTTAAGCCATTGATGCCTCCATCCCACTAGGAATATCTGATACATGGTATTAGGGGCAGAACTTTAGTTAACATCACAGAGAATTATCCTGATACACAACTTGAAGTTGAAAGGGAGTCGAAATTGAAGGGAAGATATGCTATTTACATAAGTGTTGAAAAAGACCTAAATTCCTGTTGATTCCACACACCACACATATATACAGAGGGTCCTGGATATTTTAGCTAGTGATTTCATCTTGTAGCAAGATCTTAGGGGAGGATCCTTCCTCTTTCTGTGTTTGGGCTGCAACTCTGATGCCCCAATAAGATGGCACTAGAATGCAGGTGATGAATGGTAGAATGAAACCCATTGCCCTCCTGTTCTCAATGGTTTAGAATGTTACCTGTCGGAAGGAAGGGATTTGGATGGAGATCATCTATGGCATTTCTTTCCAGGTGTTCTGATTGTAGGTATTTGTCTATATGCTATCTTGATCTTCTATCTGTACACTTCCTGGTGCCCTAAACAAAGAAGCTCCTGAAGGTAGTCAGCTGCTATGCCAAGAGGAACCTGCATTCTGGAACTTATTCTTAATTCCCAGTGGTATAAAAATTCTTATGTGGGCACAGACTGATTTAGTTCACTCTCAATTTTATTTCCCTTGACCCTGGAGACTGGATTACAGACTATTTCTTGTATCATTCAGTAACATTGATTTTCAAATTCACTGAGTGAAGAACACTGTCCTAGACAGTCTGGGAAAGAATAGGAGATGCTATTCAGAACCCTGAGTTCAGTATGAAGACAATAAAGGGGTCAGGTGACTTAATCAAGAAAGCTCTCTGGAAAAGGGGGCATCTTGAAAATATTTGGAGAGAAGAGAGAATTCAAAATGAGTACAAAGGTTATCTATTTGTGACCAAAACAACAAGAAGACAGGCCATAATTTTATGTCAAGTTAGACTGTGGCCTCTATTGACTGAAGAACAGTTAGTTCTGTCCAGTGTTCACACTAAGATTTGTTTGCTCAAAATAGTGTACGTAGATGTGTTTGGGGTGGGGAGGAGTTTAGGGTGAAAAAAGTTTCCATGAAAAAAGTATCATAGTAGAAACAATAGTATCATAGTAGAAATCAGTGCTCTGAACTCTGTTTTATTTCTAGTTTTGTAATTCACATCTTGCGCGTGAAGATGAGGTTCATAAATCCAAAGAATATCTTGCTTTTTCCAGAGAATATTTTGCTTCTTTTACATGAGTTTGAGGAACCAGTCTTGAAAATCAAACTCCATCTATGCTTTGGCAAATAATACCAAATTGAAATGAAAGAAAGGGCGGCCATCTAACCCCAGATCATCATGAAAGAGCCCTTCATATTTAAAAACAACCCCACCATATTAGACCTCATTTCACCTAAAATAAACAGCCCCATTCCTAATGTGACAATATTAATAGAGTAATCATGAAGAAAAACATATTAAATCCCCGTTACACAGAATTCTAATGTTTAATTTCAAAATATATGTATCTTGCCCCTTTCCTGTAGCCTCTCTCTCTCTCTCTCTCTCTCTCACACACACACACACACACACACACACACACACACACACACACACATGCAGGAGCACACATGCACATACCCCACAACTTGGATAACTGTGATTAGCAAATAATTAAAGTTTATTATATATAAAAGCACCAAGAAGTAAACTCCTCCACTGACTATATCCTGAAGAATGCTTTTCCTTTATTTTCTTGGCCTGGGATTTCAGCCAGTGGTACAAACAAGAAGGTTGAGAATAGCATGGTCAATGATTGAGAAGAAATAGAAATTAGTTCAAGGAGGCTTGGATACATGTGTACAATATGGATCCAGAGAAAGCTGTTGAGGGTAAGGGACACCTCCAGATCTTCAGAGCTGACATCAGAGGATGACCATGGCTTATCATAGTTCTCTATTGGTCTTGTCTTAAAACATTTCTATCTGCAATTGCCCAAAGAGCTGACCTACAGGGACTGGCCTGCAATTTTTTTTTTTACTAGATTGTTTCCCACATCATAAGAATTGAGACTGTTTAGCCTAAAGAAAATATGCAGAAGTAGAATATATTAGGATTCTCTTCAATTATTTGAAGGGTAGATATTTTGAAGATGAGTTATACTTCTTCTGTGGGCACTAAGGGACAGAACCAAAATCAAAGTGTGGATATTACAGGGATAGAGACTTTAGCTCACTGTAAAAAGAACATTCTAATAAAGGAATCCCAAATTATATTGACTGTCTGCGTAGATAATGAGCTGTTCCTCTTTGAAGGGCTATCAGCCAGGAATAGGCTAATGGCCACTTGTCAGAGATGGTGAATAGAGGACCCAATAATCTGATGAATGACTATACTAGACCAGTGGTTTCTACCAGAGGATTTCTGCTTTGATGATTTGGATTTGCTTTGGTTTTTATTTCCTACTAATCCTATGTGAAAGATTCAGGGAAGAAGCTGGAGTCTGGGCCTGTGGGACAGAGAGAAATCTGAGCAGAAGATGTTTCTTGAGAGTGGTCAGAGATGCTGGCTGAGTTGTAACCTCCTCCTCTTAGTGTTCCTGTCAGAGTGGAGAGAGAGGAAAACCTACCTCATTAACGGAGGCCAATGGGAGATGACCGTTTGGGGGCCTGGAATCTGAGTTTAGGCTGGTGCTGAGAGTGAGGTGCCCCAAGTGCAGGGAAGCTCAAGCAATGGTATCAGACGGGAGATTAGGGTCAATAAAAGTCCATGAAAGCTAAAAGTGAGAGGGAAATGAGACTGCAAGGGAATGATACCCAGAAGCCTGGAAATGATTACAGTTTTGACCTAAATTTTTTCCCTCTGATCCATATGACACCCTTCCTTTTCCATTGCTCATTTACTGGATGGAGCCTGGGTGGCCAGGACTGTTGTGTTAATGTCTTTATGGACAAGCCCCATGATTCAAATGTCCTATCCTAGAGGACTAGAGGTGGCCAGATCGAAGTATGGGTTATCAGTGCAGATTTTCAATCAGGATGACCTAGGTTACAGGTAAGAAGGATTTCTCAAGGGAAAAAGAATGGGACAGAAGTTGTAGACTAGGAGCCAGAAACTCCTACCCTGTAGAGAGGAGCTCTCTTAATTTCTTTTAACCACCCTCACCTTCCTTTTTCTTTTGTTTTTTCACCTACTGGGTCTTGGGGGTCAGGGCTGCTGCTTTAATGCAGAGAACCTCTTACCTCAAATGTCTCAATTTAGGTGAGCATCCCTAGGTGTTAGTCAACACGGAAAAATAAGCACAATAGAACCTGGAAAGAAGTAGGGGCACAAGAAATTTAATAAGGAGAAAGGACAAAAGGCAGGGATTGCTCAGGAGCTTGAAATCTCCTGTCAATGTGGCAGAGGCTGTCCTACCAGCCCTTCCCCTAACTTTTGCACATTTAATCAGCAGGATCTCAGGAAGCCAGGACTGCAGTTGCAGTGTTTTTCTAGGAATCTCAATATTAAAAATTCTCTAGTCTAGAGGACAATAGGTGAACAAACAGAAGGGCTGGGCTTCGCATGGGGAAGTTCAGGTATTAAAGCATGGTAGGTATTTACAATAGCAAAGACAGAGAAGCAACCTAAATGTCTATCAACAGAGGAATGTATAAAGAAGATGTGGAACATATATACAAAGGAATATTACTCAGCTATTAAAGAGAATGAAATTATGCCATTTGCAACAACATGGATGGACCTAGAGATTATCATATTAAGTGAAATAAGTCAGAAAGACAAATATCACATGATTATCAGTTATATCAAAAACAAGACCAGGAGCTGACTGTGGCTCAGATCATGAACTCCTTATTACCAAATTCAGACTTAAATTGAAGAAAGTAGGGAAAACCTCTAGACCACTCAGGTATGACCTAAATCAAATTCCTTATGATTATACAGTGGAAGTGAGAAATAGATTTAAGGGACTAGAGCTGATAGAGGGCCTGATTATCTATGGACGGAGGTTTGTGACATTGTACAGGAGACAGGGATCAACACCATCCCCATGGAAAAGAAATGCAAAAAAGCAAAATGGCTGTCTGGGGAGGCCTTACAAATACCTGTGAAAAAAAGAGAAGTGAAAAGCAGAGGAGAAAGGAAAGATATAAGCATCTGAATGCAGAGTTCCAAAGAATAGCAAGGAGAGATAAGAAAGCCTTCCTCAGCAATCACTGCAAAGAAATAGAGGAAAACAACAGAATGGGAAAGACTAGAAATCTCTTCAAGAAAATAGAGATACCAAGGGAACATTTCATGCAAAGATGGACTCGATAAAGGACAGAAATGGTATGGACCTAACAGAAGCAGAAGATATTAAGAAGNTTTTCTGGGCTCCAAAATCACTGCAGATGGTGACTGCAGCCGTGAAATTAAAAAACGCTTACTCCTTGGAAGAAAAGTTATGACCAACCTAGATAGCATATTCAAAAGCAGAGACATTACTCTGCCGAGTAAGGTCCGTCTAGTCAAAGCTATGGTTTTTCCAGTGGTCATGTATGGATGTGAGAGTTGGACTGTGAAGAAAGCTGAGCACCGAAGAATTGATGCTTGTGAACTGTGGTGTTGGAGAAGACTCTTGAGAGTCCCTTGGACTGCAAGGAGATCCAACCAGTCCATTCTAAAGGAGATCAGTCGTGGGTGTTCATTGGAAGGACTGATGCTAAAGCTGAAACTCCAATACTTTGGTGACCTCATGGGAAGAGTTGACTCATTGGGAAAGACTCTGATGCTGGGAGGGATTGGAGGCAGGAGGAGAAGGGGGACAACAGAGGATGAGATGGCTGGATGGCACCACTGACTCAATGGATATGAGTTTGAGTGAACTCCGGGAGTTGTTGATGGACAGGGAGGCCTGGTGTGCTGCAATTCATGGGGTCGCAGAGAGTCGGACAGGACTGAGCAACTAAAGTGAATGAACGGATCAGTTATATGTAGAATGTAAAAAAAAAAAAAAAGAAACAAATGAACTAATTTACAAAACAGAAACAGACTCGCAGATGTGGAAAACAAACTTAAGTTTACCAAAAGGGAAAAGGGAGGAGGGATAAACCAAGGGTTTGGGATTAACAGATACACACTACCATATATAAAATAGAGAAACAGCAAGGACCTACTGTATAGCACAGGCAGCTACACTCCTTATCTTGTAACTACGTATTATCTTGTATGTTGAACACAACTGAAGTGACTTAACAAGCATGCACATATGGATGTATATGTGAAAGTGAAAATGTTAGTTGCTCAGTCATGTCCAACTCTTTGCAATTCTGTGGACTGCAGCCTGCCAGGTTCCTCTGTCCATGGGATTTACCTGACAAGAATACTGCAGTGGGTTGCCATTCCCTTCTCCAGCGGATCTTCCTGACCCAGGGAGTGAAGCCAGGTCTCGTGTGTGTGTGTGTGTGTGTGTGTGTGTCTATGTCTATTCAGATATATAGATCTGAATCCTGGTGCTATATACCTGAAATTAACACACTGTAGATCAATTGTATTTCATATATATATAGATAGTTGGAAGATATGTGCAAGAGAAATGTCCCTTAAAGCGAGAAGGGGGGCAGAATGAGAAACTGAGACAAGAGACTTGAGCTCTCTCTTATTATCACATTCTTCCTCACCTCCCTCCTTCTTGGTCCTTTTCCAGGCCTTTTATTATGAGGCAGCACTATTGTGTTACTGCTTTGTGGATGCTTCAGGGAGCCTAATGCCTCAAAGCTCCAAATTTTGAGGATCTTAGCTGTGTAGACCTGAACCCCATCACCGGGAAGGGCTCAAAATGAGGACCATACATGCTATCAGGAAGAGGAATGTATTTTAAAACTGCTTCAGAGGGAAAAGCCAAACCATGAGTTGGGAAATTCCTGCCCTTCAGCAGGAAGCACTTTTCTAATATACCCCTCCCTTTTCTTTACCCCGTTCTCTTTCCCCATTTTACCTGCTGGTACTGGGCAATGGGTAACCAATGCAATTGCACTCATTTCTTATAGACATTAGGGAGACCAGGGTTCAACGTTCCACACGTAGGAGAGTCACTGAGGGGCCGCCCCAGCTCACCTCCTGTGAGTAACTGGAGGTGATTAGTGAGGGGAATGTCTACCAAGGAGAGTTGATGAGAGCTTATCCTTCTAGAAAAGAACAGGTACAGTAAGTTTTTATAACCAGACTAAAGTGCTGGCTCTTTGGCCTTAAAGAAAGAAGTGAGATGGCTGTGATCTTTTCTCCCACCTTCCTTTATGAATTCTACAGTGCCACTGCCATTTTTGTATGCTATGGCTATCAGGTAAACAGAAATGTGATGCACCAGGCTGGTAGTAGGACCATTCTGATTTGCAAGCAGGAGAGAAATGCTTTCCAGCTCAGAACCCAGATTGCCCAGCCTTCCTGCCCACCATCGGCTATGGGAGGAGTTGATCAATTTTCTAATCAGTGCAAGCTCTGTGCATTGATACGACTCATGCAGGGTTAAGCTGCTGTGGGCAACTGCAGAGTTTTCCCACCACAGATTATTTGCAGTGCTAACAAATATTCGGGTTTTTCTGTAAGATCTTATGGAAAAACCTGAACAAGGTTTTTTGGTCAACCCAATACTTGAAGAACCATTCCTTCTTTCTAACTTCCTTTGGGATGCCATCATCTCCCAAACAGAAGTATGGGTCTTGATTAGTCTAGAAAAGAGAACTCTAGCCTTCTTGCTTGCTGAAGACTAATTTTTCTCTCTTTTAACAAGACCAGATCAGTTACTGTAAGGCTAGTATATGATCTTTTCCATTCTGTTCCACTAGGACCCTTGCCGTTGCCATGGATACTTCTTCCAGTGGCACTTATGAGATACAGCATATTATGCATTATTTCAGGACCTCCCACCTTGAATCACTTTGTAGTGGCTTTTTTGTCTTCCCAGGCAATTATTGGGTTTGCCCTTCTGCCAGTACAGAGATTAACAAGAACTAGTTAATACCATTTGTTATCTTTAAGACTTCTCTTTTATTCCAAAATGTTTGGCTTCACAACACAGCTGGACCCTACCCTTAAGTAATCCATATACCAGAAAATTCACTACTGATAAAAGCAATAAATAGTAATTACTCACATCAGAAACATATTCTTCCCTGGAAAACAGAGATCCCCCTAGTGCGTTTTGGTGTTTACAGATCATTAACTGCTTGTCAGAGAAACCTAAGAGGAGGGCTTTCAAAAATAAACATAAAGCAGCCCATGCATTGGTAGAGAAATAAAATTTGATTTTCAGAAATGAATCTAATTCATGGCACAGCTTTTTCTAGGAATTTATCTGTTACATGATGGAAGGCATGCTTTTAGTTAGGCAAAGCAACAGTTCATAGGTGTTAGAAAACTTCCTTATTGAGGTTGAGCCAATCTACATAGGAATGGTTATAGCATTCCAGAAGTCTGGTACTTAATCTTCAAGTCCCCCTTACCTACATCAGTCATTTTTCAATACTGTGAGTCCATGTCTTCCTAACACTGTACTATATATTCAGCATGTCCCATGTCGCCAATACAGAAATGATGAGAAACTTTAAAAGTTCTGCATTCCCTGATTTTGTATTTAAATTTGTAATCTTAATGTTGCATTAATGGCCTACTTTGCATATCTGTTTGATTGTACCATCTTAAAGATTCATTTAAACCTGGGGAGGACAGCATGACTCCTACCTGCTTCTCATTAATAACATACTTTTCTGTGAGTGGATAATGAATGACCTGGATAGAAATCAGTAGAAATGCAGATTGCCATCAGGTGGAAAAGGGGAAGGAAATCTACTTTGTCTACCACACCGACAAGCAATTTCAAGGCAGAAGGTTAAAAAAGCATGCCTTAAGAAGAGATGACAGTCTAAGAGGGCTCTCAATGAAATATTCCCATCTTTAGGACTCAGAAAAGTCCTTCTGACGGAAATTAAAGTTTGCAAATAACTTTTCAAATCTTGGGTTAATAGAAGAAAAAAAGCCATTTATTTATGAAGAAGAATACCAGATAACTCTCAGCCACAGACTACCCTAAAGAGCTCTGGAAAACATACTGATCTGCATAAGCATTCTTAATTTGTTAACTGTTGTTTGTGGCACCCTGGCGAGGATGGAGGTGAGGGAGGTAATGGGCTGTAAGCAGTCAAGCTGATAAAGGTCAGCCACTGGTTGATCAGAGTTGGAATAGAAGGCAAACTGGAAGGGACTTCCCTGGTAGTACAGTGGTTAAGACTCCAGGTGTAGGTTCGATCCCTGGTCTGGGAACTAAGATCCCACATCCCCACAGCCGCACATTCAAGAAAGGCAATATTATGTTAGTTTCAGATGTACAGCACAATGACTCAGTATTTTTACAGATTATACTCTACTAAAAGTTATTACAAGATAATGGCTATGAGTCCAGTGCTGTACAATATACCCTTGTTGCTTACCGATTTGTGTCTCTTAATCCTATATCTTTATCTTGCCCATCCACTTTTCCCTCTCAACACTGATAAACACTAGTTTGCTGTCTATATCTGTGAATCTGTTTTACATATGCGTTCATTTGTATTATTTTTTAGATTCCACTTAAAAGTGATATTATACAGAATTTGTCTTTCTCTATCTGACTTATTTCACTAAGCATAATATTCTCTAGGCCCATCCACATTGCTGCAAATGGCAGCAGTTCATTCTTTCTTAAGGTTGAATAATAGTCCATTGTGTGTATGCATAAATATAATATCTTCCTTATCCATTCATCTGTCTATGGACATTTAGGTTGCTTCCACATCTTGGCTGTTGTAAATAGTGCCTCTATGAACATCTGGTGTGCATATATCGTTTTGAATTCATGGTTTCATTTTTTAAGGAAAATACATAACTTCAAAAATATTGGCCTATTGACTTTTCCGAAACAGCAACAAATAATAACAGTTTTGCTTGAGATATAGAAGGGCTGTTTTTAAGTTACATTATTTCTTTGGTAATAAGGTCCTGGCACAGAAATGGGGACTTTAGAGAAAAGCATTTCAAACTAACAACTGCTCATAAATTATCCCACAGACCACAGATTTCACAGGTTCCAGAAAATATATGAAATTCAGAAATACAAACTAGGCTTTCCATTTCCCTTTAGTCCTCTAAATCCTCTAGGATTAAACATGGCTGCCTTCTGCAGTTTGACGATTGAATCTTTATTGAACAGGATTTCAAGTCTATCAGAAATTCAAGTCAAATGAAATAATTGTTTAAGTTTAAAGAGTTTTCTTATTTTGGTTTTGTTTCTGTTCAGTAGTCACAGTAAATACAAAAACTATGTTTTAGCCTAATTTTATAGATGACTTAAAACAACATTGCTGCAACTTATTATTCTGTTTCCTTTCTAAAAAAACTTCTAATGGAGTTTGATTTACAAATAGGCAATTTGGCAGCATTGGTTTCAGTGTGGGACTTTTTGTATACCTTGGTTCAAGCCACTGGTCATTGTATGGCAGTAACCAAGCTGAATGACTGTAACTTTCTACCTAATTCCCCCAGTCTTAACTCTGTACCAAATGCCAGTCCCATCTTTCCTTTGGTGACTCAGAAAGTGAAAGTGAAGTCGTTCAGTCGTGTCCGACTCTTTGCAACCCGTGGACTGTAGCCTACCAAGCTCCTCCGTCCATGGGATTCTCCAGGCAAGAATACTGGAGTGGTTGCCATTTCAAATTTATATCTGTGACCTTAATGTAACTATAATATAGTTTGAAAATGCTAGGCAAAGGCATTTGGAATGAGTACTTGACAAAGTTATTTGGAATTTTTAGAGAAAGCATCTCGGGAGATTCTGCCTCTTTCAGTTTTGATTATATTCAATCCTTCAACCCATCTACCAGAGTTGATACAGCGAAGTACTATTTTTCAAAAACCAAGGGAAATTGTGAATATCACCTGCAAGCTCACTGCTGTTGGAATTCTTTCCTTAGAAAGGGGAATCAGAGGGTGGGGAGTTCCAAACAACTTAATGTAGCAACTCACAGAACCAGAAAGAGAAAAATCAAGCTGGGTGGAAATTTAAGGAGCATACTCTGTTTTTTTGCACAAATATTTCCTTGTAGGGTGATCTGTTCTTTTGAAGAAAAAGTATGGTTCTCAGACAGCAATAACGAGAATGTTCTTTCGTTGGCATACCTAGACCCAGGAGTTCATTTATTTTCAATTTTGCACAAATAGGATTAAAGGAAACAGTTCCTAAGTGCACTCAAGGGATTTTTGCCCACATGAGGAATACAACTTACCTTTTTTCTAGAGAGGCTTTCCATAAACCCAGGCTGGGCAAACTATCCCAGAGCTACAGATTAGCCCTGAGTAGGGCAGGAGTTATTCCTACTCTTCCCCTGCCCCTCGACCTAGGCTAGCCAACCCCTCCCACTGGATCAGGCAGGATTTCCATTTAATTCAGCCATCACTTCAATCATCAGAGAAAATAAGAAAAATATTGTGAAGCAGATAAAATAATTCTTGGTGTCACTTCCCTACCTTTTGGTACTTCTCTGCCTTCTTTAAATAAACTGTAGATCTGCACTTTCCAGCATGGTATTCACCACCCACATATGACTATTTAAAGTAATTAAAATTAAATTTAGCATTCTGTTGCTTGGTGGCACTAGCAACTTTCTAAGTGTTCAACAGACAAGTGTGGCTAGAAGCTACCATATTGGATGGCACATAGACTATTTTAGAAAGTGCTATTGGACAGAGTTCTACCTGTTCATTCCCTTAGCTTCTTGAGCATAAGGACCATGTCTTCTAGTATCTTCATCCCTTCCAGCAGTCTTCCACAGTGCCTGTATATAGCTATTAAATGGGGGAAAAACTTAACTGAGTTTCCAACTTGACTAGGTTTCTTAACTCAGTCCTCACTATGTTGTCAAGAGCTATGCTAAATTCATTAAAAGCACACTCTTATTTCATCATTGTGAGAACACCATGTCGTTGTTCGGTCGCTCAGTCCTGTCCTACTTCTGGTGACCCCACAGACTGCAGTGAACCAGGCTCCTCTGTCTTCCACTATCTCCCGGAGTTTGTTCAAACACTATGAAGTGAGTCCGATAACCATCCTCATTTATCCGATGAGGAAACTGAGGCTCGATGAGGTTTAATTCTTTGCCCAAAGTCATACAGCTAATAAGTACCAAAGCTGGGTCTTTATAACTTCAGAACCTATGCTGTTAACCACTGCTCTATGCACCAAAAGAAGGTACATCCCTGAAAATTTTACTGTGAACGAGCAAGCCTCTTGCAGAACAAATGGTGACTGCACTCAAGCAGAATAAAGACAGCTTGGGATCAAGGAAGGCCTGAGCATGAAGAATGTGAGTGTAAAGTTGTCTGTTGATTTGTATTTGAGTGCGGGTGTCAAATTAAGCGGTTATCTGACTACTTCTCTAAACTGAGAACAGTAAATTAGTAGTTTTATCTGTCATTTTGCATATAGGAACCATTGCCTTGGTCCCCAGCATGAAGATTAGTGAAACAGAATCATTTTGTGAAGTCACCTCCACATGCCACACTTACCAGAAGTTTCTATAACTTGACTTTCCATATCACAGTTTGTGCCAAGATATGCAAATGCCAGAAAATCAATTTTCCTGCAGTTTTCAGTCAGTGTGTTTGCCAGACAAAACTCCAGCCAGCCACATTTTTTAATCAGCACAGCACCTTTAGAAATAATACCAGGAGACTCCTTACATAGTGAGAAGGAAAAGACTTAAATCTTAAACTCAACTGTTCAAAATTGACAGCCACGGGAGAAGATGAAACGTGATTATATTGAAACTGAATATTTGGCTAGCCCCATTTGACCTTAGAAGGTATTCTCTGCTAAGTACCTAGTGAATTAGCTTTGATTCTAGTCTATATCTCAGTCCCACTTGACAGCATATAACCTGGCACCGTCCTTCTGCCCATCCACCTTTGCCCATGCCCTCATCTGTCCCCTGATGTATCAGGGTGGCACCTCATCTTGCCTGCCCTCCCCAAGAACTATATTTTTAAAACTTTACTTATGTTATTGTTTTTATTGGAGCATAATTGCTTTACACTGTTGTTGTGGTTTCTGCTGTATAACAACGTGAATCAGCTGTAAATATATATGTATCTCCTCCCTCTTGGGCCTCCTTCCAACACTCCCATCCCTCCCCTTTAGGTCATCACAGAGCACCAGGCTGGGCTCCCTGTGTTATACAGTAGCTTGTCACCAGCTAACTATTTCCCACATAGTAGTGTATATATACGTCAATGCTACTCTCTCAATTCATCACACCTTCTCCTGCCCAAGAACTATCTTGATTCTGCTTCCCTCCAGTATTCCTCTGGCACAAATTTTCTAACAAACCAAGTCATACAAAGGTGGTGGTAATGAATGGGTCATATGACCCTTCCATTCACCATGATAGTGTAATCTAATTTATTGAGGATTTACTACATGCCAGAAACTGTCCTGAGTGCTTTATATAAATCACCTCATTTAATATTCTATCCCCATTTCAGAGATCATTATTAGAGTCTTAGAGAAATTTAAGTACTTTGTGCAAGTCAAACAAGACATGTTCTCTAGTGTTAGGATTTAGGGCCTTGTGACAGGCTAGAGGAGTATTATATGGGTGACTTTTTACCTCATAGCATATTGCACAGGCCTCAGAGTTGAACCAAAGAAGATTAAGGCTATAAAATCATGTCAAAATGACAGGTTAAAGAAGAAAACTTCAATCAATTCACTGGCCTTTTGGTTAATTCACTTAGCCATTTCTCCACTGGAAGGCAGTATGGAGTCAGAAAAAACAGTCTTTGCAAGCCAGTGCACCTAGATGTGAGTACTAGTTCTGCCACTTTGTAACTAGAAGGTGAAAGTGAAGTCGCTCAGTCATGTCTGACTTTTTGCAACCCCATGGACTGTAGCCTACCAGGCTCCTCCATCCATGGGATTTTCCAGGCAAAAAATACTGGAATGGGTTGCCATTTCCTTCTCCAGGAGATCTTCCTGACCCACGGATTGAACCCAGGTCTCCTGCATTATAGGCAGATGCTTTACTGTCTGAGCCACCAGGGAAGTCCCTGTGCAACCTCCAAATTACCACTTTTCTTCTCTAAGCTGTGAAAGGGGGTGGGCGAAGGAGGGAGACCAATGATGGCAGTGTGATTAAGAATATAGACTTTGGGGTTAAATGATGTGGGTTTAAATCTCAGCTACTCCAGTTAGTATTTTTCAGATAATTTACTCATTCAGTTAATATTTGTTAAGTATATTCTATGTGACAGGCTTCCCATAGCTCAGCTGGTAAAGAATCTGCCTGCAATGCAGGAGACCTGGGTTTGATCCCTGGGTTGGAAGAGCCCCTGGAGAAAGGAAAGGCTACCCACTCCAGTATTCTGGCCTGGAGAGTCACATGGACTATATAGTCCGTGGGGTCGCAGAGAGTTGGACATGACTAAGCGACTTTCACTTTCACTTTTCATTCTGTGTGACAGCCCTTGCTCTAAGTGCTCAAACACAACAAAGGCCGTGCACTCCTGGCAGTGGACGAGACCCAAAACAACAAACATGTAAATAACGTGTTTCACTTGGTGTTAAGTAAAGTGAAAATAAAAAGAGTAGGTTAGAAGACAAAATCTTGAGAGTGCTATTTCATCTCAACTGATGGAGGAAGGGCTGTTGAAGTGACATTTGACCAGACAGCTGAATGAAGTGAGGACCTAAACACACAAACACGAGGTAGAGTGGGGTGTGGATAAGTGCATTCAGGAAGTCACAGCATAAGCAAAAGCCCTAACATGGGGCTGTGCTTGGTAGGTTTGAGGCTAAAGGCCCAGGTGGCTGGAGTGACGTGTGAGAGGGAACCAGGGAGAAAAGGTGAGGGCGGCAAAGACCACCCAGAGCCTGTTGGGTTGGGCTTTTAAACCCTGGTAAGGACTTTGGATTTTATTGTGTGTTTGATAGGAAGTCATTTCAAGGGCTGGGAGCAGAGAAATGGTATGACCTATGTGCAAAAAAGGATCCTACAGACTGCTAGGTGAGGGTGAACATTAGGAGCAGGGAGACCACTTCAGAATGAGTGCAAGATGTCAGGTGAAAAATGACTGGTTTGGACTAAGATGAAGGAAGAAGAGGTTGGATTTTGAATATATTTTGAAGATGGCACTGATAGGCTGTGGAAGGTGCAACCGAAAAGTCAGGGTTGATGGCAGATTTTGGCCTAGACAACTGGAATAGTTGGACAGTAGTGCCATTTTCTGTAACGGAGACCCTGGAGGGGTAGCAAGCGGGGATAGGGAAGACTCAAGAGCTGCATTTTGACATCAAGCTGGAGATGCCTATGAGATAGCCAAAGGGGGAGGTCCGTTAGACAACTGTCAGTTAGACAGTTGGATAAATGAGCTTGGGGTTTAAGGCTAGAAATGTTACCAGCTGTATCATCCAGAACCGGTAAATTAACTTCTATAAGCATCAGTTACATCATCAATTAAATGGGGATAATATTTGTTTCACAAGGTCATTTTAAGGAGGATTCTCTATAATGTATGTAAAGTGTGAAGTACTGTTCCTGGTACATGTAAGTACTCCATAAATGGTAGCCTTCTTACTGTCAGTATTCACTGCAGATAACTGGCAGCTAGCTGTTTCTACTACAGAATCTTGGTTGGTTGGTTGTTCTAAGCCCAGATCAAATAGTCCAGTCACCTAGGAAGATGTTTTTGCACTGTTGGCCCCACTTCAGGCCAATTAAATCAGAATCACAGGAACAGTGATCAGTAGCTTCCCAGGTATGTATTACCTACAGGTAGAGAACAGATGAGCTGGCTTATTAGAACTCTTCAGATTACTTCCAGCTCACCTCTTAGGAAACTAACTCTCCCCCTCAACCTCCCAAAAAACACTAAGTGGAAATTTTGGACTCTTGATATCCCTGAGCAAAATTGTTTCCTTTTCCCAGTGTTTTCCCCCTTAGTATGAAAATAATTTTCAATCTAAGGACCTGGAAGGAACAGCCAGTGTGGAAACCCCAAATATTGCAATTCCAGGATAGATTTCTCTCTTTTTTGTCTTTTGCCTTTGTTTGTTTGTTTTTAACGGAGTATAGTTTCTCTACAGTGTTGTGTTAGAGAGTATTCTCCCTAATCAAAGAGCATCTGTTCCTCTCATTTCCTAGGCTCTGCATTGTCAGCTTTGGCCTCTGCATTACAGTTGATTGATTCAAGAATAATAAGAGTATTGAACTTCTCTTTTAAATAACTTATGGGTAGAAAATAAAAACACAGTTGGAAAGTGAAATCCAATTGGTCAAGGGTGATAGGCTGTCTGTAGATTGCTGAAGATGAAGTTTCATTGACAAAACTCTATCAAGCTGAGAGAAATGACCCTGGAGTGTTTAATAGTGATCCCAACCCTAGAGTCAATCCACTGCTTGGGAATAATGGAATTCGAGGCTTTTCTCTAATCAGTAGTGTGGGGGTATAGCAGGCACACATTCTCTGTACCCACAGATCCTGCAGTCTTAAAGGTGAGGGGTTGTATTGGGTTGGCCAAAAAGTTCATTCAGGATTATCCATACAGTCTTACAGAAAACTCGAATGAACTTTTCAACCAACCCAACAGTTAGCATAGTCAATTTTTTCAACACATGAGGCACACACTTTTACCTTAACCAGTTGATATATCCACCACTTTGGCCATCATTCTTTTAGCTACGTTTTGCTTTGTGCTGAAATGCAAGTTGTCCTGCAATGGGAGCCACACTTTTGGTTGCTTTCCATCATTTACTCCTCAGTGGAAATGTTTCCAATCCTTTTCTGTGAGTAGAGTAAGGGAGCGAGAGGGCATACTTGTACCTAGTAAGGTAGATAGGGAAGACGTAGGACTACCCGGGTGGGGAAGTGAAAGATGAACTGTATCAGAAACAATAAAGACTGATTCAGTCTTGCTCAATAACAGCCCTAGTAGTCCATATTTATCTATTCTCATTGTTCAAATAGAGAGAAAAAGTAAAGTCTTTTAGAAAGTGAGGTTTCTGGGACTTCCCTGGTGCTCCAGTGGCTGACTCCGTGCTCCCAATGCAGGGGGCCCAGATTCAATCCCTGGTCGGTGAACTAGATCCCACATGTTGTAACTAAGAGTTGGTGCAGCCAAATATATGTACGTATGTATGTGTGTGTTTGTGTGTGTGTGTGGTTTCATGTAGGTTAAGGGCAAGACATCCTATGTCTCCTATCTCACATTTCAGGGAGGTATTAATAGAAATACCATGCACCTTGAAGTTATGCTAAAATATATACTATTTCAAACAGAATTTATGTGAATTTGGCCCAGCCCTAGTGTATAGTTTACAACGACCACCTACCTCACTGGCCTGGGAACACTGTACTGTTTGCAAGCACAGATTCTGGAGTCTACATGAGTTCCCAGCTCCTCTCCCTACCAACTGTATGGCCTTGGGGAAGTTTCTTCATTTGTTTGTGCCTCTGTTTCTGCACTTTGAAAATGGGATAATAATATAATCTATTTCATGGAGTTGTCATGAGTATTAGATGGGTTGATACATGTAAAACACCTAAAACAGAGCCTGGAACAAAGGATGGGCTCAATTACATGCTAATTATTATTGTTGTTTCCACTTAACATTGGCTCCATCAACACCCGTAAGGCAGGGTTTCTCAGTCATAGCAATACTGACATTTAGAACTTTGTTCATTGATCACTGATCGTTGTTGGTTGTGGGGGTGTCTTGTGCATTACAGGATGTTTAACAGCATCCCAGGCTTCTATCTACTAGATAATAGCAGCACCTCCTCTCCCCAAGTTGTGACAGTTAAAAAAAAAGTCTTCAGATATTGCCAAATGTCTCCTGGGAGGCAACTTCATTGCTGATAGCCACAGGGGTAGAAGATACTGTATCCTTTCCTCTATTCCCTGAGAATAGAGCAATAGGACCTAAGAACCATTTTCCCCAAGAGTTTTGTTGACTCTGGCTTTCAAAGTCATATAGCCTGATGCTACTTTCAAACCCACTGGACTATTCTTAGCCTGGCCTGACTACAGAAGCAGAAAGACAAGTCAGAATAGTAATCTGACCTTGCATGCCAGGGAGGGACATTCAGAAGGTGACCAGTAACTGATCTGGGTTTTCACCTGCACCTTTGGAAACGAGACGTCTGAAATAATATTCCTTGAGGTGGAAGGAAACCTGTCACTAGACTTTAGAGCACAGCGTAAAAATATCAGGCAAAGGCACTTGGAATGTCTATTTGACATTTGTAAGCAAAACTCAATGTCTAGGCGAAAGGTGACCTTGCCTGCACTAAAGTTATCTAAAAGCCCAGCCCCCAAAATAACTCAGCCAGGATCATGACACATCGAGAGAGAGATAAAAGACAGAAACCAGTATTCCATCCCCTTCCGCCCCCTGCTTTCACCAAAACACAGGCACCACGCAGCCACTGCTTGTCTGAGCCAAAAGGAAATGGACAAGCTGTCTGAATGTTTAGAAAGGTGCTAACTGAAGTGAAGGAAAGAGGGAAAACTAAATTGGGCTTTCAGTCATGCTTTACAAATGAAATCATTTCCTGTGTGCCTTGCTCCAAATAAACATGGAAAGCACTTCCTGTGCTTCAGGGGAAAATTGTGTAAAGTTCAATGATTGCTTTTCCCAAATACACTTCATCAGAGCTACTGATTTCTTTAAAACATGTGTCAAATGCCTTTGGCGTTCCTCTTCTGTCCCAAATCACTCTGATCTCTTCATGTGGTGAAGTGTGGACACCAGGGCCCTGTAGCCAGGTTACAGTACCTCGGTGGGTAAAGACTGCAATAAATTTACAAGTTGCCCTGACTTCCTAAAAAAATGAACAAGAAATAAGAAATGTTTCTAGAGTTGCTCTCTTTCACCAGACAGGATATAGTCCGTGTTAGAGCTTAAGAGGCTGGGTTTGTAAGGGAAAAGTCTGTAATTCAGTAGACTTGGGTGGGGCCTTAGCCTTGCTCCTCATTAACTGTGTGACCTGGGCCAAGTTATTGAGCCAGTGGCAATCTCTGAATTTCTATATAGAAGGCCTTCAGGGTGGCATTCTGGTTGGGAACTGTCTGGAAACTATATTTGCATAGTGAGCACACAGTTTTTCCCAAACTGGCTTGCTAACTTAAGAGGTGGATTGATGGAAATGAGCAGGTAGGATAAAAGCCCTTTGTGGTCCCTCTTGACATGGCCAGTACACACAATACAAACTAGGCTCTGCAGACTGACTCAGCCACTGTTAAAAAAATCTGTAGCACTAATAATGCCCTGTGAACCTTTATTAAAAGCAGAAATTTCAGAGGAGGCTAAATCAGAAGATAAAGCACATTATAATTTTTAATGATATTCTCTTAATTATCAGTATCATCTAGGGAAGAAATTGACAACATTGTTAAGCAATAAATAGCCCACATTACAGTTAGAGAAGGCAAAAATGAGTCAGGGAAGGCATTTTTGTTGGAAACTCTCACCATTTTCCACTTTCTTTGTGTCCTGTTCATGGGGCTAGTCTTCTCCAGCCCCAGCAGGCACTTTATACAATACCAGGAAACCCACTCTCCTTTTTGGGATGTGAATTCCCTATTCAAATACAAATTATCCCTTTCTCGAGAGTAACAGAAGCCCTTGTAATATCAGTGAATGCCTCCATGACTACTGATACCACAAAGGGAGCAGACAAGGAAAGAAGACAGTGAAATCAGGGGAAACAAGCTGAGAATCCAAAGCCAAGTCTAGCTTCTCTTTGACCTGTTCATACAAGTCTTATACATACAGTGTGGAAATGGACAATACAGGCATGACAGCCACAATGGCCATGAAAGTTAACAAATACATGATGGTGGTGGTTTAGTCGCTAAGTCATACCCCACTCTTGCAACCCCGTGGACTGTAGCCCACAAGGCTCCTCTGTCCTTGGGATTCTCCAGGCAAGAACACTGGAGTGGGTTGCCATTTCCTTCTCCAGGGGATCTTCCCAACCCAGGGATCGAACCCAGGTCTCCTGCATTGCAGGCAGACTCTTTACTGACTGAGCTACAAGGGAAGCCCTAATAAATACATAAAGCTAGACCAGTCCTCTTTGAGAAACAATGGGGCACGAAGTACCTAAAACCAGCTTCCCCTTACCTTTCATTCTGCCTGCTCAAATTATTCACACAGAACACACTGTAGACATTTGGAGCATGTCACAAACACCAGTACTATCTTCACAAATTATGTAATACTTTGCCTGCAAGCTGACAGTAAATTAATACCATAAAGTGAATTAGCAGATTATGCCTCTGTTGACAATTATGTTTTCAATTTATTGGTCTGTTTTGTGAATACAGTTAATTCTCAACCATCAATCTAACTAAATATGCCTGTTGAATCCTGTCAAAGTGAAAATTTATGCTCATGTCCAGATCATAGGGAGAAAAGGTCTCACTGTCCTTTGTGTTAGTCCCACTCTATCAAGCCTATTGTGGTCAATTCTGGAGGCCATGTTTTAGGAGGGACTTTGAAATATTAAAAAATATATATCTGGGAGATGGTAACCAGAAGGGGAAGGGGATGACTAGAATTCACATCATCCAAGTAACAGATGAAGCCCCTTAAAATATTTAGCTTACAAAAGAGACAACTAAAAAGTGACAAGATGGTGATAGTCTTCAATCTGTACAGCATGAGAAAAAGAGAGCATATTTATTCAGTATCACTTTAGAGGGCAGAATTAGGACCAGTCCACGCATTTTTTAAAAATCCTATAATTGTAACATTTATTCATTCCACAGATAAGTAGTGAGAGTTTCGTACATGCCAGGCATAATACTAGACACTGGGGATACAGAAACAAAAAAAGATATCATCCTGACTCTGAAGAACCTCAGAGTCCACTGGGGATGACCATTACAAAGCAGTAAAAACCACTGCTACATGTCTGTGTCTCTTTTGTTGTCTCACATATAGGGTCATCATTACTATCTTTCTAAATTCCATATATATGTGTCAGTATACTGTATTGGTGTTTTTCTTTCTGGCTTACTTCACTCTGTATAATAGGCTCCAGTTTCATCCACCTCACCAGAGCTGATTCAAATGTATTCTTTTTAATGGCTGAGTAATACTCCATTGTGTGGACTTTTGGCCTCTGAGGGAGAGGGAGAGGGTGGGATGATTTGGGAGAATGGCATTGAAGCATGTATACTATCATGTAAGAAATGAGGCGCCGGTCTATGTTCGATGCAAGATGCAGGATGCTTGGGGCTGGTGCATGGGGATGATCCAGAGAGACGTTGTGGGGTGGGAGGTGGGAGGAGGATTCAGGATTGGGAGCTTGTGTACACCGGTGGTGGATTCATGTAGATGTATGGCAAAGCCAATAGAGTATTGTAAAGTAAAATAAAGTGAAAAAAAAAAAAACACTGCTACATGCAACAGAGAAATGGAAGCAGACAGAAGAGACTGCCCAATTTCTAGCAACAGACAGAAGTAGGACTGGAGGGAAGAGAGGTTCTCATGAGAGAAGTCAGCCCAACAAAAAGAATTTTCTATCAATTTGAACTGTCCCACCACGGAGTGAACTACTTCCTGAGCCTCGTGAGACCGAGGGAGTACCTGCCTGCTAGAGGCATTTGAGCAGAGAAGCCATTGCTACACTGGGTGAGAGGCTGAAACAGATGGTTTTTAGGGTGTCTTCTCTAAGAGTTTGGAGAAGGCAATGGCAGTCCACTCCAGTACTCTTGCCTGGAAAATCCCATGGAAGAAGAAGCCTGGTAGGCTGCAGTCCATGGGGTCTCGAAAAGTCGGACACGACTGAGCAACTCCACTTTCACTTTTCACTTTCATTCATTGGAAAAGCCAATGGCACCCCAATCCAGTACTCTTGCCTGGAAAATCCCGTGGGTGGAGGAGCCTGGTGGGCTGCCATCTATGGGGTCGCACAGAGTTGGACATGACTAAAGCAACTTAGCAGCAGCAGCAGCAGCTCTAAGAAGTGTTACTCTACTGACTCCAACTGAATGTCCTATTAACCAAGTGAATATTCTAATTTAACTCTCAGGGAAGCAGAAAATTTCATCCACCAGGTGTCCCCAATAGTAGTGTTCTGGTTAATAAGGATTTTAATGTATGAACCTCAACTAAACCACAAAACATAAATTTAAAAGGAAATCTGCCACCCTGCCCATTTTTCCTCTACCAACAAAATTTTTTAAATCCAAATCAAATGATAATGATTCTTGTTGATGGCAGCCCATGGGCATTTACCAGAAATATGTTTGGAGATCCAAACATGTGAATAATACTTGAGCATATAATTTCCTCTATAAAATGAAGTCATGATTCTGTAAATATGGGACTAATATTAAATTCTGCCACTGAAACAAATGATGCTTTCTGTACTATAAAACTATGTCATTTTTTTTAAGCACTTCCTGTGTGTCCGGCACTGTTCTAAGTGAGATGCACGTTATTAACTCATGTTATTTCACCCAATAAACTTTGAAACGTGCATTTTTTAAAAAATCATCCCATTTTACTGATGAGAAAGTTGAGACACATAGGGATCAAATCATTTATCCACTAGGTGAATGGAATTCTGACACAAGCAGTGTGACTCCATACTCTCAACCACTGCACTATACAGTTACCTTGTACTCACCTGGGTCTACAAGAGGAACACTTATATGCACAGAGGTAAGGAGCAACCAACACCATTGCAAAGAGCCAAGGGCTGCTTGGCGGACTGAGCACCCTCAGTAATCACTTCCACACACCTGCCTCATGGGGCCCCCTTACATTCACACCTCAACAAAAGAGCAAATGTCTCCATATCACCGACCTTCATGATCTGTCACAAACAGCTGGAACAGTGACTATGGAATCCATGATTTCTAGAACATTACTTTATCTACTGTTCTGGATTAATCCGTTCCTCCCTCATTCATGTATTTCTCTGTTTGGATTTCATTTGCTAATTATCTAGCGGTTATAAGAGAATTTCTTTTCTTTACAAAGCCATTGTTTATTCCTACTTAGGCTCAAAATGGTGCTCTGTGGTTATAAAAATGAATTGTGGCACGCTGGAGAAAAAAAAAATGAACTTGTTGTTATACATCCAGCCCGTCATTTTTAAACTTTCTCCCAGATGATTGAGCTCAGATCCAATCCCTTCTATTGTTTTCAATATTGTTTCAAAATAAGACAGATTACCGAAAACAGCTGGTGAGTTCTTTTTTCTTTTTGTTCTCAGTGTTGTACTGTCACTTAAATACTATGTTAGGAAAATAAACATTTCAGCTTAATTTTTCTCACTAATGAGCCATTTCTTTCCCACCTTTCTAACCTTCAGAATTAAATCATCAACCAGGACCCAATCATTCCTGCCACTAACTTTTCATTTACTACATTCCTAATTACTAATTAGTAATTACATTACTAATATCCATTGCATGTACACCACACATGTTTAAAGTACCCACTTCAAGCACTGCCATTTATTCCCCTAAAAATGCCTCATTACATAGAGAATAAACCTTTTAACCTATATCAACAATCAAAGAGCTGAAATAAATGATGAAGTAAATGAGTCCAAGTTAGAGTACACTCAGATCAAAATTCATGAACCCCTTTGCCTTAAACATTTGTTTAAACATTCATCTTTGGAAGTAATGGACTATTTGCAAATTGTGTAAGGAGATTGGGATTGACACATATACACTATTGAAACTATGCATAAAATAGATAACTAATGAGAGCCTACTATATAAGCTCAGGAAACTCTACTCAGTGCTCTGTGGTGACCTAAATGGGAAAGAAATCCAAAAAAGAGGAGGTATATGTATGCATGCATGCTTAGCTGCTCAGTCATGTCTGACTGTGACCCCATGGACTGTAGCCCACCAGATTCCTCTGTCCATGGGATTATCCAGGCAAGAATACTGGAGTGGGTTGCCATTTCCTTCTCCAGAGGGTCTTCCCCACCCAGGAATTGAACCCATGTCTGTTGCATCTCTTGCACTGGCAGGCAGATTCTATACCACTAAATATGTATATACGTGTAGCTGATTGACTTTGCTGTATAGCAGAAACTAACAGATCATTGTAAAGCAACTATACTCCAATAAAAATAAAAGAGACTAATTGTTCTAACCCCTCTCCCTTTTATTCAGATTTGATTGGGCCAATACAAAATACCTCTTTGTAAGTGAACAAAGATACATACCCACCACAGTGTTGTCTGTAATAGCAAAAGACTGGAACTGGCTTAAGAGTCCTTCAATAGGGGATTGGGTAAATAAACTATGACATATTCATAGATTAAAACACTATGCAGCTATTACAAAGGAGAAAAAGTATAAAGAGATGCAAGAGAATGATAAAGATAAGATTCAGTATCGAGGTTACTTTTGGCCTATGCAGTTAGGGAGGGATACATAGACAGATTTCAACTAACTTCATAATATTTTAAGTTTTGTGTCAGGTACACAGGTGTTCTTACAGAACTTTTTATATCTTTCTGTGCATCTGAATTATTTACTACTTTTAAAACGTGCTTGGGCAATTGTCTAACAAATTCCCAATGAAATAAAATAAAGCCATTGAGAATATTTCATTATGATGCTTAGAAATTGTTTCATGTGTACAGTGAGAATAATGTGATGTGAAATGAGCATAAACGTCAATGGATGGGATTTCAATTTTAGAAGATCTCAATTATTAGGAGGAAAGTTCTTGGTGTGGACATCAAAGGCAGGCTAAGGGGCAAAAAACCAAATGACAAACTGCAGATTATAAAACATATATCCTGAATGGTTTGGTTGAGAAAGATCCAAAGATCTTTAGAGTAACTTCAGCTCTAGAGTTCTACAGTGCTGTAAAATTAGTGTTGATAGTCATATTCACCAACATTCCAACGTTGACCAAGAATCTGGTTTTCACCCTGATCAGGCCTAAGGTTCAGTTATTAAATATATCTTGAGTGCCTACCATGCCTCAGACATTGTGCTGGCCTCCAACAGGGCTCGGAGAAGGCAATGGCACCCCATTCCAGTACTCTTGCCTGGAAAATCCCATGGGCAGAGGAGCCCGGTGGGCTGCAGTCCATGGGGTCACTAAGAGTCGGACATGACTGAGCGACTTCACTTTCACTTTTCACTCTCATGCATTGGAGAAGGAAATGGCAACCCACTCCAGTGTTCTTGCCTGGAGAATCCCAGGGACGGGGAAGCCTGGCGGGCTGCCAGCTATGGGGTCACACACAGTCGGGCACAGCTGAGGCGACTTAGCAGCAGCAGCAGCCAACAGAGCTACCACAATGAACCAGACATGGACTTATCAATATTACCCAGCAACACAGGGAAGACAGACCATAGCCAAATCACTTTAATGCAATTTAGTAAAAGCTCTATAGCAAACATATGATCCCAGCCTCGTCCAAGTCACAACTATCCCTCTGCTGGATCATTAGAATGGGAAAACTGAGGAATCACTTCTGTGGGAACAGAGGAGAGTCAAGAAAAATTTCACAGAAGACATGCTCTTCACTCTGTATCTTGTGGGATGAATAGAGCTAAGCAGGCAGAAGCCAAAGCATAACCAGAGGCAGAAGATATGCAAATGTGTGGCGTATTTCAGTGAAGAGTGAGAAGTCCCTTGTGACCAGCTCCTAGGAGAGTAGTCAAGATCATAAAAACTCTTGAATATCATACATTAGAGTTTGGATTTTGGCCTCAGGTAGTCTTCCCTGGTGGCTCAGAAGGTAAAGCATCTGCCTGCAATGCAGGAGACCTGGGTTCCATCCCTGGGTTGGAAAGATCTCCTGGAGAAGAAAACGGCAGCCCACTCCAGTACTCTTGCCTGGAGAATCCCATGGGCAGAGGAGCCTGGTGGGCTGCAGTCCATGGGGTCACTAAGAGTCGGACATGACTGAGCGACTTCACTTTCACTTTCACTTTATTAGGGAACTATCGGAGACTTTTAAAGAATGAAGTAACTTGATCAGATTTACATTTTGGAAGGATCACTGGAGGATAAATGGAAGAGAAGACGAGACTTGGGAGACCAGTTAGGAGGCCACGTAGTCTAGACAAAAACTGAGGAGAACCTGACCCAGGGCAAAGCGAAGGAGAAGGAGACAGAAGGACAGATGCTACAGGCGTTTCTGTGTTAGAATAAACATGGCATAATGAGGGGCTGAAGAAGAGATAAAAACCAAACCTTCTGCTTGGATGTTAAGAAGTTTGCTGATGAATTTAGGAGAGCCAGGCTGTACAAGGAAGACTAAGTGCAGTTTGGAAATATTTAATCTGAAAGTGTCTCTAGGCCCATCAGGTGAAGATGTTCCTCAGCAAGGCTTGTTGGCTGTCTTCCCCAAACATGTCTACCTCCATTGTTCCTGGCCTTGTCCAAGTCACAACTATCCCTCCACTGGATCATTAGAAAAGCCTCCTAATTGATCTCCTTGCTTCCATTCTGGTCCACCTCATAGTCTAGTGTCCATACAGCAGCTAGAGTACTGCTTTAAAATTTTAAATCTGATCTTATCACATCCCTCCTCCGAATCCTCCAATAGTATCCTATCACATGTAGAACAAATCCAAACTTTTTACTATGACCCACAGGGCCCTACAAGATCTGACTTCCGATTATCCTTCTAAGCTCTTTTCCTACCATTCTCCCTTTTGTTCATCCCACTTCAGCCACATTCAGTATTTTTCCTATTCTTTATGCAAAGCAAGCATATTTCATCTCAATGAACAGTTTCAGTGACTCGGTGAGGGCCTCAATGAAGATCTGATTGCCATAAACACAATGCTTTATTCCATGGTGATAGTTCTGGGAGTTCAAATAATTTTGGAATTCTTTGAGCAGATCCAAGCAAACCTCAGGAAAGATACAGTGCACCTGGCCAAAGTCCAGAGAAGAGAAGCTAAATAAGCAATCCAAAAAGCTGAGGTAGGGGCCAGAAAACCCCATAAAAGCACACTTGAAAACATGGCATATGTTCATAGTTTCTACCATATTATCTCACTTCTGGTCAAAGATTCTTTTGAATGTTTCTCTAAGTGTTTTCATGTCTCAGGATCTAGCTCCCAACCTAATTGTAAGTCATGGGGTCACTGAGACCATGCTTCCTTTATATTCTCCGCAATGCCTAATGTACAGCTGTAAGTAATTAGTCCATGTTCTAAGGACCACCTGAATTAAGATGAAGTTTAAATGAATTAACTTCAAAAAGCTAAAGATGAGGGAAACTTGGCATGGTAGAAAGAACTCACGGTTTAGGGAAGGGGTTGACCTCAACCTGAATTGAGGGAGGGATTCTCAAATTCTTCACACCCCCAGTAGAGTGCTTTGTATACAGCAGGTGCCCAATGAGTGTTTGTTGAAAGGATGGATGAAAGACTAAATAAATTTTTTAAAAGCTCAAATGGTGTTGATAGAAAATAATGCTTCAATGACAGGAAGCAGCTTTTCTCTTCATTCTGTCCTTGTCATATATATTTGATTTCTAGACACTCCAACTCAAGAGAAACATCACTAGCTAGAATCCAGTGGGAGAAAGATCAAAATCGTGAGGAACAAAATTTTCAAAGACCAAAATTCTGGGAACAGCATTAGATATCAGTGGAGTTTAACTGATGAAGAGGGGCCATAATAACAACCTTGCAATATCTGAAGGACCATCATGTAGAAGAAGGAACAGAATTGCTTTGCATAGCTCTAGAGGATAGTAGTCAAGGGTGGGAATCTTAGAGAAACAAATTGCAGCTCAGAATAAGGAAGTACTTTCTTACAATAATTAATGCCCCATGCTGGAGTAGGCTAACAAAAATGATTGCACACTCCCTTCCAATGGCCTCTTTTTCTCAGGCAAGTAAAGGGTAATTACCTAGCAGTATACTGTAGGGTGATTTCTGAATTGAGACGAAGATGGGACTAAGAGAGTGTTTTTCCAAGTAGATTGCAAGCCATTATTGGAGCCATAAAATCAATTTAGTGGGTCCTGACCAAAATTTTTCTAAGCGAATTCAAACAGAATAGAAAATAGCAGAGAGCAGCACACATAGCAGAGATGAGTGTGATTTTGGAAAAACCTATTGCAACCATGTTTATATATGTATGAATGTACTTACTGGGTTGCAGCATAACCTGCTTTTCTTTCCATAGATGGCCATCAAAATATTTTGGAAAACCACTGCACTGAGGCCTCTTCCAGTTTTAAGATCCGGTAGTTCTAAGAATTCTTATCTCTGTTGCAGAGATCCAAAATTGCTGTCTATGAAAAAATGTGGTCTTACATGAAATCAGCAGAGCCATCTGTGTTTACCAAAACAACAGCAGACGGGGTGGCCCGAGTGCGGAAGTCCAAGGGAAAGTTCGCCTTCCTGCTGGAGTCAACCATGAATGAGTACATTGAGCAGAGAAAACCGTGTGATACGATGAAAGTTGGTGGAAATCTGGATTCCAAAGGCTATGGTGTGGCAACCCCTAAAGGCTCAGCATTAAGGTGGGTGGAATAATATAACAATATCCGTGTTGTTATAGTATTCCACCTACCCTGATGCATTTTGTTGTCGTTTTCTTTCTTGTGGATTTTGAGGTAACTTTTAAAAGTTTAAAACCTACAATATTCCATGGAGTTAAATAAGACGGTAAATTATGGTTTCATCTATTTAATGCATCCATTTTTTTTACTGTTCTCTCTCTGTGTGGTCCTCTCTGACTGTTTGTTGCTGTTTTAATTTTACAGTTCAACGGCTTTTTCAATTTAAATGGTAAAAGCCAAATTATGATGCCATATGTGACGAATGTTAATTGCATGGATGTGGTGTTCTTGTTACTTTTTTTCTCAAAGACAATTTCCCCATCCCGCACACTTCAGTTTTTGAGCAAATGTTATCCTCCATATGCCACCTTCCAATATTTAACCCTGTATTTGCTGTACAGACATTTTTATAGCTCCACGTTCTGTGAAATTTAGCCAATTTGTCCTCTTGTGCTCCTTTTTATACGTTAACGATTTCCTAAGCATTTGTGCATTTTCTTACAAGTTATTGTTTTATCGTTTCAAGAAATGCTGTTAACCTGGCAGTATTAAAACTGAATGAGCAAGGCCTCTTGGACAAATTGAAAAACAAATGGTGGTACGACAAAGGAGAGTGCGGCAGCGGGGGCGGTGACTCCAAGGTCAGCCTCAATGTCACCACAACCGGGTACCCTTAGTGACGAGTAATCGGCAAGACTGTTAGCTTCTTATTGAGGAAAGAGCACAAGACTCACACAGAAAGTGGAATGACCAGGTTATTCCCCTGCCTGGCAGCTTTGGGAACTAGAAAAGACTTCAGGGCACCGCCCGCACTTTTGATCTAACTTGGGTCCCTTCTTAAACTCCCAGACAGAGGCTCCCCGTCCACACCCTGCCCCTCCCCTCACAGGCCAGACCGCCTGCCTTAAGGAGGCCGGTGTGCAGGTCTCAACAGCCTAGGCTTTCACAAGCCTGAGGCTTCCCTTAAGACTGTCCCCACCCGCCTCAGATGAGTGCTGTGAGAAATCAAATCTACCTACTGAAAAGTCAGGTAACAGCCCTTTTTTCCCCCTCAGGCGTGATGGTTGCTCAGTGGTTGCTTGCCTGATCAGAGGTGGCTTCTTCAGTCCTGTGTATGAGTGATGAGAGGTTCTCAATATGTGATAGCCTATTTAAGCTGGCCCCACTCAACTTGAAAGCCAAAGACCAAGTTCGGTTTCAAGTTAAATGGGGTCTTTCTTCAACAGGCCACCACATATATGGACCTGGCCAAGGTATTCAGTATATTTAAACAAGCGCGTCGCCTGACTCTTTGTGTATAAATCCCTGATTTGGCTTCTCCTTAGCCGTGTTCTTGGTTCAGGTAGGTCTAATTGTTATCCAGGCTGCCGTCGTGAGAAAATCCATCTTACTTGGCATTCCTTTGGCTCCTTAATGTTCTTCGGGCTAGAACAAATGAATAGCCTTCAACCAAGCAACAAGAAATAGGGGCAAGCTCAGAAGCCACAATACAATGATGGAAGACGTGCTGGGTAAGTACAGGAGAGGACCTGAGAACAGAATCCTCCATGGCCTAATGGGCATGAGAATGATATTGAAGCATGTAAGATCGACTCTTGTACAACCAAGATACCATGGGCATCTTAAGGTGAAGAATAGTGTTTCCCAGTCACAGACCAACAGACAGGGGAGCCAAAACATTTCTCCTTCAGAGACAATGGTTACACCTCTGCTCTATTTTTCTCTCTCCACTCCTCAGGATGCTGACGGAAAAGTTAGTTTGCCAGTCTGCAGTGTAATACAGGGTTTGGAAACACAGAGCACTTTCCAAGAAATAAATTTAAAAACAACTTTCTACAGGAAATAATCTTACCAAGCATGGGCAAGGTAAAACCTTGATTAACCAGAACTCACCTAACCAGTGCCCCAGCTCACTGAATTGTCCCCCCTCACAGTTCCACATTGACGAGAAAGCAACAATAGTACCAAAAAAGAAGACTGCAAGGAATTGATTTTTTTTAATCACTTGCCAAGAGATGACCTATGGTTGGGTCACGCTCAGCTCTGTCTCCTATATCTTCTCTCCATCTGGATTGACCCTCAAACATTAGAGGCTGCTTGCCTGAGGCAAGAAAGTGGATACAAGCACTTTGAGGGGGAAAAAAAGTATTATTAGCCAAGAATGAAACAAAATGAGTATTCTCATTGAAAATTCCATTCATCCCTTATGGATTCCAATTAATCAAGGTTTTACTATGTATCAAAAAGCGCTAACTTCCTTTCCTACCAGTGTGAACTAATGCCATTGACTTGGCTCATTCGAGTTTGGCAATGGCTCACCTGATGCTTAGAGTACTTAGCATTTTCTTCCTGGTCTTTTTTCTCATATTATTATCAGGCCACGGAGAACCTAATTATACCGTTCAAGTGAGTTGCAGAGTGAAAACTGAGCTCGATTGGATACATGGCTGTCACGAATTCATCCTTCATACTCAGCATGGTTAAAAAGGCGCCATGGACTGTATCAAGATGACTCTAAAACATCCACATGATGCCAAGTGCCCAGAAGTTTTCAAATAACCAGATGTTTGATGTTACGTAAACAAAAAGATCTGCACGCATCTGGCTGAATTTTTACTTTTCACCCAGATATTGCCTCAGCTGATACTGCTGCAAAATTATCAAGTAACTTTGTTGCAAGCCCCACAATTTCCAGATTATCTGATTTTTGGCATGCAAATAGAAAAATATTTCAGTAGATGCTAAATGTTGCCAACTTCTTTGACCATAGTGCTACCTGGCACTCATCTTTCAAATCACTTCCTTTGCTCATTCCTCCAGACAAGTTTTTGAAATAAGTCGACCCTTTCTCAACTATGGATAATAGTGTGATCAGTGCTGCGTATCCAATGATTGCTTATTCTGTTTCTGGATGACCAAGGAGCTTGCCTTTCACTTCTTTCTTCTTGCTACCTGCTGTTTTCTGAGAGTGAGCAAGAGAAGGGGCAAGAGATGAACTTGAATCAGTGCTACCACTATTTAGTGGTGATGTCAAAAACAAATCAATGGAAAAGAAGGTAGAAAAGGCAGTGAAACCTCATTAATTTGAAGCCCTCTAATTTATAATTTGTGATAAATTGGACAGACACCAGTCTACAGGGACCAATCTACAGTCTAACTTTATCAGGGATGAGGCCAAGAGAGGTTTGTTAAGCAAATGAAGAGTTTAGACTCAATTGTCAGTTGAATTTTTCCTTACGAGAACAAACCTTTTTCAAATGTTGGAAGTATTTTCTGAGATATAATCATATTCATTACAAATTTATCTGCTAAAGTAGTTCTCATGAGGGCCTTCACTAAAGCAATGTTTTATAGAGAGTTTGAATTACAAAATAGACTTTAAGAAATGAAACTGTCATTCTTCAAACCTATTTTGTAATNTTGCCTGTCAATGCAGGAGACACAGTTTCAATCCCTGGGTCGGGAAAATCCCCTGGAGAAGGAAATGACAACCCACTTCAGTATTCTTACCTGGGAAATCCCATGGACAGAGGAGCCTGGCGGGCTACAGTCCATGGGTTCACAAAAGGATTGGGCACAACTTAGTGAGTAAACAGCAACACAATTTATTTAAGCCAGCTTCTCTGTGCTTTTCACATGTACACCATTCTTTGACCACTTTCTTCTTTTCTTGACAATATGGTACTCAAAAGTCATTATGTACTTTCCCGATATCAGCCCAAGGATTAGCCGGTTCTTCAAAAAACTTGATTCCTTGCGATACAGAATGGTATTTCCAAACTAAGATTCAAATGATAAATGTGCTCATTGCTAGTGTGGTGTCACATTTCTAGGCTCTCTATATGGGCAAAGCTAGGAAACATGTGTTTTTATATGTAAATATTTACATATATGTATATGTATATACATATAGACACACCTGTATCTCTGTTTTTCATTCTGTCATTCTATCTACCTATCTATCTATAGTTACTTCAAAAGTGAATTTCATGTAGGTATCTCATGTTAAGTTTGTTTTTCTATAGTTATGCATTATCAATTCTGAAATTACTTTCTGTGAATTCTCAGTTCAGTTCAGTCGCTCAGTCATGTCTAACTCTTTGCAACCCCATGACCCGCAGCACACCAGAAGTTAAATAAGCAGGATGACAATATATAGCCTTGACGTACTCCTTTTCCTATTTGGAACCAGTCTGTTGTTCCATGTCCAGTTCTAACTGTTGCTTCCTGACCTACATATAGGTCTCTGAATTTTAGTATTAAGCAAAAAATAAAAAAGTATTATGTATAATGGAGGCTAGGATTCTCATTGCCAGAGGAGGTAGTTACAAATATGAAAAGGGTAATACTAAATCGAATCATGTTTTGTTAGTTTGCAATTAGAGGTATTAGTATGAACTTATGGTTTGATAGAAGATATATAGATGAATAGACTTCCATTGTGGCTCAGTGCTAAAGAATCTGCCTGCAGTGCAGGAGATGTGGGTTCAGTCCCTGGGTCGGGAAGATCCCCTGGAGAAGGAAATGGCTACCCACTCCAGTATTCTTGCCTGGGAAATCCCCTGGACAGAGGAGCCTGGCAAGCTATAGTCCATGGGGTTGCAAGAGTCAGACACGACTTAGCAACTATAACCAACCATACATAGATATACACATAGTTCAAGTGCTGTGTCTTCAAGTTCACTAATCTCTTGCCATGGCTAAGGTAATGTTAATCTTATCCAGTATACCTTTCATTTTAAACATTGTAATTGAATCTACAGAATTTTGATTTGGACTCTTTATATTTTCCATGTTTCTTTTTACTGTTTTGAATATAGATATACAGTTTAAATATATTTTAATTTCCTTTCCTGCCAATATTAACAACTGTGTCAGATTCAGGTCAATTTCAGTTGGTTTCTCCTTCATTATGGGTTGTATTTACCAGATTCTATGTATGCCTGTAATATGTTACATGCCAGACACTGTTGAATTTCACCTTGTTGGATACTGGGTATTCTTGTATTTCCAGAAATATTTGGTATCTTTTTATTAAGATGCAGTTTAGTTACTTGGAAAATTTGATTCTTTGAATTTTTTAGGTAGCACCAGAATCATATTTAGCTCAGAAGTAATTATTCCCCACTACTAACACAAGAACTTTCTGAGTACTTTACCCAATGCTCTTAATTTTGGTATTTCTAAGTCTGGCAAGTAGAAAATAGGTTACATTCTCAGCCCTGTGTAAGTGCTGGGTACTGTTTCCTCCAGCCCTTTTGGATAGCTCTTACCCAATTTTATCTTCCCTGGTGGCTCAGACTGTAAAGCGTCTGCCTACAATGTGGGAAATCCAGGTTCAGTCCCTGGGTCGGGAAGATCTCCTGGAGAAGGCAATGGCAACCCACTCCAGTATTCTTGCCTGGAAAATACCATGGATGGAGGAGCCTGGTAGGCTACAGTCCACAGGGTCGCAAAGAGTCGGACACGACTGAGCGACTTCACTTTCACTTTTACCCAGTTTTGCAGTTTCACACCCTACACATATGTATCCCTGAAGATATCCTAAGTTTTCTCTCTTGCAGTCCCCTCCCTGGTGCTCTCTCTAGCAAACTTGAGCTACTTCATTATTCCCAACATTTCTTCCCATCTCAACTCAGAAAGTCCACCCTGCTCTGCTGCTGAGACCTGAAAACTCAAGTCAGTAAGCTGGGACAATTGTGGGGGATACATCGTCTGTTTTCCCTCTTTAAGGGTCACCATCCATTGTAATATGATGTCCAGTGTCTTGATAACATTTGTTAGTCCTTGATTGTTCACACATGAGAATAAATTAGTTTCCATTATTCTATACTGACTAGAAGTGGGATTTCTTTTTTTAAATATCTTTAAACATTGTGAGCATAGTTATTTTGTGGTCTGTGTCTGATAATTGTTGTTGTTCAGTCACTAAGTCATATGTGACTGTTTGCAACCCCATGGAGTACAGCATACTATGCTTCCCTGTCCTTCACCATCTCCCAGAGCTAGCTCAAATCATGTCCATTGAGTCAGTGATGCCATCCAACCGTCTCATCCTTTGTCCCCTTCTCCTCTACCTTCCATTTTTCCCAGTATCAGGGTCTTTTCCAATAAGTTGGCTCTTCACATCAGGTGGCCAAAGTATTGGAGCTTCAGCTTCAGCATCAGCCCTTCCAATAAATATTCAGGGTTGACTGGTTTGATCTTCTTGCAGTCCAAGGGACTCTCAAGAGTCTTCTCCAGCGCCACAACTGCAAAGAATAAATTCTTTGGCACTCAGCTTTCTTTATGGTCCAACCCTAACATCCATACATGACTACTGGAAAAACCATATCTTTGACTGTATAGACCTTTGTTGGCAAGGTGATGTCTCTGCTTTTTAATATGCTAAGTTGGTCATAGCTTTCCTTCCAAAAAACAAGCGACTTTTAATTTCATGGCTGCAATCACTGTCCTCAGTGATTTGGAGCCCAAGAAAGTAGTCTGTCACTGTTTCCATTTTTACCCATCCATTTGCCATGAAGTGATGGAACTAGATGCTGTGATCTTAGTTTTGTGAATGCTGAGTTTTAAGCCAGCTTTTTCACTCTCCTCTTTCACTTTCATCAAGAGGGTCTTTAGTTCCTCTTCACTTTCTGCCATAAGGGTGGTATCATCTGCATATCTGAGGTTATTGGTATTTCTACCAGCAATCTTGATTCCAGCTTGTGCTTCATCCAGCCCAGCATCTCGCATGATGTACTCTGCATAGAAGTTAAATAAGCAAAGTGACAATATACAGCCTTGATGTTCGCCTTTCCCAATTTGGAACCAGTCCGTTGTTCCATGTCCGGTTCTAACTGTTGCTTCTTGACCTGCATAGAGATTTCTTCAGGAGGAAGGTCAGGTGGTCTGGTATTCCCATCCCTTTAAGATTTCCACAGCTTGCTGTGATCCACATAATCAAAGGCTTTAGCATAGTCAATGAAGCAGAAGTAGATGTTTTTCTGGGATTGTCTTGCTTTTTCTATGATCCAACTGATGTTGCCAGTTTGATCTCTGGTTCCTCTGCCTTTTCTAAACCAGCTTGAACATCTGGAAGTTCTTGGTTCACATACTGTTGAAATCTGATAGTTACATTCATTAAAATTTTGTGTCTTGTTTTGGTATATTTTTCTGCTTGTTACTGCCCATGGTACCTGTTTGTTTATGTGCCTGGTTATTTTGGTCATCATACTTGAACAATTATCTGCAGCAATAACTTTAGGCTAGGATGGAGTCACATTCCTTCAGAAAGATTTCCATTTGCCTCTGTCAAATGGAGCACTTGGGGGATTGCTGGGGCTTGTCTCAGTTGAAGATAATGTTAAATTTTAAGGCTTGGGATTCCCTACATATCAGGCCAGTAGAACCGCAATGAAGTTCTGTTTGAGGGCTGAGCCACATTCTACACCCCTTTTGGGGTGTCAGCTTATTGAAGGATGGCTCTTCTGTTAGACTCCCTTCTTTGCCTACATCTTGACCTTTGTTTTGTGTTCCTCTTGTCTTAAGATATTATCAGAACAATTTTCTGATTTGGAAAATATTCACATGGTAAAAGTGGCCTCCTCATTTGTCTCTCTAGGTCTCCATTTTACCTTTATTTTATCCAGGTAACGCCTTATTTACTTTAAGGTTTTAAAATAAGAATATATTGTTTATTTTTTATACAGGGCTTTAAAAATTGCTTTCAGATTGTTGGTAGGAATAACCTGGCTAGTCTTAACAAAACCCTGGAAGTATGCTGTGGAGCTGGGGAGGGTGGCCTCAGACATTGGCAGATGGAGATGCTAGTGAACCTGTCCAACATGCTCATACACTTTCTGGTCCATCCTGTCTTTGAAAGCATCTTCTTGGTGTGTATCCTCTTTCTTCCATTTGCTGAAATTTATTGAGACACATGCACTTGACTCTGTTTTTTTGAATTTATACTTAATTTATTAGTAAAGGGGTCATGGTATGAACATATCTGGTTGATCAGGCAATAGTGACAACTTCTGGTGAGCTCTCCAATGGGCTTGCAGGCTTGGCTTTTGGAGGAAGATGGCTGATTCTGCAGTGAGGCTCTTCCTACAGAGGAGTGCCTTCATTTCCAGTTTTCTTACTAGGATTCAGCCAGTATGGTGAACAACTCAGCATAGTGAACATACAGAACATTTAAGACATTCCTAAATTTGGGAGTACAGAAGTAGTTGAATGAGGGAAACTTTGCACTGTGCAAGTTCTTGGTCAAGCCGAACTGCCCACTTGAGTGGGCGGGGCACAACACCTGCCCGCTGGGAGCTTGGCTACCGTCCCAGAAGCAGCACTTTATGCATGGGCCCTAAAGCTGTGCTCCCGGGTCAAATATTTACACCAGACGGAATGGCTTTCTATCTGTGGGTGGAGGGAGTTTCTACTTTCATATGTTCCCAGAGAACACTGGAACTCAAATAATATGCTGCCAGGCCTGTCTCAACCCAGAGCATAGCAGCAACTACACCAAGCTCAGGGCTTAGAAGAAAACTCGGGCCAAAGAGCACTTAGCAGCCACCAGACACAGTTCGTGAAACCAGGACAAAGCCCAAAGACAAAACCAGGAGCTCTGAGTGGGAAAAGCCATTTAAAAAGAGAGAGGGGTAATTTCTGTGGCCTTACTATGAGAGTCCAAGATGACAAATTAGAGGGGCTAACATATATGCTAGGTATCCTCTTAAGTGTTTAGAAATACAGATTCATTTTGTTCCCATTATAACTCCACGAGATAGGCACTATTGCAATTCTCCCTGTATTTATGAGGACACAGAGGCACAGAGAGGTTAAGTAACTAGCCGAAAGTCACACAGCTACCAAGATGTGGTCTGTGTCCTTAGCCCAGCCCACAGTAGTTGTTGGCTGGGTTATGCTGAAGTCAGGAAAGAACATGGACGCCCGTCTTCTACAACGTGAGGGAGGAGGGCAGTAGGTCCAGGGAACACAGGGACAGCCAAAGACAGCTGCATTCTCAGTACCTATCCTTGCTGATTTTATAGCTGGAGGGAGTCTTTCACACTGTGTGATCAGGGAGGGGACAGGATGCTAAAGGGTGGAGTGTCCCGGGTAGAGCAGGAAGTGGTTTTGTTCAGCCTTCATTCACTCAGAGATGTGTGTGAGAGATGAGGGGAAAATACGGGGGTGGGGGGTGCCGTTTGTCCCCAGTCCTAGTTTCACTCACCAGTTAAGAACGAACTTGACCTGTGAAAAGCCGCCCTTAGCCCTGGAAGAGAGGCGAGGCGTCCAGGCTGGTCTCTGTCTCCATCTAGCGGCCACTCTGGGGAACGACACCCAGAGGCGACCCTGCCGCTGAGAGCCGAACTCAAGTTGGGAGGAGAACAGAGGAGGGGTTCTGAGCTCCAGGGGTTCGGGGGAAGGGCGGGAGGTTGTGTGAACATAAATCCCCTTGAATCGTATGTAAAAGCAGCTCCGGGGCATGTCCCCGCAGCGGCCACCAGGTCTGCAGAGGCTTTTGTGAAGCACACAAGTCCAGAACCACAGCTGGAGTGTCGGAAAGTGGGGCCCAGAGCAGGTGGCTCCAGGCTGGGGGACCCTCCCCCTGTGTCGGAGCCCTGCGCCCTCTGCTCACAGAGGCAGGACGTTGGAGGGAGTGCTGCACCCACGAGACCTTCTGGGTGGTGGCGTTCGGGCCCTCGGTATCCAGAGGGCCGGGCGGGCCTCGAGACAGGGGCGCCTGGGCCGGCTCGCCGGCTCGGCGGGCAGAGGCTGGCCCGTCAGCTCTCGGGGCCTTGCTTCCCTCAGCAGCCCGCAGACTGGCGCAGGCCCAGCCTGTGGCCAGGCTCTCCTTCCCTCCCTTTGCTGTAAGACCCGGGCCCCTGCCTCCTCCCCTCTCTGTAGCTGCCGCCCCCACCCCTCCCCTTGGTTGCCCTTTTCCGTGGAGGCCTGGCTGCGGAAGGGGTCACAGCCCGCCTGCGCCTCCCTACCTGGGCCTCGGAAGCCCGGAGCATCCTGCTTCAAGGGCTGCTCTCCAGATCGGGCACGAGACGGTCAGGGCACACACAGCAGGGCCACTCACACTACCTACTAACTACTAACACTACGAACCAACCACTAACACTACCTACTAAGTACTAACACTAGTAACTACTAGCACCACCAATGACTAACACTACTAACAGCACCACTAAGTACTAAACTACTAACCACTAACACTACTAACTACTAGCACCACCAACTAACTACTAAACTACTACCTACCTACTAACAATACTACCGAGAGCAGCAGGCAGCAGAGCGCCCTCCAGAGGTCTCGGAGGCCCCACTGCAGGTCTGTGGGTTTCTTCTGCCTTTGACTAAGTGCTGACACCTGGAGGCCAACTTGGGCTCCTGTCCTTCCCTTTCTTCTCTGATGGTTAACTCTACGCACCTTCCCGTTTCAGTGTGCTGCCTTGCAAGATAATTGTGATCTGACCAGAATATGTATTTTTTAAAATACTGTTCAAATTCCCCCATTCTATGATTTTTAAAACAAGTCTTTATCATTTATATCTTGTTTAAACAATATTTCTGAATTGTTTACTCCTGATATCCAGAACAAGAGAAGAATGCCCAGTTTGTCAATTCTATTGAACATTTTAGCCAATGTAATCAGGTAAGAAAAATGTACTAAAGGCATCCAAATTGAAAGGAAGTAGTAAAATTATCTGTCTTCAAAAATAAAATGTTTACATTTCATGAAAATTCCAAGAAATCCACAAAATAATATAAATGCTGATTAATGAATTTAGCAAGTACTATGGGATACAAAAGCATCTCACAGAAATCAGTCATATTTGTATAAACTAGCAATGAACAAATGAATTTCTGGGTGTGCAGTATAGGCTTTGGTATTTTTTAAAAGCCCCCTGTGTGAATTGAAGGGGCATCCGAGGGTGAGAAACATACTAGGTGGCCAGATGAACTCTTAATTCAAGGCACCAGCAAAAGTCTGCTGAGGGAGCTGGTGAGAGACACAGTGCCCTAAAGACATTGACCTATATCCAGAATACTATGATGGTATGGCAGCTGGTGATGCAGCTCTGTTCAGCTCTTTGAAGCCTTTTTCTAATACCTATCCCCTGGACACCCTAGTGAAGTGTCAATGATGAGTGTGATAAGTGGGGATGAGAAACCTCTTTGATATGTGACAGGCTTCAAAGCCCATCCCATGGGCTCACACACTGCCCAATCTCCTGGGTGGTCACTATATGCACAGTGTAACAAAAAGAATATCCTAAATGCTAGCAGGACATTTTGACTAATTACAAAGGCCATACACAGAAAAGATACATGCACCCAAATGTTCATATCAGCTCCATTTGCAGTAACTAAGACATGGAAACAACACAAATGTCCATTGACCAATGAATGATTAAAGAAGATGTGGTATGGAATATACTCAGCCACGAAAAAAGAACAAAATAATGCCATTTGCACCAACATGGGCGCAACTAGAGACTGTCATACTAAGTCAGAAAGGAAAAGACAAATACCATATGATATCACTTATATGTGGAATCTAAAATACAGCACAAATGAGCCTATATACAAAACAGAAACAGACTCATAGACATAGAGATCAACTTGAGGTTGCCAAGGAGGAGGTGGGGAGCAAGAGGGATAGACTTGGAGTTTGGGGTTGGTAAATGCAAACTCTTACATGTAGAAAGGATAAGGTGCACAAGGTACTATTCAGTCTCCTGGTATAAGCCATACTGGAAAAGAATATTTTTAAAAGAATGTATATATATGCAGATGGCTAATAAACACATGAAAAGATACTTAACATCACTCATTATCAGAGAAATGCAAATCAAAACCACAATGAGGTATCATCTCACCCTGGTCAGAATGGCTGCCATCAAAGTCTACAAACAAGAAATGCTGGAGAGGTTGTGGAGAAAAGGGAACCCTCTTACACTGTTGGTGGGAATGCAAACTAGTACCACCACTATGGAGAACTATGTGGAGGTTCTTTTAAAAAACTGTAAATAGAACTGCCATATGACCCAGCAATACCACTGCTGAGCATACACACTGAGGAAACCAGAATTGAAAGAGACGCGTGTACCCCAATGTTCATCACAACACTGTTTATAATAGCCAGGACATGGAAGCAACCTAGATGACCATTAGCGGAAGAATGGGTGAGAAAGCTGTGGTACATATACAGTGTGAAGTAACCCAGAAAGAGAAACACCAATACAGTATATTATCGCATATATATGGAATTTAGAAAGATGATAACAATGACCCTATATGCAAGATAGCAAAAGAGACACAGATGTAAAGAACAGACTTTTGGACTGTGTGGGAGAATGCGAGGGTGTTATGATTTGAGAGAATAGCATTGAAACATATATATTACCATATGTAAAATAGATGACCATTGCAAGTTTGATGCATGAAGCAAGGCACTCAAAACTGGTGCTCTGGGACAACCCAGAGGGATAGAGTGGGAGGGAGGTGGGAGGGGGTTCAGGATGGGAGAACACACGTGCACTCGTGGCTGATTCATGTTGATGTATGGCAAAACCCACCACAATATTATAAAGTAATTAGCCTCCAATTAAAATAAATATTAAAAAAAAAAGAATGTATATAGAAACCACTTCCCAGGTGGTGCTAGCGGTAAAGAACTTGCCTGCTGGTACAGGAAACCTAAGAGACACAGGTTCAATCCCTGGGTAGGGAAGATTCCTTGGAGAAGGGCATTGCAACCCATTCTAGTATTCTTGATTGAAGAATGCCATGGACAGAGGAGCCTGGCAGGCTATGGTCCATAGGGTTACAAAGTGTCAGACATGACTGAATCGACTTAACACACACACGTGTGCACACACACAGAGATGTTGTTGTTTAGTTGCTAAGTCATCTCAGACTCTTTTCAACCCCATGGACTGTAGCCGCAGGCTCCTCTGTCCATGGGATTTCCCAGGCAATAATACTGGATTGGGTTGCCATTTCCTTCTTTAGGGAATATTCCCAGTGCAGGGATTGAATCCATGTCTCTTGTGTCTCCTACATTGGCGGGTGGATTCTTTACCACTAGCACCCCTGGCAATACTACTCAGCCATTTAAAAGAATGAAAGAATGCCATTTGCAACAACATGGATGGACCTAGATATTATCATACTAAGTGCAGTGAGTCAGAAAGAGAAGGACAGATACCATATGATATCACTTACAAGTGGAATCTAAAGTATGACAGAAATGAACTTATCTACAAAACAGAAACAGACTCACGGATGTAGTAACAGACTTGTGGTTGCCAAGGGGGAGTGGGGTGGGGAGGGATGAACTGGGAGTTTGGGAGTAGCAGATGCAAGCCCTTATATATAGATGGATAAACAACAAGGTCCTACTATAGCACAGAGAACTATATTCAATATCCTGTGATAAGCCATAATGGAAAATAATATGAAAAAGAATCTATATGTGTAACTGAGTCAATTTGCTGTACAGTAGAAATGAACACAACAATGGTAAATCAACTATACTTCAATAAAATAAATTTTTAAAAAAGAAAGTCTTTAGTATTTTTACTATTATGAGACTTACCCTCCAAATTCTTCAATAAAAATTGCTTTTCAAAAAAATAATAAAATTAATAAAATGGCATAACCATTTTGGGGGAAAAATAATAATTTAGCTCCATAAATGTTAAGCAGAAAAAAAAAATCACTGTGGGAGAATGAAGTCAGAGGTGTTAATGGATGTGTGTGTGTGTGTATATCTATGTGTGCAGGNTTCAAAAAAATAATAAAATTAATAAAATGGCATAACCATTTTGGGGGAAAAATAATAATTTAGCTCCATAAATGTTAAGCAGAAAAAAAAAATCACTGTGGGAGAATGAAGTCAGAGGTGTTAATGGATGTGTGTGTGTGTGTATATCTATGTGTGCAGGAAAGTTCATCTTTCTTCCCCTTTCCTTTCTTTTTTTTCTCCTCTCCACTCTTATCACCCTAGTAACTGCCATTTCAGACTTGCTTCGCGGTTCTTTATGCGTGTCTTCCAAAACCTGGCTGCAGAGGAAGGTACAGTAGCCACTGTCCACTCCTCCCTTCCCTGGGACCCCAGATGATTAGTACCCAGATAATTCCTGGTCCAGGAAGATTTCACATGCTGTGAAGCAACTAAGCACACGCGCCGCAGCTATTGTACCTGTGCTCCAGAGCCCGGGAACTGCAGCTACTGAAGCCCATGTGCTCTAGAGCCCATGCTTTGCAACAAGAGAGGCCACAGAACGGAGAGCAGCCCCCACCTGCTGCAACTAGAGAAAGCCCGAGTGCAGCAACAAAGACCCAGCACAACCAAAAATCAATAATAAAAAAAACCAAAACACTTTTAAGGCTATGACTGTTGACCATCCTGGGAAACATTCAGGACATAGCAGAGCTTATCACTTGAAGAATCAAATTTAAAAGAACCAACAGGTCTCAAAATCACCATCCTGCTTCTGTAGTTCCCAGTTTCATTTTGACTCTGACGGTTCCTGAACCAAGATTCCAGTGGGCTCCCATATTCTTCTTCATTTCTTCTTTTCTCAACATTCTATCTTTTGAGAATCGAAGACATGAAGATATAAAATAGAACACCATGAGGGGCCCGTTGATTCTGTGTAACAGTGATCTGAGAGATTTTTCAGAAATAATGATCTCCTACCCTAATTTGAACTTCCCTAGTGACCAGTAANCTGTTGTTATTTTTCTAATAAAATATTAATATTAAATTTTAAATAAAAATATAGTTTAAATTTTTGAAAAGTGGGAAAAGCCTATATTTTCTGAGGCATATGTGTATAGTTGTCACTCAGTATTTGTTTTAAGAATATATATATATCATGTTAGCGTAATAACTAAAAAATGTAGATCTTGAAGTAATGGTGTCTGAGGGTTGGCATCATAGGCATTAAATTTCAGTTGTTAAGTAAATGTCTTAGAGCTGAACATTTCTTTATTAAGAGCTGAATATTTTTGGTGAATGTGGCAATTGAGAAGCTCTTTGCAAGTGTTTCACTAAACATCAGGTCTTGAAAATTTTTCATGAAAATATGATCCAAATTATGACATACAAATTAATCTCATTTTAATGTAAATTTGTTGCCTTTGAAGCTAAATATACATGTATGTATGTATGTGTTTATTGAAATGAGTGCATGCGTATATGGAAGCAGTTTGTATGAGCATGTTGAAAACATAATCCAAATGTTTATCAGTGGTACTAACGAGTACTGTTTATGACAGTGCTTTACTCTTGATCATCACATGGTTATTTTCTGAATCCTTTGCAAGCACCATGTCATGTTTACATGTGAGAAAATGCTATGTGACTGAGCCCTAAGATATAATCAGTGAAACATATACACAATAAAGTCATAGGAAGCCACTGAGGCCCTTTAATGATGTAGGAATGTGTCACTGTTCCAGTGTTAAATGATGAAACCATGACACTAAAATCATGTCTGTCCCCTCTAACTGGAATTTGTACATATTTGAGTGTATGTATCATTTCACTTGGGCACTGCATAGCATACAGTCTTGAGAACTATCTAGACACTTATCTTAGGCTTCCAGACAAATAGTTACCTCTCTCTTAGTACCCCCAAGTACTAGCACCCAAATAAGTAAATGGAGCAGGATGCCCAGGGAACCTGGGAAGTGAGCCAGGTCCGTGTACTAGTGCCTAGATTNTACAGTCTTGAGAACTATCTAGACACTTATCTTAGGCTTCCAGACAAATAGTTACCTCTCTCTTAGTACCCCCAAGTACTAGCACCCAAATAAGTAAATGGAGCAGGATGCCCAGGGAACCTGGGAAGTGAGCCAGGTCCGTGTACTAGTGCCTAGATTTGCTCTTCTCCAAACCCTTAGGTGCAAATATTTTCTGTACCCCTTAGGCCTGGATCCCAGAGGTTAAAATATCACAAGATAATTTGGTAAGGAGAAAACACTGGAGATAAAATGCTGAGTGAGAAAAAAGTATAACTGCAAAGACTAGGTAAGTTGAAACTGAGTTCTTGAACCAAAAAGTTGTCTGAGGAGAGTACAGGTTTAGGCCTCAGTTTGATGCTGATGAAACCCAAAAGCAGAATCACAGTAGTGTAAGCATGTTTCTTAAAACTGGGCAAGAAGCAAGGCAGCCATGTTTCTTGCTGCCTGTTTCTCTTGGTCACATTTTTTTCACACCAGACGGGTGGGAGAAGAGGGCATGGGCTGTGGGAGGTGTAATGTTAGATAGAATTTCTGGAGCAATACTGCCATCGTGAGGAAGTCACTGGAAGAAGACCCAAAGGTTTCCTCTGAAAGGACTTTTCATCTGGAAAGGTCCCTTCTGTGAAGAGACTGAAGGGCTGGGCACCCAGCCCGAGCTCAGTGCCTCCTCCAGAAGCCAACTGGGAGGTCTGGACTAAGGTGGGGTTCAGGTCTAGGGGCTGGCCTTTGGGGAGGCCAGACAGCCAGCAGCTGCCAGGAAGTCCAGGCACAGGAAGTCGTGGGGTGGGGTCTTGGTATTCTCCCAGGGTGGGCGGGACCAGAGGAAGCCACTAACAAAGTCTTAGGCCTGTGGGTATTTTTCTCTCCCAGCCCTTCTGAGCACGTGGTATTCCCTTGCTCTGGGACCTGGGCCCTTTGTGGTAGCAGAATCAGGGCACAGAGGACAATGCCTGGGGGCTTATAGCAAGACCCAGTGTGTTGCCGGAGGTCTCAGGTGTATCCAAATTGGAGCTGGTAGAGCCTGAAGAAAAGTGGAACCACCCAGCCAAGCCAGGAAGGGTTAGTACTTCTGCTATGAGAGCAGACCTCACACAAACAGATGGGAAGCAGAAACAAGGGAAGAGGATTGAAGATGAACCCACGTTTTAAAAGTCCTTGTCTGCCGGAGGTGGCATTACCTGTGACCTCGCTTCACTTCTTCATACATGGCTGTTGTAGCAGGTACATTGTAAAGAAGCATGATTATTTCTAGAAATGTGAAAACAGGTGGCAAAATTTTAAAATATGTCAAAATTCCGAAGAATATTTAATGCTGTTTTAAAAAGCATTCAAGCTGCAAAGTAAGAAAACTTGTTTTAATGCTCAAAGTAGAGGGAATTTGAACATTGTTTTTTAAGTACATATACGTGCAAAGTGAAGAGAGAAGAATGCATGGCAAAGACGTTTTAAAAGTGGTTATTCTGATTGAGGTACCGATTGTTTTCAGCTTTATAATTTCTTAAAATTTGAATACTTTGCCAGCAGTAGGTATAACTTTTGTAATTTCTTAAAATAGGAAAGTCTTATAGAGTAATATATAAAACATTTTGAAGCACACAAAAATATATTGATATGCAGATATGCAAATGATATAAGGTAGTGCTGAAGACTGTGTAAAACTACATCCTACAATATGTGGCCAATTCTGTTTAGAGAGAAGCAGACCTGTGTGTTTGTGCACGTTGGTATATTTGTGTGTCTGTATATGTGTGTGTAAACATGTATTTATATTTATGTATATACTTATATATATAAGCATTTTTAAAGCTACATATTTAAAATGATGGTCAGTGTTGTAATGAGTATACTTTTCAACGTGAAATTCTCAGGCGACATATAAATAACATATTAATGAAAGATTATAGCTGCATATAAAGGATGTGAGTGCATCTCCTTAAAGTCTTAGGACACACACACATCTGGGTGATGGAATTTGAGCGATACTAATTTCAATCTTCAGTTATTGAGTTCTGTTTTCTTCCTTTATAAAAGAAAATTTTAAGATAAAAATTGGGTGTAAATTTTGAGAAGTATTTAAAAAAGAAACCTTAATGTTCTGGCTCATGAGTATCCAGTGTCTCTTCCAATATTAGTTTTAGAGAAAAAAAGCATGTACATATATGTCATAGTATTAATGATTAGGTAAGGCAAATCTCAAAATCAAAATTCCTGAGTGGTGGCATTATTGATATTTTAGGTCCTGTGGATGAATTTAAAAAAGATTAAGTGAGAACCTCACTAATATTCTTTAATTAATGGGTCAGTCAAGTAGTTCTCTGTAACTATTTTATTGTCTGAAATCCAAGTATTGCAGACGTTCCATGATAATTTCAAACTACCCAGGAAACAAGTGAAAATTTGGGATCTAAAACAGGATGCATATATAAAACCAATTTAATGTCAATTTATTGTAAGTTATTACCATAAATACAGAGCTATATGTGTGTGTGTTGAAAGAATGGAAGCAAATGTGCAAAAGATTATCAGTGTTTAATACAGATTTTCTGACAGGATGTTTACTCTTGATTAGCACATGGTTAGTTTCTGAATGCTTTGCAAGCACCATGTGTTGGTTACTTATAAGAAAATAAAGGAGACTGATACCTAAGACTTAATTAATAGCGTACATACACATAATAATAAAGTCACAGGAAGCCATTGAAGGTCCTAATCACATGCATGGGCATGTGGTTGTGTTCCGGTGTTAAATGATGAAACCGTGAAACAAAATCCTGTCCCTTCTGACTGGAATTTATATACGTTCAAGTATCCATGTCATTTCAAGTGGGACAGTGTCTGGAATTCAGATTGGAGAGCTATTTGGACCCTTCTCTTAGGGTTCCAGCCAAATAGCTGCTTCCCACTCAACACCAGGCCTAGTGCCCACTCAGAAAATTTAGAACTCCCAAGGAACTTGGCAGTGAGATCCAGTGAAGAACCACGTGGCCTAGTGCCTAGGTTTGTTCTTCTCTAGGGCCTTATTTCCATCATTTTCTTTTCTTTCTTAGCCCTGGATCCCTAAGACTGCCAGAGTAAGTAACAAGGGACAATGCTGGGCATCAAGGCAGGGAAGGGTTTGGTAGAATAGAAATGAAATTCTTGAAAACATGGCTGATGAAGATAGGTGGTTTAGGCCTCAGTTTGATTTATGAGGGAAACTAGGAGCAAAAATATGTCTGTTTGAGCAAATTTCCCCCACACTGGGCAATAGCAAGGTAGCTTTGTTTCCTGACTTCTTTGTCTCTTGGTGGCTCAGATTGATTAGGCGGGAATAGGCCTAGGGTGGGTGGAGGCGGGCTGGGTTAATTGGCTTTTCCAGAGCAATACTGCCACCAAGAGGAAGTAGTCTGACAGAACCCAAGGTTGTTAGAACTCCTGTGAGACCTAGAGAAGCTTGCCTTTTGCAAGGTTGAGGGGAGGCTGGCCCTGAGCTGGGCCTTCACTTCAAATCTGAGACATATGGGTCTAGATATTCTTGAGGCTGTTCTTGGTTAAGGGCTGTCAAGGAAGATATGGAGACATTTAAGAAAGCATATCCCAATGGTCAAGAACCCTATGAAGATGTAATGTGACCTTTGACCTCTGCACCCTACTTCGGCTAAGCAGATAGCAAAGAAAGCTTGTATCAGATGAACTAAGCTGCCTGAATTCTCTAAGTCTGACTTGTTCATATGCTAGACTAAGGAAGCTAGATGTATGAAGACAATGACCCATATCTGCAGTTAGAGTTGAGTGTGACAGAATTCCCTAGACCTGGAGTTCTTCATGCTCAAGAATTTTCAGTTCACAGATTTTGGTATACATTAAGAGACTATGTTTGGCCAGGAAGTGGATGGAAGCCTAAAACAACAGCACCTTTCTGAGAGTCAGGAATTCAAGCGTGACAACATGACCCAGCAATAGATTGTAACTCTTGCCAACCCTAACTACTGCCCAACCATTGGCACTCATCTCAGATCAAAAGCTGCTTAAGTATGAAAAGTTAACAACAACAAAAAACCCACCTAGTAGGAAAGGTGGCAAAGGAAAGAGCAGACACTTCCCAGACAATAAAAGGCCATGTAATACAACAGCCTTACTAGTAGAGATTTTCAGATTCATCACTTCCAAAGTAAATTGCAGTCCCACCTGTGCTCTTATAATACTCTTACTCTTCCTTATAACCCTGAGCAAACCACTGAAAATAAAACAATATCACCCAATTTGTGTAATGATTTGTATGATGGAATTGGACAACCTCCTAACCAGGTGAGATGTATTGTCAGTTGACACAACTCTTTGGAGGTCAAATGGTCAGCATTGACCAATTGGTCAATTGGTTATCTTTTACAGGAGAATACCCTTTGCACGGAGACTCTGCCTCTCAAAAGTAATCACACAGCCACATTCTCACAGCCAAGCAGAAAGTTGGGGCCAAGGGTGATCATGAAGGTTTCCTTTATAAGACTGGGAGGGGCAAAAGGTCCATTTTCTAGGTTCAGTTACAGCAAGTTCAGCTAGCGCAGGCAATCTTCGTCAACCTTTGGAAAAATTGAAATCCATTCTCTTTACTCCTTCTCAGGAGAGATGTCCAAACCTTTGATTCAGGGGCAAAAAGCAAAATACTGAAACTTCAGGATCAAACCATCCTATGTGGCTAATACAAGAAAATGAAAAGAAAAAGCTTATCTTTTTCTACTTATTACATTCATGATTAATTCAAGTTGAACACATAAACATATGCATTTTAAAAAGTGAATAGGCACAAGGGAAGTATCTGGAAAGTGAACAACCAAACAACAGACAGTGTCTAACTTTGTAGAGTGATGTTTCCCATGGCTTACCTTCAGGTTTTAACTTTCTTCTTGTCTGAAGTCTTGAAGTGTTGAAAGCAAGAAAAGCTTGCATTTGAAATTGTTTAAAGAAGAAATGAACATTATCCCAATATGCAATTAAGAAAAGACTGTGTTACAAGATCTATTTTTCTTATAAGTATGTGCACAGGTCTATGTATATGCAGGATTTAAAGACCTCACTCTTAATTATTATGCCAGCAGAATGGCATTTCTAAATTGTGCTTCATAGAAAATCTGGTTTTCTAAAGCATATTTAATGTCATATGAAGAGGCTTTTGTGATATAAGACCTAAGAAAATGATAGAAGGAAGGAACTCAAACTTCAAGGATATTGCACCTGTATCATGTAAGTCAAAATCCATACAGCAAACCATGAAAGCCATTACACAGGTGCCCACACATGTATAATTATATAGTAAATGTAACATAAAAGCAAAATGCAATAGCTTAGATATCAATGGAATATCTGTTGAGTTCCTGTGACTTAGAGTATCATTTCTTTACTGCTTTATATTTGGTCAAATTACTGACTCTTTTCTAGATGCATGTTATTCTTATGATTTGATCAATAATAAAGGGATACTATGAAATTTAACCATGAAAAACTATTGTATTGCTCATGAATAGTTAATGCTGTTGGCAACTGCCCACTGTCCACTGCTGACTCAAAAATTCATGGCACCAAACTCCACGTATAGTGTGACCAAGTTGGGTTTGAAGAAAAAAAAAGGAAATGTTGTGTGTGTGTGTGTGTGTGTGTGTGTGTGTGTTTAGTGTTGTGCTGAGGAATACAGGGAGTATAATGATGACATGTAGACTAAATCTGTTTAGCTGTTGAGAATAGTTTTATATCACTTTTATTAAACAAACATACTCATCAATCTGCTAATAATGGTTCCCTTGGGAAAGAATTTTGGAAAAGTGTTTATATTTGTTCTTGATAGACTGTGTTTTTTAAGAAGCCAATAATAAATTTGTAATTTGAGAACAAATTCAGAACAGATACGCACAGAAGAAATGATTAACATAACTTATTTGGTGGCCATTTGATAACTAATGTATTTATATCTCTAACTGGTCACAAAAAAAACCATTTGACACACCAATATTTTGAAAATAATTGTCTGCTTGAATGGGCATCACTGCACTTTAAGAATGGCTAAGGGAAGCCCTAATGTACCTGGTAATTTTGTAAACAAGAATGCTGAAATCTAAGCAATGCGAAAAGATGGGAGGCACCTTTAGAAATAGGAAGTATTCCGGGGAACATTTAATGATGTTTGCAAGGAACTTAAACTATAATCAGTGAAGAAAACATGTTTGAACACTTGAGGTACAAGGAAACTGGGATTTTAGGCTAAAAAATATATGTGCACAGGAAATGTGTAAGAACATATGGCAAAGATAGGTTAAAAGTTATTTCTACTTTTGACTGAGGTGCCATTTATTTTTGGCTTTATTAATAAAATATGAACAGGTTGCCAACATTTAGGCATCACTCTTTTAACTTCCTGAAGGAGAGACCTCTTTCTAGAATAAAATGTAAAGAAATTTCAAGCTGGGTAAAATATATACTGATATGATATTGATATTTATATAAGGTTATGCAGAAGACTTTGTGTAAAACTACACCCAATATAAGTAAAATTATGATTAAGCAGAAACAAGTGCATACATGTGTATATATGCATATAACAGATACCTTAGATGTATTATATATTCAATATATGATAAATAGGGTGATAAAAAGCATTTTCATAAAGTATTTACTAAAATTAGGACTTGCAAATTTTATATAATCTTAAAATGCCTGGGAATCAAGAGTGAAAATTTCTATGGAAACCATAATGTACTAATACACAGTTTTAATATAAATTATTGTTGTGTTTGAACCAAATGTAGAATTTCGTGTATTGAGAGGAGTGGAAAGATATAATCCAAAAGGTTATGAGTGGTCATAAGTTTTATGGTAGGTCTTTACTCTTGATCAGCACATGGTTATTTCTGAATCCTTGGCAAGCACATCTTACTTATTAGTGAGGAAATGGTTTTAAAACTAAGAGACAAATGGTAACACACACATACCTATACCCTATTAGAAAAGGAATTGGAGGCCATTTAATGACACGAGAAAGTAACCTCTGATGTGGGTCATTGTATGGCATATGAGGAGAGCTACGTGGACCCTCTTCTTGGGGTCCCTGTCAAATGTCTGATGACAATTCAACACATAGAGCCTAAGTCTTTACCTAGAAAATGTTGGGGCATCCCTTGAGAGGTGTAGAGATAAGCCAGGCAAGGACACATGGATGTGTAGAGATGCCCTCCTGGATGAATTTTCAGCATTTTGTTTTTCTGTTTAGGCCTGGATCCCTGAGACTTACCCACAGAAGTAGACAACTTGATAACTTGGGAAAAGGCTGAGGATGAAATGCTGAGTGAACAAAAACAGAACTGTGAAGACTAGGCCTAGTGGAAATTGAAGATGCCCAATTAGAGTGGGTAGTTTTAGGCCTCAGTTTTCAGATGAAAATCAAAGCATAAGTACAGCAGTGAGCAGATTTTCTCAAACTGGGCAAGATACTAGGCAGCCATATTGCCTGGTGACTTTGCCTCTAGGTAATGTTTTTTCTGACAGGTGAAGAGGGCTGGGGGGCAGGGAGGACAATACTTGCTGGCATAGACAGTGCACTACTGCCATCATGCGGAAATAATTTAAAATCTACCTACTCCAGTTTTGTTTTGTTTCCGTGATGACTTTCAGTTTCGAAAGATCCATTCAGTGGAAGGGTTATGTGAGCCCTGGTCTTAAATTAGGCCTCCCTGTCTTCTCTGGATTATTATAGAGCTCTGGCCAAAGGCCTAATGCTGCTATGACAAAGGAGAGGTCCAGGTCTAGGAGCTGGCCAGTGGGACTGGCTGGACTCACCATCTGCCACAAGGAAGTCCCAGCACAGGAAGCTGTGAGGTGAAAACTTCAAGTAGTTAAAAACACATACAAAGACACATCGGTGCTCAAACTCCTGAAACCTAGGATAAAGAGAAAATTTAGAGGATCCGTGGAGAGGAGCAAATATAAGATTTATAGAAGACTGGACAAGCATTATGCAAGCTACAAGGAAACAGACTGGCATCTTAACAGTACTGAAGACAAAACAAAGATAAAATGATCAACCCAGAAGTTTATACCGTCAACAATGTCTTTCAAAATAAGGAGAAATGCTTTTTCAGGCAAAATCTAAGAGAATTCATTATTAGCAGACCTTCACTACAATAAATATTAAAAAAAAACTCTTCTGGCAGAAGGAATGTGGTGTCAGACAGACACACAGGATTGACACAAAGAATTAGAGATCTATAGAAATGGTTAAAATGAAAGTAAATAAGAAAGGTGTTTTTCCTTATTTGTAATTGTTTTCAAATACGTTTGATTGTCTGTTAGAAGAATAGTAGTTTATTTTAGAGGTATAAAGACAGCACAAAAGATAGGAAGCAAAAACGTATTGTCATAAGGCTCTTCCACTATGTGAGATGGCATATATTTATTTGAAATTAAACTGGGATTAATTGCATGTATATTTTTTAAACCTGAGGTCAACCACATATGGGCTTCCCTGGGGGCTCAGAGGGTAAAGAATCCACCTGCTAATGCAGGAGACCCTGGTTTGATTCTTAGGTCGGGAAGATCCCCTAGAGAAGGGAATGACTACCCACTCCAGTGTTCTTGCCTGGAGAATCCCATGAACACAGGAGCCTGGCGGGCTACAGTCCTTGGTGTGGCAAAGTCAGACATGACGGAGCAAGTAAACACACATGCACACAGCCACATACAAATTTAAAAAGAAGTATAAGTAATGTGCTAATAGTAATAAAACTAGAATCATAAAAATGCTCAACAGATCCACTAGAATTTCAGGAAAGATGAAAGAAAAAAAAGAACTAATAGAAAGCAACCAGAAAAATGATATATTTAATTGCTGCCATATTAATAATTACATTCAATATAAATGATCCAAGCAAGTATTTAAGAGACAGAGATTTTCAGATTGTATTACTTAAAGTAAGAACTGAGTATGTTTTGGCTGCAGGAAATCCACTTTAAATATAAAGATATTGATATGTTAAAAATAAAAATGATGGGATAATATATGCCAAGCAAACATTATAATCAAAAGAAAGCCATACTGCCTCTTTCAATATCTAAGGAGACTCCTAATGGTAAAGGATATAGACCCAAACATAGAAGAACTATATTGGAGAAGATCAACTTTAAGGGAGAAGAGAACTTTAAAAAATAATGATTATCAATATCTTCAAACAAGCAAGAGATAATATTTCAACTATGATAGAAAGGATATGGTGAAAAAAATAAGGTTACAATGAAAAAGAACACAATTAAAAGTAACATAGCAGAAATACTAAACTCATCAAAGAGGTTGGAAAAAGACCATACTTGTAATTTTAAAAATTGAAAAAGGGAAGAAAACTAAGAAAATTAGAGTGCATCAGTAAATATGATTTATTATCCAAATAATAAGAGTTCCCAGCAAGTTCACAGAAATGTAAAATACTATATACCAGGTTAAAAGGGACCATTAAGTTGCCAACATCGTGGTTAAAAAGAGACCTACCTGAGGACATATTATTAGGAAATTTCATCACACCAGTAACAGGAAAAATCTTATCACCTATAAATACAGAGAATTAGAATGACTTTGAACTTCTGAACATCAACACTGGAAACTAGAATTCAGTGAAACAACGTTTTCAATATACTGAGGAAAAATTATTTCCAACCTAGAATTCTTTGTTTTTTTTCAACCTAGAATTCTACACACAACCAAACTTTCAGTGAAATATAAGGATAAAGATATCCTTGATTTGCAAAATCTTAAAAATTTACTTGCCTTAGAGCCTTTTCCAAAAAGTTACTTTAGCCTGTGTTTTCAAAAAGTTTTACAATTAAAAGGGAAAATATGGGTTTCAGGAAATTGGAGCTCTCATAGAGGAGATATGAAAAAGAAACCCCCAGAATGTGGATGAAAGAAATATCAAAATGATAATTAAACACCAGACAGAGGGGAAACCAGGATGCATCCAAGAGGCTCAGAAAATTATGACATAAATTTTGCCAAGTAGATCACATTGATATAAATACTTAATATGAATTAGATTCTTGAGAGATATTTTAGGTAGCTTGTATACATCTATAGATAAATATATAATAAATTTCAGTCATTATGCATGAGCAAAATGCGCTTTTTAAATAACATGTTTTCATTTTGATACATATGAAGTATAGAGATATTTCAAAAATCACTATGATAAATTAATGAAACAGAGTTGTTTGTTTAATATCTAGGAACAAACCCCAAGAATATAAGATTTTGGCAAGATGTTCATTATGCAGTATGTAACAAAAGAAAGATATAAAAACATATATTAAGTATAAATTTATTTTATGAATAAAAACTATTAATATTATATTTGCAAGGGAAAGAAAAGAGCCACAAAATTTTAAAATTCTAGTTACTACGTATAAAAAGTAGAATTATGAACATTTATGCATTTCTAATTTATAACCTTTTTAGTTTTGAATATTTTAAAGTGATGCATATCACCTTAGTAGCTGTGGGAAAATAAAGCTATTCTCATAGTAAAATATAAATTAAGGATATGGGCCCATGTACAATAATTATTGTTAAAAATATAGGGCAAAATTAGATTCGATAATATCAAACACAATTTCTAAAACCTCATATGTGCACATATAGTCACATTCACCAAATAAATTCATTTCTGTTGGCCGAATTATATAATTTATGTCAATGTGTGTAAAAATAGATTCCTAAACAAATATGCATGAAAAATATCATCAAAAATGTACATATAATAAAATGTACTTCTACCTGAAAAGCAAATGTTGGAAATGACATGAAAATTAAAAATATAGACAAGCATGCATTGAAATCTTAAGTTCTAATAATATGTCCCCAAATTTCACTGAAAACAAATAATCTTCTATCTGTGCTAACCTAGAGAAGGAAAAATTAGCTTCTGCCATAGAAGTGATAGAAACATGTGAAAAATAATCAATATACTTTTAAATTTAAAAATGAATATAGGTGTACATATGGAATTCCAAGTTGGATGTGCCATTAACCAGTAAGAGTTACTTTAGGCCTTAAAGAATCTCAGGAGCTGAGTCAAAAAACAGCCTTCCACCAAACATAAAAGTATTAATGTGTCCCAGAAAATGGATGGAGACTCCCTGGGAGGCCCTTGAGGACAGGTGACTAGAGACAGTCTCCTCCAGGCTTGAACTTCCAGCATTTTCTTCCATTTAGTCCTGGTATTCTGAGACTTGTCGTGAACTTGATAATTGGGATAAAGCGCTGGAGAACTAATGCTAAGTGAAGATGAGCTGAACTGTGAAGCTGAGATCTGGTGCAAAGCGAATGCTTTATGAAGAAGATGCCTGATGCTGAGGAGTTGTTTAGGCTTCAGTTTGATTATAGACGAAAATGGAAAGCAAAACCACTGTAGTGTGAGCAAACTGGGCCTTGTGTGAGACAGTTTTGCTTCCTGCTGCCTTTTTTTTCACACTAGACGGGCGGGAGAAGAGGGCCTCAGGGCAGGGCTGGTTGACATTTCTGGAGCGCTACTGCCATCACGAGGAAATCATTTGGTGGAGCTCTAAGTTCATCACTATTTTCTCCCAGGAAACCCAGAAGTTGAAGACTGTTGGACCTGTGGGAGGTTGAGCATACTATAACTCCAAGCTTTGCATCCCTGCCTTCATCTCGGACACATTGACAAAGACAAGATATAATTGTAAAATCTGGCTACCGAACAGGCAGCTGCCAGGAAATCCAGGCACAGGAAGTCGGGGTGGAGCCTCTCCCATTGCAGGCAGCACTACAGGAAGTGGTTTAAGACCCAGAGCAGAATTTATGATCACTTGCCTCCTCTTCGTGTCTGGAAGGCTACAGTCCACGGGGTCGCAGAGTCGGACACGACTGAGAGACTTCACTTTCACTTTCGTGTCCCTTGAGCATGAGGGAGACAGTCTGGGACTCAATACTTCGGCACACTGGGACCATTTGGCAGTGGTGTCAGGGCTCGGAGTGCAGGGAGAAAAGTCTGTTTATCATAAGGGATATTTTGAAGAGTGTATTTGAGCTGAGAAGCGTAAAATTGATCAACGATGATAAAGTGTCATTAGCTCTCAGGAAAGTCTTGAAGACATTTGGCAGAACATGCCTCAGTGACCCCTGGTGCCTTATGAAAGTGAAAGGTGACTCCTGACCTAAAATTTCTGCTGAAACAGACCGAGACAGAAAGCCTGGACCAGGTGTGCTGGAGATCAGCACTTTGACTTAGCCACATGCTTGAGTAGCCTGGACAAATGTATATAGGGAGAATCATGAGCAACACAAGTAGTGGCCTCAGCTCTGGAATTCCTTAGGCTCAGAAGTACTGTGTTCACTTCACCCCAGCTATCCTTAACAGAAGCCAATGGACAAAGATTGGATAGAAGACTAAGGAAATACTTTCTCCCTGAATTTCAGTATTTCAGTTACAGTGAAAATAGCAAAAACTAGATACTAAGAACAACTATTGTCAATGATTACTGCCCTTCAACGATTGACATCTGCTACAAATCATTGGCTATAAAATGGAAAGCTAAAGGAAAACAATTTAGGAGGAAAGGAGAAAAAAGAATAGGGCTCAACCTTCCCAGAAGAAAAAGGCCATGGAACAGAAAAGTCTGTTGGCAGAGGTTCTCAAATTCACCATTACCCAAGTAAATTATGGTTCAAGAAGTTCTCAACCATCTCCATCTCCCAATTAATATATCCTGAGCCAGCTACTGAAAATGAAGCCAGCAATGTTGTCCAGTGTATGATTATTTGTAGAAACAGACAAGCTCCTATGAGCTGGGAAACAGTCAATTGATTTAACTTGTCCTAGGACAATTTATGTGCATATTTCACATGACCATACCCTTCCTCCAGATACTATGCCTTCCAAAATTGATCACACAGCCACATTCCAAATAGGAGATGAGAGTGTAGGGAAAGTAGATTCATTGAACTTTCTTTTACAATGGCTGACATTGCAGNATTTATGTGCATATTTCACATGACCATACCCTTCCTCCAGATACTATGCCTTCCAAAATTGATCACACAGCCACATTCCAAATAGGAGATGAGAGTGTAGGGAAAGTAGATTCATTGAACTTTCTTTTACAATGGCTGACATTGCAGAGGGAAAGGACCCATTGTTCTCAGGTTGGATCTCACTTGGTTCAGTTACACTAGGTAGTCTTCTTAAGTCCTTGTGAAGATTGAATTCCATTCTCTATGATCAGGCAAGGTATCTCACATCTTTGATTAGGGATGAAAGCAAATTATCTTCAGAATCAAATCATCCTAGTTTGTTAATATAAGAAAAGAGAAAGGGAAAAGTAAAGTCTATGCTTATCACATGTATTATTACTCAAAGCTGAATACATAAATATATATGGATTCGAAAGAGTGAATATGCACAGCGGAAGGATTCTAAGCAAACTTTTTTGTGTTTACCTTTCTCGAGTAATTTTTCTAAGGTTATGCCATCAAGTTTTAACTTTATACATGTCTGAATCTTTGAAATACTAACAAGCCTGGGTTACATTTGAAATCAAAAAACCAAGATATAGCCCTCAGGCTTTAAGATAACNGCTGGATGAAGATGAAGGAATTTCATAGGCCTGTCCTCTTGTGACACCTGAGATAATATCAAGACTCTATTAAGCATTTCATTTAGGCCAAATAATCAGCTACAAATCTACTGTAGCTGCCTTCTTCTTCCAGATCTAATGAATACTTCTTGGTCTTCTTTTCCATTTGGTAACCTCACTAGGATGTGTAAGTCTATACAGCTAGCCAGTGCTACATGGGACTCTAGAACTGGCATGGTCTATGACGTACAAGCATACCAGACACTGCTAAACTGCCCTCAGAACAAACTTAATCATCTTGCAGATGCTTCAGCCACAAGAGACCCAGGCCTAGATGAAACTGAACAATTTCCTATGCCTGAAAAACAAGTGGACTAATAATTACAAGGTCAACAGAATCTGACTTATTTTTACCTGTGTTCCTGTATGCCAAGAATCCAAGATGGAACTGAACTTATTTCCTGAATCCTCTCTGCACCTGAGTCTTAGAGAATGCAAGAAAACCAGAAAAAGTTGGAGGCTTCCACAAAGTGCTCCGGAACTGAGCCTACAGTTTATTTCTCTAGTGCTTAAGAGTTTGAGTGTGAAGTCTGATTATTCTGCTTTTGTCTATATTATTAGCCATGTAACCTTGGAAAAGGTTTGTAAAATTTCTGTGCTACATTTCCTTATTTATTAAGTGTCAAGAATCACTCTACTCATCCAGAGGGATACTGTGAAGAATCAATCTATGAATTCTTATCAAAAATCTGTGGAATACTTACTGGTATGCTTTAATAATAATTATCAGCAATAGTTGTTGCCTAGAAATGCCCTAATGTTGTCCTTCATGTTCTGGAATGATCTTTTTTCTCCTAGGTCTGCCTCCTTGAGACTTACCCTGGGAAACAGACTATATAATACCTTGAAAAAATACATGGGATGTAAATGAGTGAAGAAGAACAGAACTAGGTCAGGTAGAAATTCAGTTCTTGCAAAAGAAGCTGACTGACTGAGACAGAGTTTAGGTCTCAGTTTTGATATGAGTGGAAACGAAAAGCAAGAGAACAACAGCATGAGCAAGTTTCCTGAATGGTCAGTCATGTCCCACTTTTTGTGACCACATGGACTAGAGCCAGACTTCTCTTGTCCATGAAATACTCCAGGCAAGAATACTGGAGTGGGTTGCTATTATTTACTCCAGGAAATCTTTCCGAATCAGGGATGAAACCTGTGACTCCTGTATCTCAGGGATTGCCAGGCGGATTCTATACCATTGTGCCACCAGAGGAGCCAAGCAACTTTCCTGCTGCTGCTGCTGCTGCTAAGTCGCTTCAGTCCTGTTCGACTCTGCGACCCCATAGCCTCCCACCAGGCTCCCCCGTCGCTGGGATTCTCCAAGCAGGAACACTGGAGTGGGTTGCCATGTCCTTCTCCAATGCATGAAACTGAAAAGTGAAAGTGAAGTCGCCCAGTGAAGTCCGACTCTTGGCGACCCCAAGGACTATAGCCCACCAGGCTCCTCCGTCCATCGGATTTTCCAGGCAAGAGTACTGGAGTGGGGTGCCATTGCCTTCTCCGAAGCAACTTTCTTAAAACCCTCCAAAATACAAGGCAGCCAAGTTTCCTGGTGCCTTTGTCTCTTGGCGGTGTTTTTTTCAGACCTGTTGGGGGGAAGATGAGAGCTCAAGGACCTGGCTGGCCTACATATCTGGAGCACTACTGCCATCATGAGGAAATTGTTTCGAAACACCAAAAACCCTTACAACTTCCTTGCTTTGAGGCCAAAAGTTGTATAAGAACACACATGTGGGGACTTGGAAAAGGCTTGGACCCAAGCTGGGCCTCCTTCCTTCTTCTCTATGGCTTACAGGATTCTTGAACACTGGTGGAATCCTGGTGTACAGTGTGGAGAGACTAGAACTGAGGCAGCAGCTGCCTGGGCCAGGCAAGCAAGTCATGGGTAAGGCCTTGTTGCCCACCCAATGCAGACAGGAGGAGAGAAATCCACTGAAAGACAAAGGCAGGCTCCGGCGAGTATGTCTCCTGTTCCTGCTCTTTGGAACAAAAGGTAGGAGGCTTTCCAGTGCTGCCCAGGTATTAGGGGGTGTGGATCTTTAGTGGCAGCAGCGTCAGGACATTAAACACAAGCCAGTTCCACTTAGGAGCAGGTGTGCTCGCTAAGTACTCCGCTTCACCCAGATGTCTACAGTCCCACTCTGCCTAGAATTCCCAGGGCCTGAACAGAGGCGGGACCACCCCGCCAAACAAAGAAGTGCTATATGACCTTGTGTTGTGTCTTCATATATATCTGTTGTAGCAGGTACTTTCTGAAGAAGCATGATTCTTTCTAGAAAGGTAAAACCATGTGGCAAATATGATGTCACTGAAGATGGTGAAGTAAGGAACTCCAGGGACCCATCCCTCCATAAAAGTAACAAAGGAGCTGATAAAGTGTCAGGATCCAATTTTACAGAGCTCTAGATCTAGTGGAAAGCGTAAGACAATCAACAATGGCTTGGTGAAGAAAGAACTGATTACTTTGCAGTGAGAGAGGACTGTGGCATTCAAACTTCCCCACCTATCACCCCCTAAAAACCACACTGCCTTAAAGATGGCTCTTGTCATCCTGGTGCATAGTGTGAGTTCTGGAGGGGGAAATACGGAGTTATTCTCAAAGAATTGTGGTTGTCAAGTTTGACCTCTCTGGAGGCTCCCTGAAAGGTTGGTGCAAGAGCTTGTCTTTGTCTTGACTCCCTTGGAGTGTTTCCACCACGGGGCTGTCTTGAAGAAAGGCATTTACTAAAAAAATTTAAAGGCACAAGAATTGACCAGAAAAGCCTGGGGCAATAGACAATACTTAGGACAAGAAGTAGACAAATGGAGAAGCACACAAAGGAGAAGGATATGAAAGGACATATATTGCAGAAGAAAGAACTTTAAAAGTTCTTAGATGTACTGGAGAAATTAGAAACGTGCAGACCTATGCAGGGCTACATGACTATTCAGATGAGGCCTGAGACCCTAAATATTTGTGTCTCTTTAGGCTCCTTGCAAGCTGGAAGTGAGGAGGAATTAACAACAGTATTCTTGCCTGGAAAATCCCACGAACAGAGGAGCCTGGTGAGCTACAGTCCATGGGTCGCACAGAGTCAGACACCACTGAGCGCACACACCGCAAAGCTGGAAGGAAGGGTACAGTAGTTGTGAACAGCCTATATAATCATTGGAAGAGTTCCAAATTACAAAAGCAAAGACTGGTAGTATTTTTCAAATGTTTAAAGAAAGCCTGTCACAATGCTAAGTGATCACTAAGCTAACAAAACATAGATGTGAGTGACCACACACGACAAAGTATAGACTTTACAAAAATAATTGAGCAAATTCACTAAACAAAAAAAAAAGCAGTACAAAACAAGTGCCATCAGCTAAACCTGTGTGTTGGAAATCTAATTTCCATGTTGTTACATTGTAAAATTTAAAATGTTCAGTTTTCACCACCAATTAAAAAAATGAGACATCCAAAATAACAGAGGCATATCCGTTTACAGGGAGAAAAGCAATAAATTAAAGTTGTCTAGAATGAAGGCTAGGCAATGGATGTACTAGAAAAGACTTTAAATAAATATCCCCTCTAAATATGGGGATATTTGAGGGGCATCTTTAAATATGAAAGGGATAAAAAACTAAATACAAAGAACTGATGAAAACCAGGAAAACAATGTCTCACTAAATAGAGTATACCTATAAAGATATATAAATTATAAAAAAAAAGAACAAAATAGTAATTTGGAAAGTGAAAGTATGTGAACTGAAATGAAGAACTCACTAGAATATTGTTACAGTAGATTTGAACAGGCAGGAGAAAGAATTAGGAACTTGAATCTTGGTCAGTTGAGATTTCCCAATCTGAGGAGCAGAACAAAAAAGAATGAAGAAAAATGAACAGAGACTGCAAGACCTATAGGACATGATTTAGTATATTATCTTACACATATGTAAGAGGAGAGAGAGAAAGGCAGAAACACTAGTTGAAGAAATAAGGGCCCACATTAGGAATTTGATGGAAGAATCAAATATTATATAAAAGAATATTTACATCTAAGAAGCTCAAGGAACTTTTTATAAGACAAACACAAAGATGTTGAAAACGAGTCACGTTATAATCAAACTTACAAGAGCCACGGAGCTAGAATCTTTTTTTCTTTTGAAGCTAGAATCTTGTAAGCATAAATGAAAGTGAAAGTCGCTCAGTCCTGTCCAACTCATCAATACACATCATTATATACAAGGTAGCCTCAATAAGATTTGCAGTTGATTTCTCTTCAGAAACCTTGGAAGCCAAAAAGCATTTAAAATTCTAAAAGAAAACCTGTCAACCAAGGATTCCACATCCAGCTAGACTCTTTCAAAAATAAAGGAGAGACTAAAGGAGAGACTAAGACATTCCTAGAAAAGAAAAACAGATGTAATTTGCTACTAAAAGACCTGGCATCCCAGAAATCTAAAAGGGAGTCCTCCAAGGTGAAATGAAGACACTGATAATCAGTAACTCAAATTCATGGAAACAAAAAACAAGGAAAAAGTAACTCCATAGATACATATAAATAACAGAATAACAGTTTTAATAGTTTTATGTATATATATTACATATATTAATATGTATGTGCTGGTATTGTATGTATGTGTGTGTGGTTTGTCCTTAAATCCTGTCCAATTCTTCTGCAGTCCTATGGACTGTATAGCCTGCAAGACTCCACTGAGGGATTTTCCAGACAAGAGTACTGGAGTGCATTGCAATTCTCTTCGCCAGGTGATCTTTCCAGCTCAGGGATTTAACCTGCATCTCCTGTATTGGCAGACTTCTTACCACTGAGCCACTGGGGAAGTCATATATATTTGCTTGTAGGATCTTAGTGTACATGTCAAACCAAGGATCCAAACCTAGCCACAGTAGTGAGAACACTAATTCCTAACCACTGGATTACAGGGAACTCCCTGTATTTGTTTTCTAATTTTTTATTTTCCTTTGGAATTTAAAAGGTAAGACAAGTACACAAGGTATAAGTATAAATCTATGTAAATGGGAATGCAGTGTTTGAACATATAACTTGTGAAAATAACAAAGATTTTGAAGCTGCAAAGGACAAAAGTAGTTGTTTAATTATGCAGTTTATGTTAATTATACATAGTTAAAATTATACATAGTGAAAAAAGACTTAAATCTCGAAAAGAGAAGATGCCCAATGAGGTTGGGTCACTTAGATCCCAGTTAGATATTCAAACCACAAACTAAATGAACAGACTAGCAGCTGGTTTCCTCAAACCTTGAAACTAAAAAGTAGCCATATTTCCTACTGCCTTTGTCTGTTCACAGTGTTTTTTCAGACTGGGAGGGCGGGAGAAGAATGCTTGGAGCAGGGCTCCTTGTCTGTTCTGAGACCATACCGCCATCATGCGGAAAATGTTTGATCGGGCCCAAGCTGTGAGCTGCTCTTTGCAGGGCCTAGCAGTGGAGGCAGGTCAGACAAATGCAGAATCCACGGAACCTGAACTCAAGCCAGGCCCCTCTCTACCTTTTTCTCTGTGGTCTGGCAGCATCAGTGGACAGTCAGGTTCTGGGCTTAGTGTCTGATCAGTGAGGGCCCAGGGCCCAGGAGCCCTCCAGCTGCTGCCCGGAAGTCCAGCCACCGGAAGGAGGGAGGCGGGGCCTCCGTTTCCTAAGAGCTTGGGCTGCACTTAGAGCCAAGCAAGGGAAACGGGGCATTAGTCTCCTGGATCTGCCCTTTGGGGTTCAGACCTCCTGATCGCCCCTGCGTTGTACGGTCTGGGCCCACTGTGACAGGGGCAACGGAGCGCAATGGACGGGCCAGTGCCAAGTACACTAAGAGCCGGTGTCATTGATGGAGTTGAGGGTGACCAAATGTCTAAAGTACCATGGCTTGGAGCGAGAAGGACCTGTATGGAAAGAATGGGCATGCACTGCTTTGGTGGTGTGAGCCAGGACATCCAGGAGACTGCAGTTGCTCAAGGGAATGAACATCAGGAATGTACTTACTGGAAGCGGCCGGCTGGCTCCTGGGCCCTGGCCGCTCACGGAGCTGACTGACCGTCCCTGCTCCTGCCAGACCACAGAGAAAAAGGCAGAGAGGCCAGGCTTGAGTTCGGGTTCTGTTTTCTCTTCCATTGGCCGGACCAGGTTCTCAAGGAGGAACAGCTCCCAGCTTCAGCCCGATCAAACTGTTACCGCACGATGGCGGTATGGTCTCAGGACAGACAAGGAGCCCTGCTCCACGCATTCTTCTCCCGCCCTTCGAGTCTGAAAAAACGCCGTGAACAAAGATATACGAAAATATGACTGCCCGGTATTTTGTTCAGTTTGATGAAACGTGTTCATACTTTTGCATTTAATTTTTGCTTTCCGTTAGATATCAAACTGAGATGTAAGTCATCCAACCTCATCGGGCATCTAATATTTTCCAGATTTCTTTTTCTAATTGACCAAGGCTTCCTACATTTGCTCTTATTCTCCCAGCCTTTAATCTCCAGTATTTTCTCATGCTATTACATTGTTTTCTGGTGTCAAGGGGCAAACCTCGGGAATTCATGCCTAAGAAAGGGGGAAAAAAAAGATTATACCTAAGGACTTAGTCATTCTAGGCAACAGCCCACATGGTGGTGATTATCCTATCTCATTTCCGAAATTCCCTGGGGTCTTCATATGTTAGAGCTTGTGTGTTGTGTTGGAGCAGCCATTTGGTGGAGCCCTAGGAGGAAGGACGAGAGACCTCCCATGACTGAATGCAGGCAATCTCCAACTCCAATCTCCTACTTATAATCATACATTCCTACATGAGTATAAATTCCAATCACATGTGACACGTGACTTTGTCTTATCATATAACATTGGAAAAAACAGGTATATTCAGTATCTTTCAATGGCCTTGAACTTTACTGTGTATGTTTGTCACTTTTACTTCAAGATCAGTCTTAAAATAGTATTTTCTCGTCACTAAGACACAGAGCGTTTGCACAAACTCTGTAGCAGGACATTATATCATTTACCCATATCCATATCAATAGATCTTTCAGATTGCTTGAATTTTCTTATATTTTATTCTAGAACACGTTTAGAGAATTACAAAGTCAAAAAAATGTCTTAGAACCTTCACTATGAGAAGAATTAATCACGTTCAAAATGTCTTTGCCATGCATCATCATCCTTTCCCTACATATGTAAGATATGTACTTTTATAAAACACTGTTCAAATTCCCCAATACTCTGATTGTTAAAACAAGTTCTTATCTAGCTTGAACGCTTTTCAAATATCATTAAGAAATCTGTGGAATACTGACATGTTTAAAATATTGCCATTATTACAATTTGAGGTAAAGTTCATGTAACATAAAATTAATTATTTTCATATGTATAATTCAGTGACATTTAATACACATGGAATGTTATGCCAGGTATTATCTCTCTCTATCCCCAAGTCATTTTCATTACCCCAAAAGAAACCCTAGATCCGTGAACTAGTTTTTCTCCATTACCCATTTGTCCAGCCCTTGGCAAATACTAATCTGCTTTTGCCTCTGTTGGATTCACCTACTCTAGCTGTATCATATTAATGGAACCATACATAATGTGGCATTTCCTGTCTCTCCTTTACCACTTGGCAGAATGATTTCAAGGTGCGTCAATGTCATAACATACACTGGTGCTTCATTTCTTTTTGGCGGAATAATATCCATTTTACCTATCCAGAATAATGGAGAAAAACTATTTCATGGGTCTAGGGTTTCAAGAAAATTAGAGATATCAAGGGAACGTTTCATGCAAAGATGAGCACAATAAAGGACAGAAATGGTATGGACCTAACAGAAGCAGAAGATATTAAGAAGAGGTGGCAAGAATACACAGAAGAACTGTACAAAAAAGATCTTCATGACCTAGGTAATTATGTTGGTGTGAAAACTCACCTAGAGCCAGACATCCTGGAATGCGAAGTCAAGTGGGCCTTAGGAAGCATCACTACAAACAAAGCTAGTGGAGGTGATGGAATTTCAGTTGAGCTATTTCAAAGCCTAAAAGATGCTGTGAACGTGCTGCACTCAATATGTCAGCTAATTTGGAAAACTCAGTAGTGGCCACAAGACTGGAAAAGGTCAGTTTTCATTCCAATCCCAAAGGCAATGCCAAAGAATGTTCAAACTATCACACGACTGCACTCATCTCACACACTAGCAAAGTAATGCTCAAAATTCTCTAAGCCAGGCTTCAACATTATAAGTACATAAACTGAGAACTTCCAGATCTTCAAGCTGGTTTTATAAAAGGCAGAGGAACCAGAGATCAAATTGCCAACATCTGCTGGATCATTGCAAAAGCAAGAGAGTTCCAGAAAAACATCTATTTCTGCTTTATTGACTATGCCAAAGCCTTTGAGTGTGTGGATCACGATAAACTGTGGAAAATTCTGAAAGAGATGGGAATACCAGACCACCTGACCTTCCTCCTGAGAAATCTGTATGCAGGTCAAGAAGCAGCAGTTAGAACTGGGAAAGGAATAGGTCAAAGCTGTAAATTGTCACCCTGCTTATTTAACTTATATGCAGAGTATATCATGCAAAATGCTGGGCTGGATGAAGCACAAGCTGGAATCAAGATTGCCAAGAGAAACATCAATAACCTCAGATTCGCAGATGACACCATCCTTATGGCAGAAAGCGAAGAAGAACTAAAGAGCCTCTTGATGAAAGTGAGAGAGGAGAGTGAAAAGGTTGGTTTAAAACTCAACATTCAGAATACTAAGATCATGGCATCTGGTCCAATCACTTCATGGCAAATAGAGGGGGAAACAATGCAAACAATGACATACTTTATTTTGGGGGGCTTCAAAATCACTGCAGATGGTGACTGCAGCCATGAAATTAAAAGATGCTTGCAGATTGGAAGAAAAACTATGACCAACGTAAATACCATATTAGAAAGCAGAGAGATTACTTTACCAACAAAGGTCCATCTAGTCAAAACTATGGTTTGTCCAGTAGTCATGAATGTATGTGAGAGTTGGACTATGAAGAAAGCTGAGCACTGAAGAACTGATGCTTTTGAACTGTGGTGTTGGAGAAGACTCTTGAGAGTCCCTTGGACTGCAAGGACATCAAACTAGTCGATCCTAAAGGAAATCAGTCCTGAATATTCATTGGAAGGCTAATGTTGAAGATGAAACTCCAATACTTTGGCCACCTGATGCAAAGTACCGGCTCATTGGAAAAGACCCTAATGCTGGGAAAGATTGAAGGCAGGAGCAAAAGGGGACGACAGAGGATGAGATGGTTGGATGGGATCACCGACGTGATGGACATGAGTTTGGGTAGGCTCTGAGAGTTGGTGATGGACAGGGAGGCCTAGCATGCTGTAGTCCATGGGGTTGCAAAGAATCAGACATGACTGAGCAACTGAACTGAACTGAGGGCTTCATTTGGGATAATGAAAGTGACTTGGAGGTGAATAGTGATAATACGTTGGAGAAGGGAATGGCAACCCACTCCAGTATTCCTGCCTGGAGAATCCCATGGACACAGGAGCCTAGCGGGCCACAGACCATGGGATCGCAGTAGAGTCAGACATGACTCAGCGACAGCGCTTGATAATACTTGCACAGCATTTGGAGTATCCTAAATGTTGCTGAATTATGCCCATTAAAATGGTTAATCTATATCACATCTTGTTTATCAAATCAAGTGATGGAAACATTGCTTGTGTCCACCTTTTGGCTGTTGTGAATAATCCACTCTGAATATATCTATATACATGTATATGTAAGTATTTGTCTTCAATTCTTTTGGGTATATATCTTCCCAGGGGGCTCAGTGGTAAAGAACCTGCCTGTAAATGCAGGAGATGAAGGAGATGTGATTTAGATCCCTAGGTAGGGAAGAGCCCCTGGAGACGAATCCTAATGGCAACCCACTCCAGTATTCTTGCCTGAGAAGCTTGGAGGGCTACAGTCCATGGGGTCACAACAAGTTGGACATGATTAAGTGACAGAGCACGCACACGTGCTTGGAGTAGAATTGCTGGGTCATATTTAATTTTGTTTTGCTGTGGGATAAATTCTAAAAGAATTCCAAATGACCTTTTAACAGTTCACCTGCAACTCTTACTGTTCTGAAATGAAAGATCTTGCCTTCAGAAATAAAGTTATGATAGCAAAATTCTTGAAGTAACTTTGTGCCATATGATTATTCTATGTTTAAATATTTGAAACATCACCAAACTGTTTTCCATAGAGCTGCACATTTTCAATTCCCACCAGCACTGCATGAATGTTCTAATTTCTCCACATCCTCATCAATGCTTGTACTTTTCTTTCCTTTCTTACATTGTACTGGCCATAAAGAGGTACCACTTGGTGGGTTTAATTTACATTTTTGTTTTGACTGCTATGTATCTTTTCATGGGTTTGCTGGCCATTTATGTATCTCCTTTACATGTATGCCTATGGATGATTCATGTTGATGTTTGGCAGAAACCAACACAATTCTGTAAAGCAATTATCTTCCAATTAAAAAATAAATTTAAAAAAGTGAAAGTGTTAGTTGCTCACTCTGTCCGCCTCTTTGCAACCCCATGGACTATAGTCCACCAGGCTCCTCTGTCCGTGAGGCCTTCCCAGGCAACAATACAAGAGTGGGTAGCCATTCCCTTCTCCAGAGGATCTTCCCTACCCAGGAATAGAACCCAGGTCTCCTGCATTGTAGGCAGATCTTTTACAGTCCAAACCACTAGGGAAGCCCATGTATCGTAGAGAAACATATATTCAAGTCATTTTCCTATTTTTTAAATTGGGTTGTCTTTTTGTCATTGAGTTCTTTATATACTCTGGATGCTAGAACTTTGGAAGACAAACAGTTTGCAAGTATTTTCTCCCATTTTCAAGACTGCCCTTTCACTTTCTTGATAGGGTCCTTTGATGCACAAAAGTTGTTACCATTACCAAATTCAAGGTCATGAAGCTTGTCCTTATATTTTTCTCTACAAGTTTATACTTTCACCCTCTTACATTTAGAACTTAGACACATACTGAGTTTATTATTGTATATGGTGTGAAGTAGGTGTCTAAAGTCATTTTTATTTCAGCACCATTTGTTAAGAGACAACTCTCTGCCCTTTAAATTACCTACACACCTTTTTCAAAAATCATTTGACCATAGAGTATGGGTTGATTCTCCACTCTCAATCTATTTAATTGTTCTAAGGGTCTATTCTTATTTGGTATCACATTGATTTCATTATTGTAGGTTTCTAGCAAGTTTTGAAATATGGAAATCAGTCCCCCAGCTTGGTTTTTCACATTCAAGATTATTTTGGCTACAGAAGTCAGTTGCAATTCCATAGAAATTTTAGGATTAGCTTTTCCATTTCTGCAAAAAGAGTGTTGTTGGGATAATGACAGAGATTATAGTGAATTTGTAGTACCCCTTGGGGTAGTACTACTGTCTTGACAGTATTTAGTCTTCCAACGCATGAATAAAGGATATCTTTGTATTTATTTAGATAACCCTTAATTGTCAGTAATTTTTAATATACTAGGCTTCTATTTCCTTAGTTATATGTAGTCTTAAGAATATTATTCATTTTGAAGCTATTGCAAATGGCATTGCTTTCACTTCATTTGCACATTGTTCATTGCTAGTTTCTACAAATATGAGTGACTTCTGTGAGTTGCTTTTCTATCCTATAGCACTTGCTAAATTCATTAATCAGCATTTATATTGCTTTTGTGGATTTCTTAAATATTAAATATAAGCATTTTATTTCTGAAGACAGATAATTTTACTACTTCTTTTCTAATCTGGCTGCCTTTAATACATTTTTCTAGCCTGATTACCTTGGCTAAAACATTCAATAGAATTGACAAAAGTGGGTGTTCTCTTTTTCCGGATGTCAGGAGTAAAGAATTCAGAAATCTTGTTTGAACGAGTTATAAATGATAAAAACTTGTTTGTTAACAAACATAGTACTTGAGAATTTGAACATCATTTTATAAAAGTACAGATCTTACATATTTATGTACAGGGAAGGGATGATGATGATGCGTGGAGAGGACATTTTGAAAGTGGTTCATTCTTCTCATTGTGAATGACCTAAAATATATGTTGACATTATAATATCCTAAACATCTTTGGCTCAGATGGTAAAGAATCCGCCTGCAGTGCAGGAAACCCGGGTTTGAACTCTGGGTCAGGAAGATCCCCTGAGAAGGAAATGGCAACCCACTCCAGTTTTCTTCCCTGGAGAATTCCATGGACAGAGAAGTCTGGCGGGCTACAGTCCGTGGGGTCACAAAGAGTCGGACACAACTGAGCAACTAATACAACAAACGTGTTCTAGAATAAAATATAAGAAAATTCAGGCTTCCCTTGTGGCTTAAGGGAAAGAATCTGCCCGCCAATGCAGGAGACACAGGTTCAATCCTTGATCCTGAAAGATCCCACATGCCATGGGGCAACTAAGCCTGTGTACAATTACAAATCCTGTGCTCTAGAGCCTGGGAGCTGCAACTACTGAGCCCATACGTTCCAACTACTGAAGTCCGCGTGCCATATAGCCTGTGCCCCATAAGAAGAGAAGCCATCACAAGGAGAAGCTCCTGTACTGCAACTAGAGAAAAGCCCACAGAACAGTGAAGACCCAGCATAGTAAAAAATATTTTCTTTAATAGAAGAAAATGTAATAACTCTGAAAGATACCTTAATATGGAAATGTGTAAATGTACAAGATGCTGCTAAAGACTTTGTGCAAGAGTAAAAATAAGCTCTGTTTCTTACCAATGAGAAAATATTATAAAATGGATCTTGAAGTTAAAAAAAAGTGTCAAACATAAACAGTAAAGTCTAAGGCCATTTAATGGCATGGAAAATGCTTGATTTCTAGTGTCAAATCATGTGACAAAGTCACAGGTCACATCTGATTGGAATTTATACTCATGTAACAATGTATGATTCTAATTAGAAGATTATTTACATTCAGTCATGCAAGGTCTCTAGTCCTTCCTCCTAGAGCTCCACCAAATGGCTCCTCCACCTCAACACACAAGATCTAACATATGAAGAGCCCAGGGAATTTGGGAAGTGAGATAGAATCATAATCACCTTGCCCATTGCCCAGATTGGCCAAGTCCTTAGGCATAGTTATTTTCTTTTCTCTCTTAGGCATGGATCCCTCAGGTTTGCCCCTTGATACCTCCAAACAATTTGATATCGTGAGAAAATACTGGAGATAAAGTGTTGGGTGAAGAATAGCAAATGTGGAAAGACTTGGTCAAGTAGAAAATGGAATCTAGAAAAATAAAGATGACTGATGAGGTTGGGCCACTTAGATCTCATTTTGATATCCAATGGAAACCAAAAAACTAACAAAGACTAAGACATGGTTTTCTCAAACCAAGCAAAATAAAAGGCAGCCATATTTCCTGGTGTCTTTGTTCCTGGTGTTTTTTCAGACTTGAAGGGCGGGAGGAGAATGCTTGGAGCAGGGCTTCTTGTCTGTTGCGGGATAATACTGCCATCGTGCGGAAATAGTTTGATTGGGCCCAAGCTGTGATCGGTTCTTGCTTCAGAGGAACAGTGGAAGTAGCTCAGGCTAATGCAAGCCTAACATACCTGAGCTCAAGCCTGGCATGCTCTTTGTTGCCTGGCAGAAACAGGGACAGAGTCAGGTTTCGGCTTAGTGTCTAATCAGTGAGGGGCCAGGGCCCAGGGGCCCTCCAGTTTCTGCCAGGAAGTCCAAGCATAGGAAGGAGGGAGGCGGGGCCTCCGTTTCCCAATAGTGTGGATGGGACTTAGAGCCAAGTGCAGAAAAGGGAGGCATTAGTCTTGTGATTCTGCCCGTTGGGTGTTGTGGGGCCTGGGCCCATTGTGACAGGAGTGAAGTTGAAACCACCCAAAAGCCTACGGTAAAGGCAGGAAAACCCATGGGGTTGCAAAGAGTCAGACAGAACTGAGCACAAAAGCCCACACACACACCATAGCTTGGAGTAAGAAGGACCTATTTGGAAGAAATGGGAATAGACTGACTTGCTGGTGTGAGCCAGAGGCTTCTTCTAGGAGACTGAAAATTTCTCAAGTGATGAGAATTCACAAACCTTCGAAGGTCAAATAGAAACAGTTGATCACAAATGCCACTTTCCTGCGGTATCCACCATTACCAACATGATAAATATTCAAATATTATGTATGATTAATCACAAAAACTGATACCATTTAAGTAAACAGATACAGGCCAATCAATCAGTGTGTGTGTGTTAGACGCTCACTTGTATCTGACTCTTTGAGACTCCATGGACATAGCCCACCAGGCTCCTCTCTCTATGGAATCCTCTAGGTAAGAATACTGGAGAGTATTGCCATTCCCTTCTCCAGGGGATCTTCCCAACCTGGTAATGGAACCCAGGTCTCATGCATTGCAAGCAGATTCTTTACTTTCTGAGCCACCAGGGAAGCCCATCGATATTTGATCAAAGGAGTATTCACCTACATACATAGACAATCATAGAAAATCTTTGCTCAATTCCATCCTGGTAACAAAACAGGTGGAATTAAGTGCCATGGTATTTCCCACAATTTTAGATAATTTGAAATTTCCAATAGTATTATTCTTTATGGAGTAACTAATAATACTTTCCTTGCTAAATCTTATAATACTTTTAAAATTGTTGTTCACATCCTAAGGATATTAAAATATCTGGCAAAGAAACACGAAATTTAACAATTATAAAGAAGTAAATGTAGGATATTCATTATTGGCCAAAGCTCAGTAAAATCTCAATATCTAAATTTATTACAGTCCAGTTGTTATTCTATTTATAATTTTAAAGGCTGCAGCAGGTGTGTATGAATGTTTTGTTTGTTAAGGATTTCAAATGACAATTTTTATGTGGAATTTCCATACAGTTGGAGATTTGTTCTGTTAGCTTCTTAGGTCTTATATAGAGAGGCTACTTAAATGTTATTAAGTATAGATGACTGGATTTTGTGTCAAGTAATGATTTATTAAACCCTTGACTATAATAGCGAAATATTTAGTCATTTCATTATGTGGATAGTGCTGTGTCATTTTTAGAGAATATGATGTTATACAGAATACTATCAAAATTAAGCCTTATTTGTCACTATACATGGGCAAAATTGAAAGTACACCCACAAAAAAATCACCTTAGAAGTGAAGACACCATTAGTTGTTTTCTCCAAATATTTAAACATAAATTCCAATGTTAATATTGGCTTTGTACAATACGTAAATGTATGTTTGGTTCAAACTTACCACATTGCTTCAGTTCAGTTCAGTCGCACAGTCATGTCCGACTCTTTGCACGCCGACCCCATGCACACCAGGCTTTCCTGTCCAGCTCTCAGAGCCTGCTCAAATTCATGTCCATCGAGTTGGTGAGGCCATCCAACCATCTCATCCTCTGTCATCCCTTTTCTTACCACCTTCAATCTTTCCGAGTATCAGAGTCTTTTCAAATGAATCAGTTCTTCACATCAGGTGGCCAAAATATTGGAGTTTCATCTTCAACATCAGTCCTTCCAATGAATATTCAGGACTTATTTCCTTTAGGATTGACTAGTTTGATCTCCGTGCAGTCCAAGGGACTCTCAAGAGTCTTTTCCAACACCACAGCTCCAAAGCATCAATGCTTTGACACTCAGCCTTCTTTATATTCCTACTCTCACACTGATACATGACTACTAGAAAAACCATAGCCTTGACTAGATGGACCTTTGTTGGCAAAGTAATGTCTCTGCTTTTTAATATGCTGTCTAGGTTGGTCATAGATTTTCCTCCAAGGAGCAAGCGTCTTTTACTTTCATGGCTGCAGTCACCATCTGCNCACTCAAGTAAGATGGTAGGTGTTGCAAGGGGGCATCAGAGGGCAGACACAAGATGTGTATAAGAGACAGGCTTTTTAATATGCTGTCTAGGTTGGTCATAGATTTTCCTCCAAGGAGCAAGCGTCTTTTACTTTCATGGCTGCAGTCACCATCTGCAGTCCATCTGCAGTGATTTTGGAGTCCTCCAAAATAAAGTAGTTTAGAAGTAGAGTAAAACCACATAGCTTGCTGCTGCTGCTGCTAAGTCGCTTCAGTCCTGTTCGACTCTGTGCGACCCCATAGATGGCAGCCCACCAGGCTCCGCCGTCCCTGGGATTCTCCAGGCAAGAACACTGGAGTGGGTTGCCATTTCCTTCTCCAATGCATGAAAGTGAAAAGTCAAAGTGAAGTCACTGAGTCGTGTCCAACTCTCAGCGACCCCATGGACTGCAGCCTACCAGGCTCCTCCGTCCATGGGATTTTCCAGGCAAGAGTACTGGAGTGGGGTGCCATTGCCTTCTCTGACCACATAGCTTAGAAGTAGGTAAAACATGATCCTCAAAGTGCAGCAGTTTGCTTTCCATCTTAAGTCACAGGAAGGAAATAATGCCATCCTGCCTGGCAGGCTGCAGTCCATAGGGTCACACAGAGTCTGACATGACTGAAGAGACTTTGCACACACCAACCCCAAAGCCAGGTCTTTGCCCACCCTGCAATAACTGAGATAACATCAGGGGCAGGTCAGGACAAAGGTATTGACCCTGGGCTTTACAGTGAACCTGGAAAGACACATAAGTTCCTAGCTGGTGGGTGGGTTCAGAGAATGTAGGCCTTCCACTACATTCGTGATTTTCATCCACTTGACCATCTGCAGGCTCCTAGAAAATGTTCTGACTCAAACCAGCAAATCAGTGTATTCCCATTCCTTCCATACAGGTACTTCTTGCTCCAGGCCATGGTACTTTGTTTAGACTTTAGTCACCCTCAACTTTGTCAATGACATCAGCTATTTAAGGTACTTGGCATTAGCCAGTCCACTGAGCTCTGTCAGTCCAGTCACAATGGGCACAGGCCCTACAAAGGGCAGATTCACAAGACAAATGCCCCCATTTTCAGTGCTTGGCTCTAAGGCCCACCAAGCTGTTAGGAAACTGAGGCCCCGCCTCCCTCCTTCCTGTGGCTGGACTTCCTGGCAGCTGGAGGGCTCCTGGGCCCTGGGCCCTGACTGATCAGATATTAAGCCCAGAACCTGACTGTCCACTGATCCTGCCAGATCACACAGAAAAAGGTAGAGAGGCCAGGTTTGAGTTCGGGTTCTGTTGTTCCTAAGTTGGTCTCACCAGCCTCCACTGCTAGGCCTAGCACGGAAGACCAGCTCACAGCTTGGACCTGATCAAATTATTTCCGCATGATGGCAGTGTTGTCCCAGAACTGAAACTTCCTATGCTAAGGATTGTTTTCCCTCCGCCCTTCGAGTCTGAAAAAAAACACTGTAAACAGAAAGACACCGAGAAATATGGCTGCCTTGTATTCTACTCAATTCAAGGAACCTGGTCATATTTTTGCATTTTCTTTTTGGTTTCCATTGGATATCAAACTGAGATCAAAGGCACCCAACTTCATCACACATCTCTTCTCCAGATTTCAATTTCTACTTGATCATATCTTCCCACATTAGATCTTTTCCACTCAGTTTTTTGTCTCCAGCATATTCTCAAGCTATCATATGGTTTGGAGGTATCATGGATTCAGGATCCATGCCTAAGAGACAAAAGAAAATGACCGTACCTAAGGACGTGCCAAATCTAGGCAACAGGCCACATGTTTATTATCTTGTCTCACTCAGAAGGTAAAGCATCGGCCTGCAATGAAGGAGACCCAGGTTTGATCCATGGGTCAGGAAGATCTCCTGGAGAAGGAACTGGCAAAACATGCCAGCATTCTTCCCTGGAGAATTCAAGGCAGAGAGGAACCTGGAGGGCTACAGTCCACAGGGTCTCAAAGAGTGAGGCACAACTGAGCGAATAACACACACACTTCCCAAATTTCCTGGGGTCTTCAAATTCTAGGCTTTGTGCATTGAGTTGAAGAAGTCATTTGATGAAGTTCTAGGAGGATGACCCACATACCTCTCATGACTGAATGCAGACAATTGCCTACGTTTAATCATACACTCTTACTAGACTATAAATTCTAATCAGATGGGACACATGACTTTGTCTAATGGTGTCATCATACAACACTGGGAAAAAAACAGGCATTTTCTGTGTCATTAAATGGCCTTAGACCTTATTGTATATTATCACTGTTTTTTTACTTAAAGATTCATTTTATAATATTTTCTCATTAGTAAGAAACAGAGCTTGTTTTTACTTATGGATGAAGTCTTTGTTAGCACCTTGTATCATTTATACATATCCATATTAATAGGTCTTTCAGAGCACTTGAATTTCATATATTTTATTCTAGAACAGTTAGTTAGGATATTATAATGTCAAAAATACATGTTAGGTCATTCACAATGAGAAGAATTCACCACTTTCAAAATGTCCTTGGCGTGTATCATCATCACTTCGCTATGTAGGTGCAATATGTACTTTTGTAAAATACTGTTCAAATTCCCCATTACTATGATTTTTAAAACACTTTTTATCACTTAGAGCTTATTCAAACAAGATTCATGAATTCTTTACTTCTGACACCTAGAACAAAATAAGAATGCTCATATTTGTAAATTCTATTGAATGTTTTAGCCAGGGTAATTAGGCAAGAAAAATATATTAAAGGCATCCAAATTAAAACGGAAGTAGTAATATTATCTGTCTTCAGATAACATGGTTACATAGAAAAACAATATCAAGAAATGCAAAAAATTAGTGCTGATTAATGAATTTAGCAAGTACTGTAGGCTTCCCTTGTAGCTCAGACAGTAAAAAATCTGCCTGCAGTGCAGGAGACCTGGGTTCAATCCCTGGGTTGGGAAGATCCCCTGGAGAAGGAAATGGCAACCCACTCCAGTATCTTTGCCTGGAAAGTCTCATGGACAGAAGAGTTCGGTGGGCTACAGTCTGTAGGGTCACAAAGAGTCAGGCATGACTGAGCAACTAACACATACTTACAGGATAGAAAAGGAGCTCACAGAAATCAGTCATATTTGAATAAACTAGCAATGAACAATCTGCAAAGGAAATGAAAACAATTCCATTTGATATGAGAGTCGGACTGTGAAGAAGGCTGAGCGCCGAAGAATTGATGCTTTTGAACTGTGGTGTTGAAGACTCTTGAGAGTCCCTTGGACTGCAAGGAGATCCAACCAGTCCATTCTGAAGGAGATCAACCCTGGGACTTCTTTGGAAGGAATGATGCTGAAGCTGAAACTCCAGTACTTGGGCCACCTCATGCGAAGAGTTGACTCACTGGAAAAGACTCTGATGCTGGGAGGGATTGGGGGCAGGAGGAGAAGGGGACGACCGAGGATGAGATGGCTGGATGGCATCACGGACTCGATGGACATGAGTCTGAGTGAACTCCGGGTTGGGAAGATCCACTGAAGAAAGGAAAGGCTATCCACTCCAGTATGCTGGCCTGGAGAATTCCATGGACAGTCCATGGGGTTGCAAAGAGTTGGNGGGCGGGGGGGGTTCTTTACCACTAGTGCTACCTGGGAAGCAAAAGGGTAGTGAGTATAAAGGAATAGCAAACTATAGGAAATAACAGTAAAATGAGGAGTCAAAAAGATGAGGCAGAAGATGGGAACTGGAACCAAGAGGTCCATTAATAAGGAGACTAGATGTCATCCAGAAAGTGTGGGGGCCAAGAGATTTATGGGTAGAATAAAATCATAGTTGCCCCTGAGAAAAATCACTTCAATGCCTAGAACTGCATGAGATTAGAAGTAGAGAGNGAACCAAGAGGTCCATTAATAAGGAGACTAGATGTCATCCAGAAAGTGTGGGGGCCAAGAGATTTATGGGTAGAATAAAATCATAGTTGCCCCTGAGAAAAATCACTTCAATGCCTAGAACTGCATGAGATTAGAAGTAGAGAGAAAAGTTTGTCAGAAGTCCAGGTGAGAAATAATGAAGTATAAAATTCAAAAGATATTAAAGTTGCAGAAAAGTTAAGACTTGTTGATCCGTAGGTGTAGTCAGAGGTATGCAGAAAGAGCACAATCTTAGAAACAGGGACTTCCCTGGTAGCTTAATGGTAAAGAATCAGCTTTACAATGCAGGAGACACAGGTTTTATTCCTGATCCAGAAAGATCCCACATACTACAGAGCAACTAAGCCTGTGCACCACAACTACTTAATTTGTATTCTAGAGCCTGGGAGCCACAACTATTGAGCCTAAATGCTACAACTTCTGAAGCCCCCATGCCCTAGAGCCCACACTCTGCAACAAGAAAAGGCACCACAGTGAGAAGCCTGTGTACCACAAGAGACTCCAAACTAGAGAAAGCCTGCACAGCAAGGAAGGCCCAGTGCAGCCAAAAATGCATAATAAAGTTATCTTTAAACATCTTAAACAATTCTTCCTAAGTATATTGCTTAATGTATTTCTCTCTTCTTTTGAGAACCGCAAGGATTTTTGCTACCTGACTTTACAGCTTGATCGCAACTTAACTCATAGTGACCTTGGAGGCAGACAAAAATGAAGGTTCACCCAAATCATCTGAAATTCTCCATGAAAGAGAATTCTCCCGTTTTCTACATTGTTTGGATATAGAAAATTAATTAGCCTTTCTTTGACAACTTTCAATAACTCTTTTTTTGTCTACAAAGCAAATGAGTTTCAGTGCTCTTGCTTCACCAAGGGAACCAAGTGAGTTTTTTGGTTGGGTTTTGTGCACGAGCAACACTGAATTACCTGTATTTCTCGGATACACACAACTGCTTTCCGTCTTACTTCTGATGTCTTCCCTCTCTGTATAGCTGAGACTATGCCCTCCTCCACAGCAATCCCTTCTACCAGTCTTTCAAAATCATCTCAGATGTCACCTCCTCCAAGAAGTCTTCCTTAATACACTGAGATCGATGCTTTACATTGTAGACTACAAGATATAGACTTACAGTGTCCTTTGCCCAGTAGGGCATAAATTCCTCTTGAAATCTGCAAACTGTCTGTTAATCTCTTTACACTCTGCTCAGTGTTTTTAGAAGACTTTGAATTTGAGTTTACATTCCAAAATGTGGCAAAAAGTATGCATCATATGGTTTCCACCACCACCCCCCAAGTACCTATCCTCTGAGATTTGGGGATCTTGTCATCATTCTTTTAATCTCTCTTTCCCTAGTCCCCACAGCCCTAGCCTCCAACTGACTTTGACATTTATAGGCTAAAGGAACCAACACTGTAACAGCCAAGACTAGCTAGACAGAATTTAAAACTCAGTGATGATTTAGGGATGGAGAAAATCTGATTTGTATGTGTGTGACTTCAGTAAACTAGTTTAAAGTTTAAATTCACATGACTTCACCAAGATTTAATAAAGTTCTGTCATCACATTCAGTTTGAATTTTAGACGTTTGTTAAATGTTGTAGAATAATTCGGAGCTGATTTCATTTTTCAGTTTGAGAATGTATTATTTAAGAGAGCTTTTGATGGTTAGGAAAGGATATACATTTCTCTGATAATAGGAAATAAAAGCGATGGATAAAAAGTATTTTATTAACTATCACCTAGTTATTGATTTATATTTTTGCTTTCCTGAGTCTAGAAAAACTTGGCCTCTCTAATTTTTCTAAAATTAGAATTGAAATTAGTCAACCATACATGGAATTAGAGCAGGTTAGTGTCTGAAAAACACAGGGCTGGAAGTGAGAAAATCTTGGCCTTTGTCCTATAAAAAATATTTAGCTATGTGATCCTAGACAAAGATTAACTGCTTTTGGCCTTGGGGTCTTCTTCCACAAATTAGGAAGAAAAGGGAGAAAATGGGCTAGAAGTTATTTTCAACCAATATGGCCAAATTGAATTGATATCTAGGAAGGCAACTGTGCTGTGTTAATAACATGCATACATGCCAAATATTTCACTTGTCACAAATTACTTTATGAGCTTTCCTAGGACTTTAAGGGCTTCCCTGGTGACTCAGACCATAAAGAATCTGCCTCCAATGCAGGAGACCCGGGTTCAGTTCCTGAGTTAGGAAGATCCCCTAGTAAAGGGAATGGCTACCCACTCCAGTATTCTTACCTGGAGAATTCCATGGACAGAGGAGCCTGGTGGGCTACAGTCCACAGGGTCACAAAAAATCAGACACAACTGAGTGACTAACACTAACAAGGACTTTAAATGACCTTGTGGAGTTCTAAAGAATAAAGAGATGTTTATACTTCACTTGACCATTTCTAAGAAATATCCTTAAATTTTACATTATCAGATAAACAATGGGTCAGTCAGTCAGTTCAGTTGCTCAGTCATGTCTGACTCTTTGCGACCCCACGGACTGCAGCACACCAGGCCTCCCTGTCCATCACCAACTCCCAGAGTTTACTCAAACTCATGTCCATTCAGTCAGTGATGCCATCCAACCATCTCATCCTTCTGTCGCCTCCTTCTCCTTCCACCTTCAATCTTTCNGAAAGCCCATGTGCAGCAGTGAAGACCCAGTGCAGCCAATAAGTAAATTTAAAAGAAGAAAAAAAGGGGAGAAGCACAGCCTTATTGGCTCAAGGGACATTTCAAGGCTGGAAAATGAGCTGGAAGTTTCAAAGGGGAAATCCTACTAGCAGGAAGAGAGTTTTAGAAGGAGTGAGACTCAAAGTTTGAATGCAAGTTCTTCCAAATCCTTTTGACAGTTTAAGTCTGCAGGTGAAAGAGAGGATTCATAAGCCCCAACACAAAACAGGTAAAGACCAGAGAGAAATCTCTATTTGAAATAGGGAACTACATAGAGCAAGATCTGAGCATTTGCTTTATTTGCTTGGGTTGAACCTGAGCCAATGCAGTGAGAATGCTGAGTCCTAACCACTGGGCAACCAGGGAATTCCCTTGGTTTAGTGTAACTTTAAAAAAAATGTTTATTTTTATTTTTAAAAACAACTGAATTGAGGTATATTTTCTGTGTTTTAAAACTTTTTAATTTGGAAAAAATTATAGATTCACAGAAAGTATCAAAAATAATACAGAGAGGTCCATGGATCCTTCTCCCAGTTTTTTTCCAATGGTTGTATCTTAAATAATTATAGTATCAAAACCAGGAAATTGACATTGATTAGACTATGCATGCATAGTTCTATGTCATTTTGTCACGTGTAGATTTTGGTAACCTCCATCACAATCAAGATGAATAGCGATCCTGTTAACACAAGATCTCCCTTATGCTACCCTTTTATAATCATAGTCACCCTTTCCTCCTCACCATTCCTAACCTCTGATGACCAAAATCTTTTTTCCATCACTACAATTTTATCACCTTGAGAATGTAAATAATGGATTCATACAGCATGTGGATTTTTTGACCCTATGAAATTGGCTTTTTTCCCCGCTTAGCATAATACCCCTGAGATCTATGTGTTTTCAATATTTCATGCCTTTTTATTTCTGATTAGTATCCCATAGAATGGATGTGCCACGGATTATTTAACCATTCACCTACTGAGGGTCATTTTGGTTGTTTGCAGTTTGGGACTATTACAAATAAAATTCCTGTGAAGATTTGTATACAGATTTTTGTGTAGATGTAAAATTTCCCTTCCCTGGAATGAATGCCAAGGTATATGATTGCATGTTATATGGTAGTTGGATGTTCAATTTTATAAGAAACTGCCAAACTATGATCTTTCATTCAACATGCCTACTAGTAATGTATGAGAGATCCAGTTGTTCCATATCCTTGCCAGCATTTGATATTGTTGTCATTTTCTTTTAGCTGTTCTAATAAGTATGTATTTATATATCATTGTGGTCTTAATTTGCATTTCCTTAATGGCTAGTGATGTTGAAAAATAACTTAAAAAATAATTGAAGAGAAATTCATACAACATAAACTAACCATTTGAATGTGGCATTTGATATGTATACAATGTTGTGAACCACCTCTATCTAATTCCAAAACATTTCCATCTCTCCAAAGTAAAACTTCTTACTTAGCAGTTTCTACTCAGTCTACCCTCCCCTTCCCCCAGCCCCTGGCGACCACCAATCTATATTCTACTTCTATGGATTTATGTATTCCAGATATTTCATATAAATGGATTCATATAATATGTGGCCTTTTTATCTGGCTTCTTTCACTTAACATAATGTTTCACTTACAATTGATAGGGACAAAGTAATAAAGGGACAAAATAGGTAATTAATCCCACTAGGGGATTACAGGTAGAAAAAAATATGGGAGACTTCTGTAAGTTAATAATTAGTCAAGAGAGCAGGTTTGCTTAACCACAAAACCAAGCAGGCTTGTTTAGCAACAAAACCATGCAGCAGAAACATGTGACATGTCCCCAAACAATGGTGACACGAGCTCCACATCCTGTCCAGTGAGCTCAGTTAATGATCCCTAGGCCATGCTCTCTGCACACATGAAAACAATAATTTGTGGACCTAGCTTGACCATGGAGGGACAAGAAAACACCTCTGCCCAACCTGGAAGAGGAACTGATGATGGAAGCATGACATCTACTCAAGAAAGACAAAGAAGTTCTTTTCCCCCTCCCCACTTTTCCTTTGATTATAAAACTGTAGCTCAGTAAGTTCTTGGGCCATGACATTTCTCACCAACCTGCTTGTAAACCTCATAAGCTTCCTATTCTGATAAATCACTTGTTATCTATCACTTTGCCTCTTGCTAAATTCTTTCTGCACGGAGACATAAAGGACTATGATACTGGAACTCACTTTCATGCATTGGAGAAGGAAATGGCAACCCACTCCAGTGTTCTTGTCTGGAGAATCCCCGGGACGGGGGAACCTGGTGGGCTGCCGTCTCTGGGGTTGCACAGAGTCGGACACGACTGAAGCGACTTAGCGGTAGCAGCATACTGGAGCTCTTCAGAGCTCCAGAAACAACAACCAATGGTTTCACAGTCATCCATGTTGTAACATACCAGTACTTCATTCCTTTTTTAGTGGCCAAATTATATTCCTTTGCCTGTGTATGCAATTTGTTTATCCATTCATCCACTGATGGACATTTGGGCTGTTTCAACCTTTTTGCTATCGTGAACAGTACTGCTATGAACATGCATGCACATGTACGGATTTGAGCACCTCTTTCAGTTCTTTTGGATATATACTTAGCAGTGCTTTTTTCTTTTTTAACTGAATGTATTCCCATCTGTGCTTAGATGAAGCAGCAGAAAACTGAAGCCCAGGGACTTGAAGTGCCAATAGATAGAGCTCAATGCCAGCAGGACAGCTGGTAGTTAGGTGTGAAACCTTAGAGGCAAGGAAGCCACAGAAAGGTGGAGCTTCACCTATGTCCAAATTCTTAGTGGACTGTCAAATTACACAGACACATGGGAGACTCCACAGGGGATCAGGCTAAAAATATAAGTGGATGGCCATAAAAACAAAGTAGATATATAAGTTGCTGCATACCACAAGCAACACAAAGTTTGCAGTTCCAGTTCAAGTAAGTTAACTGTCTACTATAATCAAAACTCAGTAATCAGATTTCAGGATCACCATATTTTCTATAATGTCTGATTTTCAACCCCAAATACTAACTATTAAGAGAAAACAGAAAAGCGAGATCCAGAGCTAGAGAAAAAGCAGTCAACAAAGACAGACTCTGAGTGGGCCCAAATATAAGATTTAGCAGACAGAGACTTAAAGACGTCTATTGTAGATGTGTTCAATTAAAGGAAAATTTTCAAAGAATTAAAGGAGAATGTGTATCAATGAATGAGAACATTGCAGTTGAGATATAGAAACTACAACAAAAAACAGAAATAAATTTGCTAGATAGGCTCAATAGCATACAGGAGATGGCAGAAGAAAGAATTTATGGACTCAATTTCAAGAATCAATTTGAAAAAAGAAAAGAAAAAATGAAAAATGAAGAGAAATGTGGGAGAATATTAAGCAGTCCAACGAATGTGTAATTGATGTCCCAGATGGGGAGAAGAAAAAAAAGCATAGAAAAAATATTTGAAGAAATAGTGACTGAAAAATTTAAGGGATATCAAATACACCTAATTATTTCTGACATCTTTTTTGTGAGTGCTTTGCAACAGGTTACAAAGTGGAGGAGCAGGCCTTTGGTGCTACCTAGTGGTCATCTAGGAAGTTCTGATTTTAATTTGGGTATAAAAGAACACCTTGATGATTTTATTACTTCTAATCTTTGTGTTTGTGGCCCATCTCAGAGAAGGGCAACCTTAACAAGAATTCCCAGTTAATAACACGGATGTCCCCAAAAAGAAGTGACCCCAGCCTTGTCTGCATTACTAATCAGGAAAAAAAATAGTAACTAAAGTAACATGAAATTAATAATAATTTTGGCCACTTTACAACTGTGGAAGTCCTTATTGTTCTGTTTAATTACAATCATTTACAGTTTTGAAGTATGCAAAATCAGCATGAAAACAAGGAAGTTAACAGTCCCTTTTGAGTGATTGTATTTGGGTAGGGTGAGAAAAACAAACAAACTTTTGCCATCTGGGTAGAACATGCAGAAAGTAAATAATATTTTATACCCTCATGTTTGAGAACAAATCACATACTCAAAGACCACTTTTCTTTCTGAGTTCCCAGTCCTCTACTATACAAAGTTTCTATTTTTAAAATCAAATAGTTTTAATGGATTTCAGTATGTACACATCTAGATGCATGCACATACACTGAATAATGATAGATGACCACACTAAAGCTTTAAACGGTAGTTTTCAAGTTAATCTTATAAGCATATCATAAGACATTTTATTGCCTGGATTTTTGTTTAATCTATCTCCATAATCTAAATGTTATGAAGAACAAATACATTTATATGTTATAGTCAATTAGAAATAAACTTTTATGGTTACCAAGCATTTTAACTTTTTCTGAATCACTTCAGTCTATTTTATTTTAAAACTTTTGGCTGCGCTACATCTTCCTCATGGTGCGTGGGCTTTTCATTGTGGTGCTGCAGGCTTTCTTTAGTTGTGCACAAGGGGCTTCCCTAGTTGTGGTGGGCAGGCTTCTCTTGTTGTGGAGTACCGGCGCTACACTCCACAGGCTCAGTAGTTGGGGTACACGGGCGCAGTAGTTGTGGCATGTGGACTTAGTTGCCCCACAGCATGTGGGATCATAGTTCTCCCACCAGGGATTGAACCCATGTCCCTTGCATTGGAAGGCAGATTCTCAAGTACTGGACCACCAGGGTAGTCCCTGGATCCCTTCAATTTAACTTCTTTAAAAATTGTTGCACTTATATAATGCAATGGGTTTTGTGTTTACCAACTGATAGCTCAGTTGGTAAAGAATCTGCCTGCAATGCAGGAGACCCAGGTTCCATTCCTGGATCGGGAAGATCCACTGGAGAAGGGATAGATTATCCACTCTGGTATTCTTGGGCGGATTCCCGGTGGCTCAGCTGGTAAAGAATCCACCTGCAATGTGGGAGACCTGGGTTTGGTCCCTGGGTTGGGAAGATCCCTTGGAGAAGGGAAAGGCTACCCACTGCAGTATTCTGGCCTGGAGAATTCCATGGACTATATAGTCCATGGGGTCGCAAAGAGTCAGACACGACTGAGTGACTTTCACTTTCACTTCATATAATGGAATGTTGCTAAAGTCAGGAAGAAGACATTTAGCTTTGTTTTGAAGGGGGTTCTGAATATGAAATAAGTTAAACATTTTTTTTGAAATATAGTTGAGATTTAGCTTTTTTTTAAATTAATTTATTTTTTAATTTGATGGGATTTAGCTTTTTTAAAACCAAATTTATCAAATCACTTTGATTTGTGTGAGGATTCATCTTGATTAGGAATATTAGATAAATTTAGAATTATATGTTCTTTTATAGTTATTTTAAAATGTTAAAAATACTTCACAGATATTTTATGTATTATTACTGGTGCTAGCTTGATATCTATTTTCATTTCTGTCTTTTTACAACCCTTTCCAACTAGGGGTTTGCAACTAAGATTCCAAAATCTTTCTTTGTAACCTAGAATCCAAGCATTTGACTACCTGAGCCTGTCAGTTTCTGAACTGGAAGTTTCTATGTGTGAAGAGTTTTTTTAAAAGGTCAGTATCTTTAAAGCATCAAGAGTCCAGTTTCTTCTGTGGGAATTCTTGAGTTCTTTTCTTTTAGGTTTATAAAAGCACATGTTAGTCTCAGCAAGTTAAAAAGAACAGAATGTCTTTATTATCAAATTTATTAATTCTCTCTGAAGATAGGAAGAAATGTTCTAAATTATTTCCCTGGAAAATCCTTCACATTCATATAGAAGAAGAATCATATTACACTCTTGGACAAGCTAGAATTTGTCCAAGTTGAAGTTTATAGTCAAAGAGTTTTCCCTCTCTGTGTTGTTATCTACTATTTTCTGTAGCACTTATCCAGTCGATATGTGAGTTCAACCAGAGGTTAAATAACAGGACTAAAAGGTTGTTTTTTCCCTTAACATTTTAAATTGGCTTATTTATGTACATCTATAGTATTTCCTCACTTCTATTTTTTTTTTAAATTTTATTGGTCTATAGTTGATTCACAATGTTGTGTTAGTTTCAGGTGTACAGCAAAGTGATTCAGTTATACATAGACATATATCCATTTTTTAAAGATTCTTTTCTCATATAGGCCATTACAGAGTATTGAGCGGAATTCCCTGTGCTATATAGCAAGTTCTAATTAGTTATCTATTTTATGTATAGTAGAGTGTGCATGTCAGGCCCAGTCTCCTAATTTATCCCTGCCCATCACCTGGTAACCCTAACTTTGTTTTCTACATCCGTGACACTACTGCTATTTTGTACATAAGTTCATTTATACCTCTCTTTTTTTAGATTCCACCTATGAGTGAAATCATATGATATTTGTCTTTCTGTGTCTGACTTACTTCACTCAGTATGACAATCTCTAGGCCCATCTGAAAGAAAAAAAGTGAAAGTCACTCAGTCGTGTTCAGCTCTTTGCAACCCCATGGACTATACAGTCCATGGAATTCTCCAGACCACTGGGTAGCCTTTCCCTTCTCCAGGGGATCTTCCCAAACCCAGGGATTGGACTCAGGTCTCCCACATTGCAGGTGGATTCTTTACCAGCTGAGCCACCAGGGAAGCCCAAGAATATTGGAGTGGTTAGCCTATCCCTTCTCCCGAGGATCTTCCTGACCCAGGAATTGAACTGGGGCCTCCTGCATTGCAGGCAGATTCTTTACCTACGGAGCCATCAGGGAAGTCCCCCTAGGTCCATCTCAGTTCAGCATCTATGTTACTGCAAATGGCATTATTTTGTTCTTCTTTATGGCTAATACTCCATTATACATGTACCATGTCTTCTTTATCCATTCCTCTGTTGCTGGGCATTTAGGTTGCTTTTATATCCTGGCTGTTGTAAATGGTGCTGCCATGAACATTGGACTGCATATATCTCTTTGAATTATGGTTTTCTCTGGGTATATGCCCAGGAATTCCCAGATAGCTAGGTCATATGGTAGCTCATATTTTTAGTTTTTTAAGGATTCAGTTCTTTTATTTCTTTTTAAAAATTTTATTCATTTTTATTTGGA
>SJYV01047131.1:0-18487 GCA_006410875.1 Neotragus pygmaeus
TTTTTTTTTTTTTGGTCCACACCACACAGCTTGAGGGATCTTAGTTCTCCTACCAAGGACTGAACTCATACCCTTGGCAGTGGAAGCACAGAGCCCTAACCACTGGACCACCAGTGTTATCTATTTTGTGGTAGTTATATGACAGTCTTTTTTAAAAAATCATATCTTAAATGTTCAGTTTGCTACACTATCTAATACCAAAATAAACAGAGTTACTAGCCAAAACTTTTAATTTCTCTGGTGAAATGGTTGTAGGACACTGGATATAGTTTGGGGTAGAAATATAAGTTAATTTGTCTAATTGAAGGCATGGCAGGTTATTTGCTGACAAAGATAGCAAGCTATTTTTTACATTGAAACAGTTGAGATGGATGCTTAATGATCTATCAGTGCCACAGAAAGGGATTACTTTTGTGAAGAGACCAGAATATTGGCTCTAAACTCAAATACCACAGTTATTTTGATCCTAAGGTAATAGGCCAGTGTTTAAGATAAAATCAGAATATCTTGTTTTTCTTATTTAATGTCACGGCTCATCATGAAACTGTTATACATTGTTTGTATGTTTTTTCTCCATTTAGTCTGTTTTCTCCTTGAACTAAAAAGTGAATAAGTCACAAAAAGTGAAATGAGTGCAAGTTTGAACTTATGATGCTAAACAGTTGCATTCATTCTTTGACAAAAGTGGCACCAAGTTTTATCAAGTATAGATCTGTTTATAGCCTAAATTCTAAGAGCCGGGCTTCCCTTGTGGCTCTACTGGTAAAGAATCCGCCTGCAATGTGGAAAACCTGGGTTTGATCCCTGGGTTGGAAAGATACCCTGGAGAAGGGCTAGGCTACCCACTCCAGTATCTGGCCTGGAGAATTCCATGGACTATATAGTCCATGGGGTCGCAAAGAGCTGGACACGACTAAGTGGCTTTCACTTTCAGTTTTAAGAGACAGCAATGCTTCTCTTCTCTAAGAAAGCTTCTGTTTCTTAGTACCAGTCTATGTACCAGAATTACATCAAACAGAATTTCAGTATACCTATAATATTCAAGGTATAATCAGTATATTTACAATATATGGAATTTCAGTCTTCTGAAAAGTATCTGCTGAATCCCTGAAAAGCAGAGTAATTTTTCTACTGTAATCATTTCAAGATTGGAGAATTGTAGAACTGTATGACATACACAGACTTTAAAAAAAATTTTATTTTTGATATGGACCATTTTTAAAGTCTTTATTGAATTTTTTACAATATTGCTTCTGGTTTGGTTTTTAGTTTATGATTTTTTTTTATTTTTTTGGCTGAGAGTTGTACGAGATCAGCCCTGGGATTACTTTGGAAGGAATGACACTAAAGCTGAAACTCCAGTACTTTGGCCACCTCATGCGAAGAGTTGACTCATTGGAAAAGACTCTGATGCTGGGAGAGATTGGGGGCAGGAGGAGAAGGGGACGACCANGCAAGGAGATCCAACCAGTCCATTCTGAAGGAGATCAGCCCTGGGTGTTCATTGGAAGGACTGATGCTACTTTGGCCACCTCATGCGAAGAGTTGACTCATTGGAAAAGGCTCAGATGCTGGGAGGGATTGGGGGCAGGAGGGGAAGGTGACAACAGAGGATGAGACGGTGCATGGCATTCTGACTCGATGGACATGAGTTCGAGTGAACTCCGGGAGTTGGTGATGGACAGGGAGGCCTGGTGTGCTGCAATTCATGGGGTTGCAAAGAGTTGGACACGACTGAGTAACTGAACTGAACTGAGATCAAATGACAACTACTTAGATATAACTGACCTGCTATACGGTTTCCATTGGGCATTTTGATTGCCTTCCTATATGCTTATTAACATTTTTAATAATAAAGTCATTCACTCTGAAACAGATATGCAGAATCTCTAAATACATGTGCATAGTAATGAGGTTTCCTTTAATAAGCATGTTGCCTTCTGTCTCTCATTTTCTTTGTTGCTGTCCTCTTGTTTCCATATGAATACTCCTACGTTTGAATGCATAAATAAGGAGAAGCTGCCCTTTGTCTCTCTCTTTAGTGTCATTTGCAGCTAGAGTCGCCTTAAGAGTCCTTTTGGGTCTTTTAAGATGCATAATAATGATAATGATGATGACTTCCATTTATTGAGAACTTACTAAGCACTTTTGCATACACTTCACAAAAACATTATGAGATATATATCATTATCTCTCTTTTAGCGGAGGCAACTCTGTCTCAAAGAGATTAAGTCATTTTAAATTAAGTCACAGTTATGTTAAAGGACAAAGGCAAGATTGAGACTGAAGTAATCTTGATTCTGGGCTTCCCAGGTTGCTTTAGTGGTAAAGAATCTGCCTGCCAGTGTAGGAGATTCAAGAGATGCAGGTTTGATCCTTGGGTTGGGAAGATTGCCTGAAGAAGGAGATGGCTACCCACTCTAGTATTCTTGACTGGAAGATTCCAGGGACAGAGGAGCCTGGCAGGCTACAGTTCATGGAGCTTCAAAAAGTCAGATATGACCGAGCAACTTACACACACACACACAATCTTCATTCTAGTTCCACACTCTCAGATATAAATCTATCCTCCCCATAGGCCATACTACTTAGTCTTACCATATTCTGGTGAGGAAAAGTCATCTTCTACCTTGCGTCTCTATGCTTTTAGGATATTTTATTATACAATTGTTATTAAGATTTTCTAGGACTTGACTCCTGAGACTGACTATGCAGTGAATCATCAGAGAAAACATGGGGAAAATTCTCTACCTCTGTGCTAGGGCAATGAACCTCACCTCAGCATAGATGATGGTTAACAGCACAGTGGGCTCAGATGCCCAGGGGTTGAATTTTAGGTCTGCTTCTAACTTTCAAAACCCTGGGGAGAATGCTCAGTCTCAATTCTTTCATTTATAAAATGGAGTTAATAACTGTGCTTTCCTTAAAGGATCGCAGTGAAGATTAAATGTATGGTCTTTGAAGAGTGTCTGATATGTACTTATCTCAATGGATGCTGCCTACCATTATTTTTGGGCTTCCCCAAAACACTAACTTGGTGTTAGTGGTAAATAATCCACCACCCAATGCATAAGATATATGGGTTCGATCCCTGGTTGGGAAAATGCCGTGGAAGAGGAAATGGCAACCCACTCCAATATTCTTTCCTGGAGAATCCCCAGAGACAGGAGCCTGGAACGTTACAGTACATAGGGTTGCAAAGAGTCATAAACTACTGAAGTAACTGAGCATGCACACGCCATTATTATTACTATTATCGATTTCATAAAAATTCTCATAGCTATTCCTTAGAAAGAAAATAAGAACTAGCTCGATACTCCAAATTAAGCGAATAGTTTAGGATTAAGAAAAGAATGATAGCATACATTTTCCCCTGAATCCATATTAAGTGACAGGCAATATATTGGCATTAAAATATGAGGAAAGCAAGAATTAAAACTGGATATGAAGCCAGTCTGTTTCCTGGATTCCTAAAAGCTTGATGACAATGAACTCCAGGGAGGGCTAAATGGTACCACTAAGTATATCAAAAATGCAGTTTCCCATTTCCTCCCTGAATGCATGGTTTGAATCAGTTGTTTCAGGATAAGTTCTGGCTATCTGTATTTAGCAAACTTCCTACGTGACTTTCATTCTATCCAAACTTGGGAACCCCAGAACCTATGAAATACATCAAAGCAGATCAATTAACAAAGGAAAGCAGGTTTTAGGAAGTGAGACAAGGAGAGGTCTGGACTTAAAAAACTCCAGGAGAGAGCCAAATTGGGAAGTTCTGGAAGGGGAGGTTTAGAAGTCTTGGCAGATGTCTTTGGGGCTAGTATGAAAGATCCAACTTCCATTCCCACCAAAGAATGTGGCTGGTAAGGCTCTGCTATGTCTTCAGAGCAGAAGTGTATTGGAAAAACAGACACAAGGGCCTCCTGATTTAAATAATTTGCTTAGCAAACCACCTTAAGCCAGTTTAAGCTTTTATATAGTGATTTTCAAAGTAAGAGACAGAACATCAATTTTATACTCACCAAGAAGATTCAGAGAAAAGCTGACTTAGGGCATTAATAGCAAATTAAGCTACAACAAATGGCAACAAAAATACTCCCACACCCCACACCACCCAAATGCAACAAGACTGTAAAAGATACTCCCGTTTTCTCAGATGGCCAGCCTCACAAAATATCATCTTTTTATTATTGTAATAGATACTCTGGAGTTAACTGGATTTCAGAAATAACTGTAAGGAACGATGTTTTCTAGAATATGATGGTCTTACAGCATTAAATATCTTTGTTCCTCTCCCTTCATCTGAGTTTCTTTGGCTAAAACAAAGGAGTGCTTCCTGAGGCAAACATTCTACATTGTTGTCTCTGCCTGAAACTTTCTTCAGGAAGAAGAGGCAAAGAACCATGGTGTTTGGGTAAAACTTTCTTATTTCTATCCCAGAAAGTCAGTCCTCTTTCTGTTCCGTTGCATCCTTGAGCATTTGTCTTTCCACAGGTGCCTGAGGACACACTTCTTGCCTCTCAACTTTTGAGTCCAAACCAGCAATGGTGTTCTTTGTATTTCCAACAGCTTATCACCTCTATCCTTGGTTTGTGCTTTGGGGTGAGTGCCTTTGTTTGGACAGAGTGCCATGTCTTTTTTCTGCTCACCATTTGTTAATGTCTGCATCTGCCCAGCTGGCATAAAAATGTCTGTCTTTGCTGAATGCATTAAACATTATGATATTTTGCCCTCTGACCCACTTCGTCCTTTAAACCATCTCACACATCCAATCTGATGCCTGAGGGCTCTCAAGATTCATTATGACATCTTGTACTTCGGCATCCTACTTATTTACAGCATGCTTTCAGCACGTCCAGATAAAATAGGCAAATGCTTCACTCCAGACCCACTTCTCATAATTTAACTTCACCTTTATGCCCCCTTGTCTATTCTCCATAGAGGTCTATTTTTTCCCTATTTGACCTCTCTCCTGCCTGTGGGTCTCTGAGTGAAATGTGTAGCCTGGCCCTGCTTCCACCATTCTAGTTGTAAAAATTCACACATCTGTTAGTCAGTCTCTCTCTGTTGGCCTTTTGCAAAAGAAGTACTTTGTGGAAAGTAGGTTTTCTAATAGACATGTGCCAAGTTTTTTTATAAGAGTTAACGAAATGTATTCTAATTGCTTTTCCTCAGCAAGTCATATGCTGCTCTATTTCTAAAGTTTACTGAAAGATGAAATAAAATACTCACTTCTAATGTATACAGCACATTATAAAAGTTAGAACTCAGAAATAATCTATGCTTCATCTCGACTGACTATGATTTAACCCATTTAGATGGAAGCAGAGATTCCTACGGGCTTCCCCAGTGGCCCAATGTTAAAGAATTTGCCTGCAAAGCAAGAGAGGCAAGTTCGATCCCGGGGTGGAGAAGATCCCCTGGAGAAGGCAATGGCAACCCTCTCCAGTATTCTTGCCTGGAGAATCCCATGGACAGAGGAGCCTGGTGGGTTACAATCCATGGGGTCACAAAGAGTCAAAACTGACTGAAGTGACTGAGCACACACGTAGGCACAGAGATTCTTACATCTGTTATATGATAAGGAATACAAAGGCATCATTTCCATTTTATTAAGGAGGTGACTGAGTGGTTTGTTCATAACCACATAGTTAGCAAATTATGGAGTAAAAATGAGTAGCCAGCTGATCTGACTCCTGATCAAAAAACCAGTCACATAGCAAGGGTAAAACGCGCCCAGGTGCTATACAATTGGCTAGCATTCTTTCTTCTACATCCTGCTAAAACTACATGGGGATTGGGAAAGACAAGCAACTTGGAGATACCCACCATACCCACCCCCAAATATCACTATATCATGGCCCCTGTCCCAAATGTAGGACTTAACCAGGTAAAAGGTAACTATTTTCTCTGAGAGTTTGTACATAAATAAGAGTCGACTAGCTTAACAGAAAGAAGGAAAGAATATTCCGGACAGAAGTAACAGTGCTAACGTACCACTAGGACAGGCGTTATGACAAAACATGCTTATCTTTCTAAATCTGAAATTCATAAACAGAGTAGGATTCTGCCTTAAAGTGGAAACTTAAAGGCTAACTTCTGAAAATTCACATGGCATGGTATTATAGGCACTATATGGTATTATAGATTTGTTCTGTGATGCCTCTAAAGAATTACTGGGGATGTGAAGGGCTGGAGCATAGATAACTCATTCTCAAGTGTTGCTGTTAGGGTTTTGTCTACGCGCACACGTGTGTGCTCAGTCGTGTCCAAGTCTTTTGCAACCCCTTGGACCGTAGCCTGTCAGGCTTCTCTATCCATGGGATTTTCCAGGCAAGAAAACTAGAGTAGGCTGCCATTTCCTTCTCCAGGGGATCTTTCCAACCCAAGGATCAAACCTGCATCTCTTGTGCTTCCTGCATCGGCAGACAAATTCTTTACCAATACACCACCTGGGACGTCTTTTGCCTAGGAAACATCAAAATAAGTCATTCATTTTAGAATATACTAAAGCTCCCAATTTTAAGGGGCTTTATAAATAATGAAGTTTGCCCAAATAATGTCACCAGATCCTTACCATAATCCAAGAGAGCTCACTCTTATTTACTCTGAGGTTTGCATAAGAAGGACTTGAAAATTTGAGACAGCAAGTGATTTGCTTAAGATCCCGTACGTAATTTATCCCAGAACTGAACTGAAGCTGAGAAAATAAATATTTGGACCCCCTGTCCAGTGTTCTGAAGAGCAAACCAGTTTGGAACATTTCTTGGATGTAAATTTCTTGGGAGGTAAAAGATAAACAAAAGATCATCAGAGAAAGAAGCCAGCTATGGCAGAACTGTAAAAAGGTCACTGTTTTCACTCACTCAAGGTTGTTTACTTTCACGTATATTAGCATTTGAGAGTGCTCATCTGTTGCTATTTCTGTTGGCCCCTCCATTTCTCCCTCCGGATATGAGATCACACCATACTGCTCCTTCAGAGCCTGGGACCTCCCGCTTCTTTCCTCAACCTGATTTCCTGCCCCCTGAATGGTGCCCGCTGACTAAGGCGTTTATTTCTGCCTCACGAAAAGGTACCTCTTCATTGCTCTTTTTGGATCTTAATTCTTTGTACTCTCTGAGAGGTACAGGCGCCCACACATCCTGTTTTGTCTGAGAAAATCAGGAAGACTAGCTGGTGTCCAATTTATCTGCATTGGAAGACAGTCGAGCCAATCAAAGACTGCAGCAGTTCAACCAATGAGAATCCTCCATACCTGGCCTCCTGCCTCCTCCAATGGACTCTTTGATTATTACGGTCTCGTCTAAACTCCTTTCACTTTTTGTATAAAAGCAAGGTCTCTTTCCTTGTTCTCTGGATTTGTCTGTGGTCCGCCATAGCTTGTATATCCAAGTTTTAGTTCCTCTGGCTGGCTGTTTGTGAATAAGCTCATTTTTCCTCATTGGGGAAAAAAAAAAAAAAAAAGTCTGGTGTCCTGGCAAAGGGAACAAAGGTTCCTCGTTTCATTTTCACACATGTCACAGCTTGTCAAAAATCCATAGGGTCTCCCTACCCCAGATAATCAGATAAATTAATGAAATGCTCTTGACAATTTTCTAGCCAATGTGTCTTTCAGAAGCATACAAGTGAGTCAGATAGATGTATTTTAAGAAAGAACAAAAAATCTACATGCAACTTCAACACAAGATTTTTAAGCTACCATAAAAGATATTAATAATGTTTTCCTAGTTATATTTAGAAAAGAACTTTTATAAATAGAACAGCTGTCACGTTTTCAAGTAGAAAAAAAGTCCATTCTGTGTTGAAACCCTTTGTTCACTTGGCTTCTGAGAAATAGCAGTCTACTAGTTCTCCATTTACTTTACTTAGTGAACATTCTTAATTTTCTTTGCTGTCTATTCCTCTTATTTCTATGAAAATATTGGATTGGGTGCCATATGAAGCAGTCTTTGGAGGAATTTCTTTCTTTTTTTTTCTCTCTGACTACATGAACTCTTAACAGGGTGTCATTATTCCTGTGATTTTATAGCAACTCTATGCAAATAGCTCCTCTGAATTTCAAATGTTTAGACTCAGTTGTTTACAATATCTCAATTTTCATTCATACATTTATTTACGTATTCTCTCATACAGCACACACTTTTTTTTTCAACTGCTCATAATTTCCAGGCACTACTTCATGTGATATCACAATGAGTAGGACAGAGTTCTTGCATCCTGTGGGGCTTCCATTCCGGGGAGCCAAAATGGGTCTCAGAATATGTTCTAAACCAGAGCCCCTGATTCCCCAAACACATCCCTCACACATGCCCATGCATCGATGCACACACACACCTGCACATAAACAAACCTGTGTTGCCCAGAGTCTTTTACTTCAAATAAGAGCTCCTTAAATGATCTAGTTGCTCAGTAAAAGAACGTTGGAGTTATTCTCAACTTCTTCTTTTCTTATACTCCAAATTCTGTCAGCTTTACACTTAAAATCTATTCTAAATTTCAGCTCTTCTCTTAACAGTCATCTCTGCTGCTCTAGACCAAGCCACGACCATCAAGGGCTTAGAGTTTTCCAGTAGCCTCTTTATTATGTTCTTTGCTTCAGTGAAATTTGCTACAATTTATTCTCCACAGAGCAATTGTAATTATCTTATTAAACATGAAGCAAATCCTTTCACTACTTAGATCTCTCCAGTGGTGAAGGATGTAGTCACTCAGTCATGTCCGACTCTTTGCAACCCCTTGGACTGTGGCTTCTATGTCCATGGGGTTATCCAGGCCAGTATACTGGAGTGGGTAGTCATTCCCATCTCCAAGAGATCTTCCCAACCCAGGGACTGAACTCAGGTCTCCTTAATTGCAAGTAAATTCTTCACCATCTGAGCCACCAGGGAAACCTGGATCTTTCCAAGGATTTTTTCTAAAACCTAGCATAGAAGGCAATAACCTTCCCATGCCTAGAGTACTCAGGGTGATAAAGCCCCGAGCGCCATAACCTCTCTTACTCCTCAAGGCTTTGTTCAGTTTTCTCCAGCTACACTGCTCCCTTGCTGTTCCTTGAACTTATCAACCCGATTCTCATTCTGCAGCCAATAGTTATCCCTTCTTGACCTAAAATACTCATCCCCCAGATACGTGCATAATTCATGACAAGGTTACTGCAGATATTACCTCTACAGAGAGGCCTGCACTCATTACCTGGTCTAAATCACCTCCTCCCCCTCCCACCCTCATTCTAAAGAATCCTGTTTAACATTTGTTTCTAAACTACAATAAATATTATATATATATATATATATTTTTTTTATTTTTTTGCATTGATTCTCCAACACTCTGCTAGCATGCTGCCACCATATAAAGGAAATTCCAGTGCTCCCTGCTTTATTTCAAGCCCTAGGAAAGTATAGATCATGCAGTAAGAATATTACCTAAGATATGATGAATGAATAGATGAATTAATTCAAGCAATCTTAATGATCTCTGCCCTACAGGACTTTACATACAGGAGGCTTGACATGAACTAAAAGCCAAGTTTGATGACAGGCAAACATAAACATGAACAACTTCAGGATATCTTTCAAAGATTTCTCTCGAACAGTTTTGTGGTATGGAGACTTTATCAGTTTACACTGTGATTGCAAATTTTACGACCTGAAGGAATTATTTGACCTTTACCTTAATTTCTCCAAATTTTACCTACCTCACTGGGATTTTGTGAGAACTGCATGACATAATACACATGAAATGCTTAGAATAGTGCCTGGTACAATGCAAATGTGCATTATTATTATTATTATTTCTTTTATTCTCTTATTTTGAAAAGTAATTCCTTATGCTGTTTAGCAAGTGATAGACCAGAGTTTATGCTACATCCTTCTGCCCCACCACTGATCCTGAGTGACACTTGTTGGATCAGGCAGAATGTTTTGATGGTGGATAACATCATCAACTTAAAAGCCATGAAATTGTTTCATGTGTGAATAACTTGTGGGCACTGCTCTAATCCTCTGGATGTTGGGCCTGGTGGGTGTAGTTTTAATCCTGAGTAGTCCACAATCCTCTGGGTCTCAGTGGAAATGAGAGAGTGCTAAGTGCTAGGTTTACTAAGTGTTCAGTGAACCCCTGATGAATCAAATTAGATTAGTCACAGGTTTTTTTCTGCCTCCAGATACACAAACAGATAAAGAGAGACTCACCGTATGAGATTTTGGGCTTTATTCTTTTATTAATCTCTTTCTATCTTCTTCGTAATTTTTCCCCTTCACCTTTAAGCTTTGGAGGTCTGAAACTGCGAATTCAGCTGCTTTGGAGCAGGTGGATGAGTGAAGATTTTATGGAACATGTGGATAATGGGGTTTTTATTGGGGGGATGTTTAGATTTGTCTACAAGAGGGATTGCCACTGCTTTTCCTACAGCTGCTCCTCTTCGCCATTTAACTGTAGACACCTCAGGAGGAAGCAGTAGGGAATAATAACAAATCATTGCATTCTTTGCATCTCAGAGAGCAAGACTGTAAAACAGACTAACTGAACTCTGCCTTCTCCCACCCCATCTGGGGGAAAATATAAAGAAGACTGATGAACTCAGATGAGGATTTTAATCACATAAGAGATGTAATTTTGTGTCAGAATTTCCACAGCCTTGGACCATTGTTAGGAATTAAGCTATCATTTATTTCTGTTATTAATATAGCAATAACACTGATGGTAAGAATGCAAAATAAAGAGAGCAAATGGAGACTTTTAAATACTATGCTGATCCCAAAGCCAGAACTGGAGAAGGCTGTGTTGCATCTTCCTAGTCACCTTGTTCCACCTACCACTGGGGGAAGGGCCACCAAAAAGAAGACAGTATACCTTTCACTCCATTCATTTTTCACATGAAGGTCAGAGGACAGTGGCAGCTCCAAGAAGGAGCCCTTTAGAGAAAGTGATAGAGATTTTTAGGCCTTCATTTTTACCCTGCAAGGTGTCAAGATCCCAAACTGTTTTCTCTCAAAAACAGGGAGCTAAAACCTCACATTGGGAAAAGTGAAAGTGTTAGTCACTCAATCGTGTCCAACTCTTTGCTTCATTTGTGTCCAACTCTTTGTGATCCCATGGACTGTAGCCCACCAGGCTTCTCTGTCCAAGGGATTTCTCAGGCAAGAATACTGGAGTGGGTAGCCATTCTCTTCTCCAGGGAAACTTCTCGACCAAGGGATTGAACCCAGGTCTCTTGCATTGCAGGCAGACTCTTTACCATCTGAGCCACCAGGGAAGTCCAACACTGGCTGACTGAACAGTCATGCAGGTTAGTTTGGTTCTCCAGACCAAGAGCTCCTCACAGAACAGAAGTATGTTTTTTGTTTTATTGTAAATTTATTTTCTAAGTGTCCTCAGTAATGGATGAATGAAGGAAAGTTCTGGCCCCTGCCTTGAGTTTGCCTCCTGTGTAATCTTGAAGTCTGTTCACTCTTTTCCAAGTCCACGACAGGATCTTTGTTCAGGCCACCATCATCTCTCACCTGGATTACTCCTTCAGCTTTTTAACTGGAAACTAACCCTACAGCTATGGCCTCATGCTCTTGCCTGAATCCCTGTTCTTTTATTATGATTATTATTTTTGTACTGCAAACAAAATTACATTTTATGAAATGAAAATTTTATCCAGGACAGTTTCCCACTTAGAACTGTCCAGTGGTTTTTTTCTCTCTCTTGGTTTTAAAGTCCAGGTTTTAGTTTGTGTATTTGGTTTGCAATACTGAAGATAATGCAGATAAATCAATGGCATTGTATCTTCCAATCACTATCTTTGTATTCTTTAATCCAGCAATACTTTGGGGCATTGATTTTGGGATGTATTTTTTCACCTTTTAACATCCCCAACTCAGTCAGTGATATTATAACAGTGTTTTTCTTTTCATATTAGGGGCTTCCCTGGTGGCTCAGCAGAAAAGAATCTGTAAAGAATACAGGCTTAAAGCTCAACATTCAGAAAACAAAGATCATGGCATCTGGTCCCATCACTTCATGGCAAATAGATGGGGAGACAGTGGAAACAGTGACAGACTTTATCTTTTTGAGCTCCAAAACCACTGCAGATGGTGACTGCAGCCATGACATAAAAAGACGCTTACTCCTTGAAAGAAAAGTTATAACAAACCTAGACACCATATTAAAAAGCAGAGATATTACTTTGCCAACAAAGGTCCATCTAGTTAAGGCTATGGATTTTCCAGTAGTCATGTATGGATGTGAGAATTGAACTATAAGGAAAGCCGAGTGCTGAAGAATTAATGCTTTTGAACTGTGGTGTTGGAGAAGACTCTTGAGAGTCCCTTGGACTGCAAGGAGATCCAACAAGTCCATCCTAAAGGAAATCAGTCTTGAATGTTCATTGGAAGGACTGATGTTGAAGCTGAAACTCCAATACTTTGGCCACCTGATGCGAAGAGTTGACTCATTGGAAAAGTCCCTGATGCTGGGAAAGATTGAAGGTGGGAGGAGAAGGGGATGACAGAGGATGAGATGGTTGGATGGCATCACTGACTTAATGGACATGAGTTTGAGTGAACTCCGGGAGTTGGTGATGGACAGGGAGGCCTGGTGTGCTGAGATTCATGGGGACTGAGAGACTGAACTGAACTGAAAGAATGTAGGAGATGCAGGATACACGGGTTTGATGCCTAGATTGGGAAGATTCCCTGGAGTAGGGCATGACAACACGCTCAAGTTTTCTTGCCTGGAAAATCCCATGGGCAGAGGAGCCTGACAGCTACAGTCCATAAAGTTGCAAAGAACACAACTGAAGTGACTGAGCATGGCACACACACAACATTATGATTCATCTTATGTTTAATATCAACACAAAATTAATTGGCAAAATAATATTTCAATTCTGGTCATTGACATGTTTAGCCAATCTTCCAGAATATTTACTGGTTAATATTTTTGTGGAGGAATGTCTCTTAGTTTTTATTATCCCAGGTTCCTAGAACATATTTATATCTTAACACAGTGTTTTTGAGTCAGTGTATAAGACAAAAAATATATTTATGCCCCCAAAGCTCAATGAAATATTTTTTTAACAAAATAACTTGAAGGACAATTCTTCAGTTCCAATCCAAATACAACTGCTAGAATGCCAAAGTCACTTTCATACAAACTGAAAAGTGTGCCAAATGTCACAAAGAGTACAGGCTCCTTGGAGACTGCTGCCAGGGAAAGATATGCCCAGTGTCTCCTCAATGTGAACAATTTAACGGCATCAAATGTTGGTCCTGACTGTGTTTCCACAGTTGTTTTTCTATCTACCCTTATGCTTGGGTAGATATTGTGATAGTCTCAAAGAACGTCATGGAGAAGTGAGGAGATTGAAAAAGTTGATAAGAAGAGAAGAGGTGACTGCATATTCAAATCTGCTAAGCTAATAAACCTATTGAAATTATGTTATTTGGTGATTAGAAAACTTTCACCTTTTTACACTTTTCTGTGACACAATCACCTCACTATGTCTTAGTTACGGTTTAGGAAATGGCCTGAGAATTTGGGGTTGAGATGTGCAGTAGACTTCATTATCCTGTTGAAGTCGTATAGACTGTGCCTCTACCATCACGTGTGGACACAGACAAGTGACTCGCTTTGGCCAATAAGACAGTGATAGATACATGTCAAGCAGAGTTCTAAAATAGGCCTGTGTATTATTCATACTTTGGAGAAGGAAACAGCACCCCACTCCAGTATTCTTGCCTGGAAAATTCCATGGACAGAGGAGCCTGGTGGACTATAGTCCTTGGGGTTGCAAAGAGTCGAATGCAACTGAACACAGAGACATTATTAATTATATTTTAAAAATATTTCTGAATATTATGATATTTTAGCATCTTAAATTTCCTTCTGGCTAGGGAGAGACTGCCCTTCCATGGACTAGTCAGTTCTTAGAGAGAGAAAAGGCTTCAATCCTAGAGCCTCCTTTGATATGCTAAGGAACAAGCTCAGAGTTCTCCTGCCTCCTCTCTCTGGCCCAGGCACTTTGGAGGCAAAATTCTTCTCAATGGCACCCCACTCCAGTATTCTTGCCTGGAAAATCCCATGGACAGAGGAGCCTGGTGGGTCGCTAAGAGTTGGGCACGATTGAGTGACTTCACTTTCACTTCTCACTTTCCTGCATTGGAGAAGGAAATGGCAACCCACTCCAGTGTTCTTGCCTGGAGAATCCCGGGGACAGGGGAGCCTGGTGGGCTGCCGTCTATGGGGTCGCACAGAGTCGGACACGACTAAAGTGACTTAGCAGCAGCAGCAACTCCACAAAGGGACCAGTCTTATAGTTTTGAGCCTGTCAGAATATTCAGATTAGCCAATTCTACACTGTCCCTGGTGGCTCAGAGCACCTGCCTGCAATGCGGGAGACCTGGGTTCGATTCCTGGGTCAGGAAGATCCCCTGGAGAAGGAAATGGCAACCCACTCCAGTATTCTTGCCTGGAGAATCCCATGGACGGAGGAGCTTGGTGGGCTACAGTCCACGGGGTCGCAAAGAGTCGGACACGACTGAGTGACTTCACTTTCACTTTCACGTTACCCTGCCCTAGCCACACTTTCACCCTTCTTCCTGCCTTCCGAGCTTCCTCCAGCTCCCCCATGAGGCCCTGCGTGGCCTGCTGTGTGTTCTTTCTTTCTAGAACCTGTGGTATAATAAGGGGGCTCCCTGCTGAGATGGTAAAGAATCTGCCTACAATGAGGGAGACCCAGGTTCAATCCCTCTGTCAGGAAGATCTCCTGGAGAAGGAAATGGCAAACAACGCCAGTATTCTGGCCTGAGTGAAATAACAAACTTTCATTTTCCTGAGCTGTGTTGTTGACCTTGGTCTCCCCGGCCACAGTCTTTTTTCATGAGAAGGTCATGCTTCCCAGAGAGCTGGTGGTCTCCAAAACATGAGAGACATGGAGCAGGCTGGGTTCACCCCACACACGAAACCAAATCCTGTCCGTTTTTGCCAAGGCTAACCAAACCCCAGTCTATACACACACATGTGTAAGCAAGATATAAATGCTTATTTTTGTAAGCCAAGGAATACAGGGATGGTGTACCATGCAGAAATGTTGTGGAATGCAACTGATTGCTACCAGGCATCATTGATAATGGAAAAGAGGCTGTTGGTTACAGATTTTGTTCAGAGTAGCTGATTTTTGGAAAGAGTTGTTGATGTTAAGAAGACAAACCAAATTATGATATATGCTTGGTATCAGCTTGAAAGACTTAACCTATATTTGCGTGTTTTTGTCCTAGGCTAACAACAGACTGGTTCCAAATAGGAAAAGGAATACATCAAGGCTGTATATTGTCACCCTTCTTATTTAACTTATATGCAGGGTACATCATGCGAAATACCAGGCTGGAAGAAGCACAACCTGGAATCAAGATTGACGGAAGAAATATCAATAACCTCAGATATGCAGATGGCACCACCCTATGGCAGAAAGTGAAGAAGAACTAAAAAGCCTCTTGATGAAAATGAAAGAGGAGAGTGAAAAAGTTGGCTTAAAGCTCAGCATTCAGAAAACAAAGATCATGGCATCTGGTCCCATCATTCATGGGCAATAGATGGGGAAACAGTGGAAACAGTGTCAGACTTTATTCTGGGGGGGGCTCCCAAATCACTGCAGATGGTGATTGCAGCCATGAAATTAAAATACACTTACTCCTTGGAAGGAAAGTTATGACCAACCTAGATAGCATATTCAAAAGCAGAGACATTACTTTGCTGATTAAGGTCCGTCTAGTCAAGGTTATGTTTTTTCCACTGGTCATATATGGATGTGAGAGTTGGACTGTGGAGAAAGCTGAGCACCGAAGAATTGATGCTTTTGAACTGTGATGTTGGAGAAGACTCCTGAGAGTCCCTTGGACTGCAAGGAGANTTATGTTTTTTCCACTGGTCATATATGGATGTGAGAGTTGGACTGTGGAGAAAGCTGAGCACCGAAGAATTGATGCTTTTGAACTGTGATGTTGGAGAAGACTCCTGAGAGTCCCTTGGACTGCAAGGAGATCCAGCCAGGCCATTATAAAGGAGATCGGTATTGGGTGTTCATTGGAAGGACTTATTCTAAAGCTGAAACTCCAATACTTTGGCCACTTCATGTGAAGAGTTGACTCATTGGAAAAGACTCTGATGCTGGGAGGAATTGGGGGCAGGTGGAGAAGGGGACGACAGAAGCTGAGATGGCTGGATGGCATCACGGACTCGATGGACGTGAGTCTGAGTGAACTCCAGGAGTTGGTGATGGACAGGGAGGCCTGGCGTGCTGCGATTCATGGGGTTGCAAAGAGTCAGACACGACTGAGTGACTGAACTGAACGGAACTGAAGGGCCCTTTACCTGGTCTTCCATGGCTCCCTGACTTCTCCTCTATTCGAGCATGTGTGCACTATGCAAGCTCAGTCATGTCTGATTCTTTGTGACCCTATGGACTGTAACTTGCCAGCCTCTCTGTCCATGGCATTTTCTAGGCAAGAATACTGGAGCGGGTTGCCATTTCCTACTCTAGATCCTCCCAGTCAGGAGTGGAACCCAAGTCTCCTGTGTCTCCTGCATTGGCAGTGGGTTCTTTGCCACTGTTCCACCTGGGTGTCTGGTGTACAGAGACTTACAGAACATTTGCTGAATTCAATATCTCAGCTCTTTCTCTAGACAGTATATGACTTTGAACATGATACTTATAATTTCAGAATCTTTATTTTTTGCAAATGAGAGATTTGGCTTAAATTATCTCTAAAATTCTATTTCTATAATACATGTTCATATGCTAAATTAACAAAAATCATATATTTAATCATAAAGTTTATATAAATGTTTGTAAATTTTCATCAGGAGTGATAAAACATGAAATAGGATCTCTATGAATGATTCAGTTCTGCTATATTTAATGATATTTTACTCATATGTTCATTTTTATGAATAAATCTTATTTTTTGTATCACTAAGATCTCTTTCTATGCAAATTTTTATACCTTAACTTTTTATTTAAGATCACATCATGTTCTAATTTTTAAGCAGAATGCTTAGTTCATTGATTTTCAATTAAAAATAATTATAGCTTTTAAATTTATGGATTTTCCCATTCATTGTAGCTTTGGCTGTACCCCATTAATCTTGGGCATAGTCTATTCTATTTCATTTTTTATGAACTTGTTCATCTATTCATTTATTAACTTAACAGACTATACTCACACTAAGTAATGGGCTCAGCACTGTTTCAAGCCCTGGAATTCCACTCATGTACCAGACAGCTAAATGTCCTGTCTTTAAAATGACACAGTTTCTAGTATCTGTGTACTTGAGAATGGAAAACAGCTTGAACAACAACAAATAGGCCTCACCTGCCTATGTGTAAGCAATCTTTTCCCCCTTCTTTTAAATTCTCAAACAAAATTAGTCTGAACTCCCAGAACTACGCCTTTGTATAATAAATAAGTTTTCTTAGGTTCTTATCGCAAAGATTCTAATGAACAGGTATCAGGTTATTTTCAGGGACCTGGACTTGAAGCCACTCACTGCTGTGATCACTTGGCCTCTCAAAGCAATTTATGTTATCAAACCAGAACACTTAACACTGGAGTTTAGGAAAATGGTCACTTAGTGGTGTTTTGTCCAAGAACGATGGAAAGATCCTTTCCATTCTCTATATCTGTGTAACTGGAGAACTCTCTCAAACTGCTTTCACAAAAGTAAATGTAAGTCTCAATTTGAGGAATGACTACCTGCAACTTTAAAATGGCAGTTGTCTTCAAACTTTACTGATTATATAAATACGTTAAATCTTAGAAGATAGGCAAAGCTCCATGCTATGAAAGTTTAGATTTCTTTTATGAATCATGTTACTGTGGAATTTAGGTTTTATATTTTTTTAATTGCGAATTTTGTTTGTTTCATTTTAAAAACATATTTCACTGTGGAAAGCAAAGGTCTGATATATGGATAATTATTGTTAGTGTTCTATAGAAATTCAGAAATTTTTAGATTGAATAAAATGATAAATACTCTACTGTAAACTCATACATGAGGTAGACTGTATGCCTTGGAAAGCTAGATCAATTTCTCAAGCTTCCTGGCATTCAGAGGTGACCCTCTCATTTGCTAAGAGATGTGTGATAACACGTTTGTGTCTAAAAATTATTCCTGGTGGCTCAGCTGGTAAAGAATGCACCTGTCAATGTAGGAGACACAAGAGATGCAGGTTCAATTCCTGGGTTGCGAGAATCCCTTGGAGAAGATAATGGCAACCTGCTCCAGTATTCTTGCCTGGAAAATTCTGTGGACAGAGAAGCTTGGCAGACTACTGTCTGTGAAATTGCAAAGAGTCAGATATGATTGAGCGTGCATGCACACCTTGACAACTACAGATGTAGTAACCTTTCAGTTCAGTTCAGTCACTCAGTCATGTCTGACTCTTTGCAACCCATGAATTGCAGCACGCCAGGCCTCCCTGTCCATCACCAACTCCCGGAGT
>SJYV01047134.1:0-21903 GCA_006410875.1 Neotragus pygmaeus
CCTCCACTAGCTTTGTTCATAGTGATGCTTTCTAAGGCCCACTTGACTTCACATTCCAAGATATCTGGCTCTAGATTAGTGATCACATCATCATGATTATCTGGGTCTTGAAGATCTTTTTTGTACAGTTCTTCCGTGTATTCTTGCCACCTCTTCTTAATATCATCTGCTTCTGTTAGGTCCATACCATTTCTGTCCTTTATCGAGCCCATCTTTACATGAAATGTTCCCTTAGTATCTCTAATTTTCTTGAAGAGATCTCTAGTCTTTCCCATTCTGTTATTTTCCTCTATTTCTTTGCATTGATAGCTGAAGAGGTCTTTCTTATCTCTTCTTGCTATTCTTTGGAACTCCGCATTCAGATGCTTATATCTTTCCTTTTCTCCTTTGCTTTTTGCCTCTCTTCTTTTCACAGCTATTTGTAAGGCCTCCCCAGACAGCCATTTTGTCTTTTTGCATTTCTTTTCCATGGGGATGGTCTTGATCCCTGTCTCCTGTACAATGTTATGAACCTCATTCCATAGTTCATCAGGCACTCTATCTATCAGATCTAGATCATTTTCCCAGGTGTGAAACAAAGGACCCATTTTTATAGGGACAAGAACTGCAGTCACCAAATTCTCACATCACCACACAAGTATTGTTACTGGTGGACCCTCCCTATTTACACAACCCAAGGCTATTCTTAGGCACTTCCCACAGGTCAGCGTCTGGCCCCCTGACCAAGCCTCAGGCTCCCTACACCCTGTTTTGTGTACACAGCCCCTCATTGGTTATGCTAACATTTTAGGAGGAAATAGGCTTGCAGACAGTCACTTGACTAAGGGCAGAGATTATAAGCATTCAGTTCAGTTCAGTTCAGTTCTGTTGTTCAGTCATGTCTGACTCTTGTGACCCCATGGACTGTACCATGCCAGGCTTCCTTGTCCATCACAAACTCCCAGACCTTGCTCAAACTCATGCCCGTAGAGTTGGTGATGCCATCCAACAATCTCATCCTCTGTCATCCCCTTCTCCTCCTGACTTCAGGCCTTCCCAGCATCAGGGTCTTTTCCAATGAGTCAGTTCTTTGCCCCAGGTGGCTGAAGTATTGGAGTTTCAGCTTCAGCATCATTTCTTCTAATGAGTATTCAGGGTTGATTTCCTTCATGATTATAAGCATAGAAGGTGAGATTTCAGGCAGCTAGAATACCCCATTTTCTGTTGATGGGTGGGACTGAGTTCCTTCCCTGTTTTTTGGCCTGAGGCCAAATTATGGCAAGGGTAATGAAGACAATGGCAACCTCCTTCAAAAGGATTTGTGCATGCACTGTCGTATTCAGTGCCCCTGACTCTGCAGCAGGCCACTGTTGACCCACGCCTCTGCCAGAGGCTCCTGGACACTCATAGGCAAGTCTGGCTCAGTCTCTTGTCAGGACATTGTATCTTTCTCCTGACTCCTGGTGCACACAAGGTTTTGTTTGTGCCCTCCAAGAGTCTGTTTCCCCAGTCCTATGGAAGTTCTGTAATCAAATCCCACTGGCCTCCAAAGTAAAATTTCCTGGGGGGTTCTCAGTCCCTTTGCCAGATCCCCAAGTTGGGAAATGTGTTGTGGGTCCTAGAATTTTCTTAACAGTGAGAGAATTTCTTTTGCTATAATTGTTCTGCAGTTTCTGGGTCGTCTGCTCCAGAACTCTATGGTGGGGCTAATGGTGACCTCTTCTGAGAAGATTTATGCCACATGCTGGATGACTCAGGTCTGCTGCAGTCAGAGCTCCTGCACTCACAGAAGGCCACTGCTGGCCCAAGCCCCTACAGGAAACACTCAAACATTCAAAAGCAGTTCTGGCTCAGTCTCTGTGGGTTCTCTTGGTATTGGTGTGCACAAGGTTTTGTTTGAGCCCTTCAAACATCTCTGGCATGTATGGGGTTTAATTCTAAACACGAGTTCTCACCTCCTACTGTCTTGCTGGGTCATCTCCTTTGCCCTTGGACGTGAGGGATCTTTTTTGGTGGGATCCAACATTCTTCTGTCAATTGTCCAGCAGTGAGTTGCAATTTTGGAGTTCTCACAGGAGATGATGAGTGCATGTCCTTCTACTGCTCCATCTTGAGTAGCCCCACCCATCAGAACAAGACCCAGTTTCACCCAAAGTCAGTCTCTCTCATCAGGAAGTCTCTTACCCTGATCCATCAGAGGGCAGAGAGAATGAAAACTATAATTACAGAAAACTAACCAAACTGATCACATGGGCCACAACCTTGTCTAACTCAATGAAACCATGAGCCATGCTGTGTAGGACCACCCAAGTTGGATGGGTCATAGTGGAGGGTTCTGACAAAAAGTGGGCCACTGGAGAAAGGAATGGCAAACCATTCACCATTCTTACCTTGAGAACCCCATGAACAGTATGAAAAGGCAAAGATAGGATACTGAAAGATGAACTCCCCAAACTGGTAGGTGCCCAATATGCTACTGGAGAAGAATGGAGAAATGCCTCCAGAAAGAATGAAGAGACAGAGCCAAAGCAAAGACAATGCACAGTCATATATGTGACTGATGATGGAAGTCCGATGCTGTAAAGAACAACAGGAACCTGGAATGTTAGGTCCATGAATCAAGGTATATTGGAAGTGGTCAACAGGAGATGGCAAGAGTGAGCATTGACATTTTAGAAATCAGTAAACTAAAATGGACTGGAATGGGCGAATTTAATTCAGATGACCATTATATCTACTACTGTGGGTAAGAATCCCTGAGAAGAAACTGAGTAGCCCTCATAGTTGACAAAAGAGTCTGAAATGCAGTACTTGGATGCAGTCTCAAAAACAACAAAATAATCTGTTTATTTCCAAGGCAAACCATGCAATATCAGAGTAATCCAAGTCTATGGCCCAACCCCTAATGCTAAAGAAGCTGAACGGTTCTATGAAGACCTACAAGATCTTCTAGAACTAACATGCAAAAAAAGATGTTCTTTTCATCATATAGGACTGGAATGCAAAAGTAATAAGTCAAGAGATAGCTGGAGTAACAGGGAAGTCTGGCCTTGTAGTACAAAATGAAGCAGGGCAAAGGCTACCAGAGTTTTGCCAAGAGAACGCACTGATCATAGCAAATACCCTCTTCCAACAACATAAGAGATGGCTCTACACATGGACATCACCAGATGGTCAATACTTAAATCAGATTGTAAACAATCTTTGCAGCCAAAGATGGAGAAACTCTATACAGTCATTAAATAAAAGACTGGGAGCTGACTATAGCTCAGATCATGATCCCTTTATTGCTAAATTCAGACTGAAATTATAGAAAGTAGGGAAAACCACTAGACCATTCAGGTACGACCTAAATCAAATCTCTTATAATTATACAGTGCAAGTGACAAATAAATACCACACAATTGCACTCATTTCACACATTAGCAAAGTAATGCTCAAAATTCTCCAAACCAGGCTTCAACAGTACATGAACCAAGAAATTCCAGATGTTCAAGCAGGATTTAGAAAATGCAGAAGAACAAGGGATCAAATTGCCAACATCATTGACAAAGCAAGAGAGTTCCAAAAATATATCTATTTCTGCTTTATTGACTATGCCAAAACCTTTGACTGTGTGGATCACAACAAACTGTAGAAAATTCTTCAAGAGATGGGAATACCAAACCACCTTATCTGCCTCCTGAGAAATCTATATGCAGGCCAAGAAGCAACAGTTAGAACTGGACATGGAACAACAGACTGATTCCAAATTGGGAAAGGAGTACATCAAGGCTGTATATTGTCACCCTGCTTATTTAACTTCTATGCAGAGTACATCAGGTGAAATGCTGAGCTGGATGAAGCACATGCTGGAGTCAAGATTGCCGGGAGAAATATCAATAACCTCAGATATGCAGATGGCACCACCCTTCTGGCAGAAGGTGAAGAAGAATTAAAGATTCTCTTGATGCAAGTGAAAGAGGAGAGTGAAAAACTTGGCTTAAAACTAAACATTAAAAAACTAAGATCATGGCATCCAGTCCCATCACTTCATGGCAAATAGATGGGGAAACAATGTAAACAGTGAGAGACTTTGTTTGGGGGGCTCCAAAATCACTACAGTTGATGACTGCAGCCATGAAATTAAAAAATGCTTGCTACTTGGAAGAAAAGCTATGACCAAACTATAGAGCATGTTAAAAAGAAGAGACTACTTTGCCAACAAAGGTCCGTCTAGTCAAAGTTATTGCTTTTCTAGTAGCGATGTATGGATGTGAGAGTTGGACTCTAAAGAAATCTGAGTGTCAAAGAACTGATGCTTTTGAACTGTGGTGTTGGAGAAGACTCCTGAGAGTCCCTTGTACTGCAAGGAGATCCAACCAGTCAGTCCTAAAAGAAGCCAGTCCTGAATATTCATTGGAATGACTGAAGCTGAAATTTCAGTACTTGGGGCAAAGAACTGATTCTTTGGAAAAGCCCCTGATGCTGGGGAAGATTGAAAGCAGGAGGAGAAGGGGATGACAGAGGATGAGATGGTTGGATAGCATCATTAGACACGAGTTTGAGCAAGCTCCTGGAGTTGGTGATGGACAGGGAAAGACTGGCATGCTGCAGTCCATGAAGCTGCAAAGAGTTGGACAAGACTCAAGGGCTGAACTGAACTGAGAATTCCCCATATCCCTCCCAGGTCTGCTCTGGCTCCCAATCTCCTTCACAGATCTTAGGAGCAATGTGCTTAGTCACTACATGGTGTTCTACTCTTTGTGATGCTATGGACTGTAGCCCACCAGGCTCCTCCATCCATCCATTCTCCAGGCAAGAACACTAGAGTGGGTTGCCATTCCCTTCTCTAGGGGATCTTCCTGACCCAGGGATCGAACCCATGTCTCCTGGATTACAGGTAGGTTCTTTACCACTGAGCCACCAGAGAAGCCCAATAGAAAAGATATCCATGCTAATTTTATTGAGGAAGGAGTAGATGCTGAAAGGTTCCCCAGAACCTGGGCTGATGAGGTCTGGAAATGCCTACCTTCCTTGCTTTGGAGGGTGTATGGTGTTTGCAGTACCAGCTCCCTGCTGCAGAAAAGTCTGTACCCAGACACAGCCCTGGGAGTCAATAAAGCCTTTGTTGTTGTTATCTTCCTGAAAGATTTAAAGGTTTATTCTAAGGAAAATAAATCTAATGCTGTAAATAATTTCAAGACTCTTCTATGAAGAGAAAAATTTTCTCGCGGTAGTAAGCAATGGCTGTTTCTAATTAAAGTTTCACTGCTAATGTTTCATGACCTTCAAGTAAGTATTCAAGTTGATAGTTTCAGCTGAAGAATCCTCTTTAGTTGAGGTCCAAATTAGCAATTTGTGGAAGACTTAGATTTGTTTTGTCCAAATGTCTCCTGGTTAATGGAGATTTTTTTATGTCTTTAAATTTTTTCCCCTTTTTATCTTTGTGTGTGTGTGTGTGTGTGTGTGTGTGTTTTACTTTATTTTACTTTACAATACTCTATTGTCTTTGCCATACATCGACATGAATCCACCACAGGTGTACACGAGCTCCCAATCCTGAATTCCCCTCCCACCTCCCATCCCACAACGTCTCTCTGGATCATCCCTGTGCATCAGCCCCAAGCATCCTACATCCTGCATCGAACATAGACCAGCACCTCGTTTCTTATATGATAGTATACATGCTTCAATGCCATTCTCCCAAATCATCCCACCCTCTCCCTCTCCCTCAGAGGCCAAAAGTCCATTCTATATGTCTGTGTTGGTCTGGGTTTGATTAAGTTCTCTCCAAGGCCGGCATGCCCACTGCTACCTCTTCTAACCACTCAAGACTCTTGGTCCTCCATATTCAAGGTTCCACTGTCACTCACTACACAGGCTCCATTGCAGAGGTGGAGCTCATGGCATTATGGGTACCATGAGAGGTCACAGGGCTGTTACCATTCCCCTGTTCCTTCCTACAGACTCAAGTGAAGAGTCAGTCTATATCTACAGATATCAACAAGGATAACTTTATGGAAACTTTATGAAATACTCTCATAAAAATGAGTAATAATAAAAAGAATCAAATTAATGATACATGTGAAAATATTGCATGTACCAATGTCAGGGTTTTCTTTTTAAATCATCATCATTAATATTTTGAAATGCACATTTCAAATGTTGTTCAGTCGATAAGTCATGTCCAACTCTTTGAAAAACCATAAATTGCAGCATGCCAGGCTTGCCTATCCTTCACTATCTCCCCGAGTTTGCTTAAACTCATGTCCATTGAGTCAGTGACGCCATCCAACTGTTTCATCCTTTGTCACCCCTTTCTCCTCCTGCCTGCAATCTTTCCCAGCAGCAGGGTCTTTTCCAAAGATTCAACTTTTCACATCAGGTGGCCAAAGTATTGGAGCCTCAGCATCAATACTTCCAGTGAGTATTCAGGACTGATTTCCTCTAGAATTGACTGATTTGATCTTCTTGCAGTCCAAGGGACTCTCAAGAGTCTTCTCCAGCACCACAGTTTGAAAACATCAACAAGCCTTCTTCACAGTCCAGTTCTCACATCTGCACATGACTACTGGAAAAACCATAGCTTTGACTATACAGACCTTTGTCAGCAAAGTATGTCTCTACTTTTTAATAAGCTGTCTAGGTTTGTCAGCTTTTCATCAAAGGAGCAAGTATCTTTTAATCTCACTGCTACAGTCAACACCCACAATGATTTTGGAGTCCAAGAAAAAAAAATCTGTCACAGTTTCCATTGTTTCCCCAATCTACTTGCCATGAAGTTATGATACTGGATGCCATGATCTTCATTTTTTGAATGTTGAGTTTTAAGCCAGTTTTTTCACTCTCCTCTTTCATCTTCATCAAAAATTCTTTAGTTCCTCTTTGCTTTCTGCCACTAACGTAGTATCTGCATGACCGAGGTTGTATGATACAGCAACAAAACTTGGAGGTTTGTTGTACAAATGAAAGTCATCATAAGTGACTTAATTGTAAAACCATGAAACAGTAACANTGGGTTTGATTAAGTTCTCTCCAAGGCCGGCATGCCCACTGCTACCTCTTCTAACCACTCAAGACTCTTGGTCCTCCATATTCAAGGTTCCACTGTCACTCACTACACAGGCTCCATTGCAGAGGTGGAGCTCATGGCATTATGGGTACCATGAGAGGTCACAGGGCTGTTACCATTCCCCTGTTCCTTCCTACAGACTCAAGTGAAGAGTCAGTCTATATCTACAGATATCAACAAGGATAACTTTATGGAAACTTTATGAAATACTCTCATAAAAATGAGTAATAATAAAAAGAATCAAATTAATGATACATGTGAAAATATTGCATGTACCAATGTCAGGGTTTTCTTTTTAAATCATCATCATTAATATTTTGAAATGCACATTTCAAATGTTGTTCAGTCGATAAGTCATGTCCAACTCTTTGAAAAACCATAAATTGCAGCATGCCAGGCTTGCCTATCCTTCACTATCTCCCCGAGTTTGCTTAAACTCATGTCCATTGAGTCAGTGACGCCATCCAACTGTTTCATCCTTTGTCACCCCTTTCTCCTCCTGCCTGCAATCTTTCCCAGCAGCAGGGTCTTTTCCAAAGATTCAACTTTTCACATCAGGTGGCCAAAGTATTGGAGCCTCAGCATCAATACTTCCAGTGAGTATTCAGGACTGATTTCCTCTAGAATTGACTGATTTGATCTTCTTGCAGTCCAAGGGACTCTCAAGAGTCTTCTCCAGCACCACAGTTTGAAAACATCAACAAGCCTTCTTCACAGTCCAGTTCTCACATCTGCACATGACTACTGGAAAAACCATAGCTTTGACTATACAGACCTTTGTCAGCAAAGTATGTCTCTACTTTTTAATAAGCTGTCTAGGTTTGTCAGCTTTTCATCAAAGGAGCAAGTATCTTTTAATCTCACTGCTACAGTCAACACCCACAATGATTTTGGAGTCCAAGAAAAAAAAATCTGTCACAGTTTCCATTGTTTCCCCAATCTACTTGCCATGAAGTTATGATACTGGATGCCATGATCTTCATTTTTTGAATGTTGAGTTTTAAGCCAGTTTTTTCACTCTCCTCTTTCATCTTCATCAAAAATTCTTTAGTTCCTCTTTGCTTTCTGCCACTAACGTAGTATCTGCATGACCGAGGTTGTATGATACAGCAACAAAACTTGGAGGTTTGTTGTACAAATGAAAGTCATCATAAGTGACTTAATTGTAAAACCATGAAACAGTAACAGTTGACCTTGTCCTCCCCCCAGCTCTGGGCATTGCAGGCTGGAGACTTTTGATAACTTAGGGCCCATATCCCTTCTCTATAGATACCAGGTGATGGGTGGGCTTGTGAAAACACTGAAATCAAATGAGTAGACCAAAGTCACAGCTGCTAATAAGCCACCCAGCAAAGATTGGAATCCATGTCTGAATGACTCTAACTTTTATTTTTCTCCATTCAAAAGCCAGAGGGGATTATAGGATACAGCCAATTAAATGATGAGGAAAAAACCAAAGCCATTCCTGGGAAGAAACAGTCAAAAATGTGGCTGTTATGTGGAATTCTCACTGGTTGGGAGGTGGGGAGTGAGTGGAGGAAATTGCACTTTTAGTCACTTTAGGGACCTCCGCCTTATCAAGGATAATAGGTGTCTAATTTGTGAAAACTGTGTTTTAAAGCCAGTATCTGGAGCAATAATTCCTGAATGGATGATGGCTTTGCTGCCATTGTTTTCTTTCTTTCTTTTTTTTGGCCAGAACACAAGTAGTTGCCCATCTGATGGAGTTCACTGAAGGGCCAGAAAGAGTGGGGACATCACAGAACTAGATGAGGGCAAGGAAAGAGTCACTCAGGTTTCCCAACATGTGTGTGTGTGTGTGTGTGTGTGTGTGTGCTCAGTCATGTCTGACTCCTTTTGACCCCATGGACTGTAACCCGTCAGGCTTTTCTGTCCATGGAATTTTCCAGGCAAGAATACTGGAGCACATTGCCATTTCCTCCTCCAGGGGATCTTCCCAACCCAGGGATCGAACCCAGGTCTCTTGTGTCTCCTGCACTGGTAGGCAGATTCTTTACCACTGAGTCACCTGGGAAGCAACTTCCCAATACTTAAGAGAGTGCTAACCTGAGGTCAGTACTAGAACCAGACTGTTTTCATGACCACATGGGAGTTCTGTGTTTTATTAACAGGTTTCAGCTAATTTTTCCTGCTTATTAAACTCTAAACACATTTTCTGTAGTGTGGTTTTGGTTTTGCTCTGCCATTTCCTTGGATGTCTCCATGAGACACCGTTGAAGACCCTTTCCAGGCAGACTAAGGGAGTTGCAGAACAGGAGACCTTGGCTACCACACGCAGGTTCTGAATCTCAGAACAGGTAAGCTAGGGACATCTCCCTCACCAGTGCATTTGAAGGGGGCATACCTTTGGTTGGAACTAATAAAAGTCATACATTTGCCCACAAAATGAAATAGAAGAGATAGAGGTATCTATTAATCATGGATTTCTTCAAATATATTGATGTTTGCCAGATAAAAAAGGATTCAAGGAAATGCCTGAATGATCCAAGCTTCTAAAACTAGTTTGAGCTGCTGTTTTTCCCAATAAATCAAGAACAATTTTTAAATACGTACCAAATTTTTGGCATTTTCTAGTCAATTAAAAGGAGAATATAAATCTTTCAGATGATGTGATTCTCACCTTCAAATATTTTACCATCTGGTTAGAGAAACAAAACCAATACAGTCAACAGATAAAAATAAGACAAAACAGATTAAACTTAGTGCCAAATTAAGTATCGAGGGAGAAGGACAATAAAGTCAGCCTAAACTCAAGAGGCTTCCAGGAGGTAGTTATGCCCATCTTAGAAGGAGGCAGATGGAGAATGCAAAGAGGGTGTGTGAAGGAAAGTATTAGAAGAAAGGGGAAGGTGGTACATGGGATGTTTTCTCATTTTTTTTTTTTTTTAAACAAAAGATCGGTTCATACTTTGGGCTTTCCAGGTGGCGCTAGTGGTAAAGAGCCCACTTGTCAATGCAGGAGGCATAAGAGACACGGGTTCAGGTCCTGGGTGGGAAAGGTCCCCTGAAGGAGTGCATGGCAGCCCACTCCAATATTTTTGCCTGGAGAATCCAACGGACAGAGAAGCCTAGTGGGCTACAGTCCATAGCGTCACAAATAAGGTAACAAAGGGTCAGACATGACTGAAGCAACTTAGCATGCATGCACACATGTTCATACTGTGTTAGTTTTATATAAGTGATAGAAACAACAAAAAATCAAAACAACGGTAGAACAAATTATTTAAAAGGAATAGCCATCAAACAACACTACTGACACAAAGCAAATATTATTTTAATTTTTTTCAAATTAATGTCAATAGCTTAGATATGGAACTATTCGCAGAAGAACTAAGATTTCATCTCCTGCATGGTTCTTAAAGTGAAAGTGAATCGCTCAGTCCTGTCCGACTCTTTGTGATCCCAATATAGTCCATGGAATTCTCTAGGCCAGAATACTGGGGTGGGTAGCCTATCCCTTCTCCAGAGGATCTTCCCAACCGAGGAATCAAACCAGGGTCTCCGGTGTTACAGGTGGATTCTTTACCAACTGAGCTATTTCTTGCTGCTGCTGCTAAGTCAACGTCAGTCGTGTCCAATGTGTGACCCCATAGACGGCAGCCCACCAGGCTCCCCCGTCCCTGGGATTCTCCAGGCAAGAACACTGGAGTGGGTTGCCATTTCCTTCTCCAATACATCAAAGTGGAAAGTGAAAGTGAAGTTGCTCAGTCGCAACCCAATGGACTGCAGCCTACCAGGCTTTTCCATCCGTGGGAGTTTCCAGGCAGGTATTTCCCCCTAAATTGGCAATAATGCCTTACACACTGTAGACTCACAGTGAAAACAGATGGCAAAGAGGCTGTGGTTTAACTTTTAGGCTAAAGTGAACTGCTTTTCCAGAAAAATATTCTAGGAGGGAAGACATTTGTATATAAGTTCATCTAATTATCAGCTGGCATTGTGAAGCCTCAAAATTAACAGTTTGCCTGGAGAATCTCCATGGACAGAGGAGCCTGGTGGGCTATAGTTCATAGCGTCACAAATAAGATAACAAAGGGTCAGACACGACTGAAGCAACTTAGCGTGCATGCACACATGTTCATACTGTATTAGTTCTACAGCAAATATCTAATGGAACCTTAGCAATTTCACTGATTTTTATAACTTTCACTGGCAGCAAACTCCACTTATTAATTAGAATCACAAACACAGTCACTTTTCTTTTTCTCCTTTTAAAATCATTTTCCTGTTAATGTTATCAAATTCTCTAAACTTTTATTATTTGGGTAAGTAATCAGTGTGATTTGGGACAATGATCTATGTATTTTTCTTGTCCTTAAAATGAACACATCAGCCTTAACAAATTTCTGTGGGAAGCAAGTTTATATTATATAGAGTGTGTTTCCAGTCAAAAGTGATGATGAAGATTAAAAAATATGGGGTTCCCATGAGGGTGACCCTCTGCAATCAGTCAGCAGGTTCACCTGAAAGCTTCCCTCTGCCTCCTGAGGAGTCTGTGGGCTTCACTGCACCAGCTCTGCCCTCAGGTCCCACCGACTTTTTCAGGGTCCAGAGAGGAGCCCGTGGGTGCTTCCATGACCACAGCGCCTCCCCCACCCCACACCTCCTGGCAGGATACAGTCCACAGGGTCTCAAAAAGTTGGACAAGACCCTAGAGATCTTTTGAGGGTCTTCCAGATGTCAACTACACGTTGACACTTGCCATGGACACTTGCCAGCCACCTCTACAAGTATGAAATCACGTGCTGCTGCAGCTGCTGACCTTTACCACTCCCTGAAGAGAGTTCAGGGTGGAAAGGAGAAATGAGACACTCTGTGCTCAGGGAAGAACTGTCAGGACAGGTCTTCAAATAATTAGATGTTTTCAGGTGCCAATTTTATGAGCCCAAATCTTATATCTCCTCATATAGAGAAAAACACTAAAATCTTTCATGATGATGTCTGCTCCTGTGACTGGCAGAAACCTTCTGGAAAAATACATGCTTGATTGCATGTACCCACTTCACCAAAATCTCACATATATACTGACCATCCCGCCTGCTTCTAGGCTGCTGTCCTCATTTTGCACCCAAATAAAACTTAACTTGCAACTCTCGCATTGTGTAAGTTTTTTTAAGTTGACACCACCTGACAATACACCCCAGGAAGGACCACGTATTTGTATCCTCCGCTTAAGTACAGCACGAGTCAGTCATCTTCAGCCAGAGAGGCAGCAATAACCAACAGAGCAGAGTGTAATCTCACCGAGTCAACCCACCCAGGAAGCACGTGCTCTTTTTGTCAACCTTTTTACCCCATCCTCAGAGGATACCGTGCTGAGAAGAGAAAGGAGGAGGGGGGGGAGGTTGAGGAGAAGATGTAGCCTGCTCTATGAGGAGAAGAGAGACTTTAACCAAAGTTGACAGGGATGTTTGCAAAGGAACAACAGGGAATCTTGGGGACAAAAGGAGACAGTTTGAAGACCCAAAGGGACAGAGATTCTGTCCAAGAACCAACTCAGGGAGCTGCTCCTAGGAGGAAGGGAGAGTACACACTAGCAGAGTTGGGAAAAGCAGAGATTGGAAAACAAAATAAAACTACAGACTTCCTGTTCATGGTCCAAGGAGGAGACACTTTGTAAGAAGCCAAGTCCACTGGCATCTGAGTCAATGAATTATGTGCCAACTCCCCCAAATTAGAATTTTCAACTTGTACATGAACATGTCGGTCAAGTTTACTGGTGTTTCTCATCAAGAAATAAGAACAAGTACACAGAAATCATTAACTTAATAGTAGGAGCTGAAGACACATAATTCATGATGCTATTTTTTCCCTGCCATGGCCCTAAGAAGTTCTAAAATGTGTGTTGGTCATCAAATCTTGTCCAACTCTGCAACCTCATGGACTGTAGCCTGCCAGCCTCCTCTGTCCATGGAATTCTCCAGGCAAGAATACTAGAGTGGATAGCCATTCCCTTCTCCAGGGTATCTTCCCTACCCAGGGATGGAACCAGGGTCTCCTGCATTGCAAGTGGATTCTTTACCATCTGAGCCACTGCCTGCAATGCAGGAGACTAGGGTGTGATCCGTGGGTTGGGAAGATCCCCTGGAGAAAGGAATGGCTATCCAGTCCAGTATTCTTGCCTGGGAAATCCCATGGACAGAGGATTCTGGCAGGCTACAGTCCATGGTGTCAAGAAGAGTTGGACACTACTGAGCAATAAACACATAGGCAAAGTGTTCTAAAGAGACAACAAAAGCCATTTTCTCTTTTTTACAGCAACCTACCTGCATTTCAGTTGAGTTAAAAGTCTCTCACAATGGTTGTTTTGGCAAACACTACTTTTACCTAACAAATACACATGAAATGTAGATGCAAAAAGCCATATTTACATAAAGAAGCATCCTTTAAACTCAACAACTTGCTACAAATTAGGTTTTAAGACCTGCCATTTCAGTTATTATGATGGTGGGAGAATTACTTGAATGGAGGCAGAGCCCATGGGGGAATAGCCCAAGTAGTTCAAAAGTCTCAATTATCTATTAAAAAAAAAAGTTCATGTAAAATTGTTAAGCTCTTTAGAATTATTTTTCAGTTATATTTTATCTTTTATGCCTAAAATTGCCATTCATACAATAATGCTCTGGCACCTTGAAAACCTTAATGAGTGTGTTCAAGGCCCCATTGTGAATGCCATTCACATTAGTCCCCAGTAAATTGCTCCAAGGGCCTTGCTATTTCGTTTTGGTAAAGAGCAATGGGGAGCCTTTCTTATGAGAACTTTATCCTCCTGATCTTCCACTTCACCACTCGAGAAGCAAAGGAAAAGGAGTCAAGTTGCTTTGCTCAAGGTCATGAAGCAAGTGAATCCAAACATGGTATGGACATCCTCTTGGTCTTCTGGTGAGTCCAGCATCCACACAGATGGCTTCCTAACATGGTGGGCCATGTGAGGGTCCATCTCCATCACCTGTATTCCTCCAATGTCAAGTGTACAGGTTAACCTTACAGATGGGGTTTCCTCTTTGGGGGCTGTGCCTCTAGACCATAGACAATCAGGTTCTAAAAGTGAATCAACTGCCCAGGGTTTTCAGTTTTTGCTTTATGAAGCTTTTCAACTCCCAGTGAAAGCTAAAGAACACTGTTAACAAGACCTCAGTTCTTTTTGCTGTACTGTTTAATTTCAGGGTTAACTCTGCTCATACATACACAGAAACACACATATATCTTTTACCAGCCTTCTGTGTTACAAAGAACAGCTGTGGTCTGAGTGAGTCTGTAGTGGAGGACTTTGGTCTTTCCAGTTCTGATGGAAACTCTCTGGGGATCAGCCAGCTTGGTAGTTGTCTTTGGGGCATGTAACCTGACCGCTACAAACCAAAATCCATTGCAAATTTTATTTATTTATCCCAATCAAAAAAGAAGCAGGACCACTGCAAACTCAACCTCAAAAGCCCAAGCACAGATAATTTTCAGTTTTTTTAGAGGACTTTACATTCTTGTAACAAAGCTTCTAAAAGCCAAGAAATAAATGCATACCTATGAAAGTGATGAAGTGTCCTGAGCTGACTTCTGTCCTTTGAGAAAATGTGTTGAAGTCCCAACCCCAAAACACCTGAAAAGGTGATCTTATTTGAAAGTAGGGCTTTTGCAGATGTCATTAAGTTCCGATGCAGTCCCACAGAATCAGAGTAGATCCTAAATTTAGTGACCAGTATCCTTTTGAGGAAAGCAATCTTTGGACACCAAAACATGGGAAGAATACCATGTAATGACAGAGGCAGATATGGGAGAAATGTAGCTACAAAGCAAAGAATGCCAACTATCAACAGCCACCATCAGCAACTGGGAAGAGGTTAAAAAAAAAAAAGGTTCTACTCAGGATCTCAGAAAGAGCAACAGCTTCCCAGAATCTTAATATCAGACTTCCAGCCTCCAGAACTGTGAGTGAGTTAATATCTGTTGTTTAAACCACCCAGTTTGTGACAGCAGCATAAGGAAATTAACACAGATGCCAGAGGGTCTGAGCTTCCCTTGTGGCTCAGCTGGTAAAGAATTTGCCTGCAGTGTGGGAGACCTGGGTTCAGACCCTGGGTTGGGAAGATGCCCTGAAGAAGGGAGTGACCACCCACTCCAGTATTCTGGCCTGGAGAATTCCATGGAGTGTACAGTCAAAGGGGTCCCAAAGAGTCGGCACAACTGTGTGACTTTCATTCATTCATTCATTCCATAGGGTCTAGGTTATTGTATGTTGATTGGTTGAATTTTTCTCATTAAAAAACACATATTTCAGAGGCTTCAAGGTTTCCTGACGTCTCCACTCTTCCTTTGTGAAACTCAGAAAGGATGGAAAATGTGATCTCATGAACACCTTCCACCTGCGTAGTCATTCAGCCATGTCCAACTCTTTGTGACCCCATGGACTGTAAGCCACATCCCATGGCTCCTGCGTCCATGGGATTCTCTAGGCAATAATACTAGAATGGGTTGCCATTTCCTACTCCAGGGGATCTTCCCAACCCAGGGATCAAACCTGTGTCTCTTCACATTTCCTGCATTGGCAGCAGATTCTTTATCATTGTGCCACCTGGGAAGATACCCTCAAGGCTTCCGGTGTCTCATCTAGAAAGAGAAACAGCATTTGGGCCCACCAAGCCCACTGCACATCTGGGTCCTGGACATAGGGCTTCCCTGGCTTCTTCTTGGTCAACAGAAGAACTAGCCAAAGACATGAAGATTTTGAAAACCCATTATATACTTCAGGGCAGCGATGGATAATGAAGCAATCACATCAAACAAAACTCCTTGAAAGCTTTTGCAGGAGAAACGCATCAGAGCACAGACACTGAAATTGCATTGACATATGTCTCCAAATTTGGTCAACCCAGATAGAGCATGGCTAGAAATCGGAACACAGGGGCCAAGAGTCAGAAATGTTGGCTGTTCTCTATTTCTGTCTCCTTGCTGCTTTGCAGAGCATCTATCTGTGAGTCATCCTAGACTATGTGGACTCCAGTATCCCCAATATACCTAATTCTGAGTCCCCAGTGCATTGTTACCACATTATCATGAAGTGTTTATGGAACCCAAGGAGCACGCTGGACTAAAGCAATGAGAAGTCCACAGAAACGGGGCTGAAGAAAAGCATATTCTGAATATTTGGGTCTTTAAAAATCCCACCGCTATATTTCAAGTGAGCAGATGCTGAGGGGAATAATGATGGTGAATATGACATTGACTCTGAGCAGTCACCCTGGAATAATTGTTATTAATAGTCATGCTCGATCTCCAGCCCTGGAACATCCCTCACCTAGGCTGGACTCTGGCTGCCTGCATAGCTCTGAGCACCCCAAAACCTCATCCCAAAAGCCAAGCATTTGTAGCAACCTGGCTCAACTTTGTGGAAAAAATTAACCAATTAAAGCAAAACCACTCTGAGACAACTTCAAAACTGGAAGTAGAGCTCACCTGTTAAAAAATCTGGGAGGAAGCAATGATGTCTTTTAGGGGTCCACATTGCCAGGGACCCCAGTGAGGGCAGAGCAAAGATGGAAATATAAGTTGCCCCTCTTGGAGAAGAAAGAGCTCATAGAAAGGGAGGATCTGCTGGGGCCAATTCATGGCAGCCTGAGATGATAACAGAAACCAAAATAATGGCCAAACGTTGTTATGGGTTAAACTGTGGGCTCCCCCCAAAATGACATAGAGATCCAATTTCCAGGACCTCAGAATGAACTTCATTTGGAGACAAAATCTTTAGAGGTAACCAAAGTGAAAGAAGGTCTTTTGCTGTTGTTCAATTGCTCAGTCATGTCTGCCTCTGTGATCCCATGGACTGCAGCATGCCAGGCTTTCCCGTCCTTCACTATCTCCTAGAGTTTGTTCATGTTCATGTCCATTGAGTTGGTGATGCCATTCAATCATCTCATTTTCTGCCACCCCCTTCTCCTTTTGCCTTCATTCTTTCCCAGCATTAGGGTCTTTTCCAATGAATCAGCTCTTCACATCAGGTGGCCAAAATATTGGAGCTTCAGTTTCAGCATCAGTTTTATCAATAAATATTCAGGGTTGATTTCCTATAGGATTGAATTCATACTGGATTCCAGTATGACTTATGTCCTTATAAAAACTAGAAATTTGGGCACAGATAGTCTAAAAAGTCAGATACCACTGAGCAACTAAGCAAGCATGCAAGCTAGACACATAGGAAGGCAGTGAATCTGCAGGCAGAAGACTGGCATCTATGAGCCAACAAGAGAGACCTGGGATGGATCCTTCCCTCATAGCATTAAAGGAACCAACTCTACCCATACCTTGATATTGGACTTCCCATCTCCTGAACTGAGAGACAATACATTTCTGCTGTTTAAGCTACTGAGTCTGGTACTTTGTTACTAGGATTTTGCTTTGTTATTAAGCTAATACAAATGTCGCCTCCAAAACCCTCAATTAATTCCATTAACCAGAATGATTTTTCTGTTTTCTATTTTTATGAGGAAACAGAAACCACAAGAAAACTAGTCATTATCATTGATTGAGTCTTTTCTATTTTTATACCTAGGGCATATTCTACCATGCACGTTCTGAGCACTGTATAAACATGAAGTCATGGATTCCACAGGGTACCTCCAGGAGGCAGGAGTGATTATCATCATCTCCAGTCTGTGGCTAAGGAAAATGAAGCCTGGAGAAGCCAAGGGACTTGCTCAAGGTCACAAACATAGGATGCAAATCCAGCAGCAGCCCCAGCGCCATTGATCTTGACCACAGGGCTATACTGCCTATCTTAAACTCCCATCCTCTGGGATGGCAGGAGAGAGAGGAGGTGGGCATAGGGTCATCTCAGCAGCAGCTTGAGGATGCCTGAGAGGGCACGTGAGGCTAGGTGTGCAGGTTAGGGATAGAGGCATGTGGCCATTCTGACTTCTCAGTTGGCAGCCCTTCCGCCACGTGTGAGCCCCATTTTCTTTACACCTCTTTGTACAGCTGTTCAGTTGATGCTCAGGGTGTTTACTGGCTGTGCGCCTTGTTCACAGGTCCTGACCTCTGAGCCTGTGTTTTCACATCTACCGTCAATGAAATAACACATGTGAAATACTCAGCCTAGTGCCTGGCACTTAGAAATTGTTGTTTAATCACTAAATTATGTCCAACTCTTTTGCAACCTCATGGATTGTAACCCACCAGGCTCCTCCGTCCATGGGAATCCCCAGACATATAGGAAACCTTAATCCATTTTAGATTCATTATGATTCTTATTACTATTAATGAATGATGGCAGCCATACCAGTTGCTACAGGTGACCTCAGCCAGCGCTTGACCTCAAACCACAATATGCTTTATCTGAAAAGCAGATATGTGTCTAGAGGCCAGTAGATGAACATGATGGCACATCTTTGTCTGCTTCAGAGAGCTCTGTCCTTCAGAGGAATGTTGAGGGACACATTTTCATCATAAAAGCCAGAAGCTCTGTTTTGACTCAAAGATCTTTAGGCCAGCACCAAAAATCTCTACTCTCAGACACAGAGAAAAGTAAATCATAAGCATTCTCAATGCCCTTTCCCCCTTACTACTTGTTATATGTTGAATTGTGCTCCTATATTGAAATCCTAAGCCCCAGTACCTTGCCATAGGACTTTATTTGGAACTAGGGTCACTAATGATTGAATTAGTTAAGATGAGATCATACTAGAGTAGGGAAGCCTCTGTTCCAGGATGACTGGTGTCCTTACAAAAGGGGGAAATTTGGACACAGACATGTGCACAGTGAAGAAGAAGGTAGAATCAGAGCTACAGATCACTGCCTTAAATTAGAACACTTACTGAAGGGATGGAAGCTCTACAACAATATTTAAGAGGCAAAATAGGAGGAACTGGGTGAAGAAGAGAGAAAAATAAGAATTACCCACAGGTTTATTGAAAGAACATTGACTCCATAAAATGGTATGTTGATAGGAGGAGTAAGAGGATTTTTAGCAGGGGAATGTTTGTATTTGGGTATATTAATTTGAGGTGCCAGATGCCTCAAGAGCCAGGAATCAGCTGTGTTTCAGAGTTCAAAGCCAGAGACATCCAGGCTGGAAATGGGATTTGAGCATCAACATCTTATAGTCCAACTTCATTTGAAAATTTGAAATGGGAGGATCATCCAGAGAAATACATAAAGTGAAAACAGAAGAGGCAATGCTTTCGTGGAAAGACTGGAGAAGAAGGATCAAAGAGCAAAAGAGAGAACAGTTAATGAGATACTAGGGGATTCAGGACAGGGATTATAGGGGATGGACAGGGAGGCCTGGTGTGCTGCAGTTCATGGAGTCACAAAGAGCTGGACACGAACAGCTGAACTGAACTGAGGGGTCCAGGAGAACAAATGACCCAATAGCCAAGGGATAGAGTTTCTGAAAGAAAGAACAACAAGAGAGTGAAAGCCAACAAATAGGCTGAGAGAGGAACTGGAGGAAGATAGCAACATATGGACCAGCAGAAAGCCTGCCTTCAGACAAGGGTCATGTATTGAGACCCAGGTATGGTGTGACTACAATATTTGGAGGGGCCCAAGTATTACAGGAGAGCTAGGTTTTTATTTCCCATATAAATGAAAGTGTGCCAATCAGTTTAGATGCTGATTCATGTTTCAAAATCTCCATAGGGGATTTAAGGAGATGGTTTGTTATTCAGCCGCTCAGTCATGTCCAACTTTTTATGACCCTTGGACTATAGCACGCCAGGCTTTTCTGTCCTTCACTATCTCCTAGACTTGCTCAAATTCATGTCCATTGAGTCAGTGATGCCATCCAACCATCTCATCTTCTGTCATCCTCTTCTTCTCCTGCTTTCAATCTTTCCCAGCATCAGGGTCTATTCTGATGAGTTCGTTTTTCCCATCAGGTGGCCAAAGTATTGGAACTTCAGCTTCAGAATCAGTTCTTCCAATGAATATTCAGGACTGATTTACTTTAGGACTGACTGGTTGGATCTCCTTGCAGTCCAAGGGATTCTCAAGAGTCTTCTCCAACACCACAGTTCAAAAGCATCAATTCTTCAGTGCTCAGCCTTCTTTATGGTCCAACTCTCAAATCCTTACTTGACTACTGGAAAAGCCATAGCTTTAACTAGTCAGACCTTTGTTGGCAAAGTAAAGTCTCTGCTTTTGAATATGCTGTCTAGGTTAGTCATAGCTTTTCTTCCAAGGAGCAAGCATCTTTTAATTTCATGACTGCAGTCACCATCTGCAGTGATTTTGGAGTCAAAGAAAATAAAGTCTCTCACTGTTTCTATTGTTTCCCCATCTATTTGCCATGAAGTGATGGGACCAGATGCCATGATCTTAGTTTACTGAATTAAGTTTTGAGCCAGATTTTTCACTCTCCTCTTCCATCTTTATCAATAGTCTCTTTAACTCCTCTTCACTTTCTGCCATAAAGGTTGTGTCATCTTCATATCTGAGGTTATTGATATTTCTTCTGGCAATTTTTGTTCTAGTTTGTGCTTCATCCAACCTGGCATTCCTCATATGTACTCTGCATAGAAGTTAAATAAGCAGGGTAAAAATATACAACCTTGACATACTCCTTTCCCAATTTTGAACCAGACCATTGTTCCCATTAAGGTTCTTCAGTGTTTCCATCTGTGACTTGTCTTTGTTAGGGGACTAGACAGTGACTGGTTATTTTTTTTTTTTTTGCTATAGCTTTTCTTATGATTAAGGGGATGGTCAGTGTGAAAGTGAGGTCAGGAAACATACAGTAATCTTGAAGAAAAATTTGATAAGAAGAGAGGAATAGAAATAGGACCCAGAAGAATGACAACAAGGAACCATGTTTTTTAACTTGCTTGCAAACAGACCCTTGTAACTCAGGAATGGGGGAAAGATTGAGGGTGAACTGGGCTGAGAGCAGAGACAGCACTAAACGCCCACAGAGTAGGCTATACTGTGACTCCCAACACTTGCTGGGAATAACAGTCTTTTGTTTGATGCCTGCTGGACCACGGTGGGTCAATCTGAAATATCTAAGTAAATTAACAATCACCAATTGCACAGGATGCTCTGTTTAAGACCAAAGCCATGGCTCACAGCTGAGAAGATCTCCAGGACTGGCCCTGGTTGTGGAGGGACCAACCCCACCCATGGTGATGCTCCCTTCCTGGGTCAGGTGGCCTCCAAGGGGTGGCCTCCAAGTGCAGGCCTCTACAGGGCACAGGGGCCTCACCCTTAATCTTGACTTTAGAGGACTCTGAAGGCTCAGATCATGAACTCCCTCTTGCCAAATTCAGACTTAAATTGAAGAAAGTAGGGAAAACTGCTAGACCATTCAGGTATGACCTAAATCAAATCCCTTATGATTATACAGTGGAAGTAAGAAATTGATTTAAGGGACTAGATATGATAGATAGAGTGTCTGATGAACTATGGACGGAGATTCATGACACTGCACAGGAGACAGGAATCAAGACTATCCCCACGGAAAAGAAATGAAAAAAAGCAAAATGGCTGTCTGAGGAGGCCGTACAAATAGCTGTGAAAAGAAGAGAAGCAAAAAGCAAAGGGAGAAAAGGAAAAATATAAGCATCTGAATGTAGAGTTCCAAAGAATAGCAAGGAGAGATAAGAAAGCCTTCCTCAGTGATCAATGCAAAGAAATAGAGGAAAACAACAAAATGGGAGAGACTAGAGATCTCTTCAAGAAGATACCAAGGGAATATTTCATGCAAACATGGGCTCGATAAAGGACATAAATGGTATGGACCTAACAGAAGCAGAAGATATTAAGAAGAGATGGCAAGAACACACAGAACTATACAAAAAATATCTTTATGACCAAGATAATCACAATGGTGTGATCACTCACCTAGAGCCAGACATCCTGGAAT
>SJYV01047138.1:12682-26490 GCA_006410875.1 Neotragus pygmaeus
CTCCCGCCAGGCTCCTTGGGGACGGGTCCCTGGGACCACGTGGCCGCCGCCGCCGTCATCGCCACTGGAGGTCAGTCTCCCCGCGACCGCGCGCCCAGGGGCCCCGGGGAGCCCCGTCAGAGGCCCAAGTGCGGCCCCGGGGGCGCGGGGTGCAGGCGGGGCCTCGAGAAGGGTGGTCCGCGGGCGCCGCGCCGGCTTCGGGCCGCCCCTCCCCATTGGGGCCGCGCCCCGCCTCCCCGACTGAACTCTGCTCGGCGGGCCGGCCGGTACTCCGCTCGCCCTGGCCCGGGTGCCGCGACACTACTCCCCCTAGCGCGCGCCCACTCTCCGCTCTTGTTTTGAAAACAGCGGAGGCTCCGATTTGCCGGCGTAGCGCCGGTTTTGTTTCCTCTGATTTGTTTCGCGCTCCGGGCTAATTGCAGATTTGCATTTTCGTCGCGGGAGTGGAGCGCAGGCGGGTCTCCCGCCGCCAGCTGCCCGGCGGGGGAGGGGCGGCGCTCCTGGCCGGACCGCAGCCCTCGCTACCTCCCGGCCTAGGGTCGGGGGAGTGACTCGCGGCCCCGGGCTCTCCGCCAGGGGTGGATTCCCCCACTCCCTCGGTCCTGGGGGTCCCGAGTGCCCGCCGCGCGGTGCTAAGGCTGCNCGCTCCTGGCCGGACCGCAGCCCTCGCTACCTCCCGGCCTAGGGTCGGGGGAGTGACTCGCGGCCCCGGGCTCTCCGCCAGGGGTGGATTCCCCCACTCCCTCGGTCCTGGGGGTCCCGAGTGCCCGCCGCGCGGTGCTAAGGCTGCCCCCCGCCCCCACCATCTAGGAGTGTCCCCACCTGGGCCTGAGCCTCTGTCTGAACGGCCTCTTCTCCTGTCGGCCGAACCTGGGTCCCCTGCCCGAGCCCACAGGCTGCCGAGGGCCAGCCCCCCATCCCCGCCCCGCAGATCTGGCGGCTCTGCGTGTTCTGACCTCAGCGCTGAGACGTCGCTGCCTCAGTTTTGCTGATGATAGTGACAGGGGGGGCGCCCAGGGCCCTCCTGCTGGGGGCCAGGACTGCAGGGGCCCTAGCCTGGGGTGGGATCCCTGCCCTGGCCAGTGGGCACCTCCTGTTTGCCTTTTCCTGGCGGGGGAGCAGGGGGTGAGGCTGCTGCCNGTGACATTTGGGGAAGTGCAGGGAAATGAGGTTACTCTGAAATGGACTGAGACATTTGAGGGTCTTTTGAAATGGTGGCACGAACCCTGGAGTGCATCTCAACTTTCCTTTGGAGAGAGCCTCCTCTTGAGATGCGACAGGAATGCCGGGAATCCTTCCCCGACGAAGAAGTGAAAGTAACCTTCATCTATAGCAGAGAATTGGGAAACGGGGCTCCTCTTGAGTTGTGGTGGGACCCTCAGTGTTCCTCTCGAATGGAGAAGGGTATGTCAGGGAAGTCTCAAGAAGACTTTCTCTTGAGTCACTGGAAGGATGTGAAGGACCCCTTCGAGGTTCAAGAGGGAGGGGGTGACTTCCCCCGAGACACTGCAGCGGACAAGGTGCTCATCTCGCCTGGAGTGGAGAACCCCATGGTATTTCTCGAGTTGCTGCAGTTACTCTCCAGTTACTTAGGGGCCCTCAGGGACCCTCCCCTATGGCCGCAAGAATGGCTAGTCTACACAGGAGTTGTGAGGGGCATCTCGGGATTCCTGTGCAATCGGGCCATCTCCTAAATCCTTGTGTGGAGCCTGAGATTTCTTCTCCAGTGCTGACATGAAACGTGGGGTTCCACTGGAGGCTCCACAGGGGAGTCAGGCCTCGTCTCTAGTGGTGACCTGCTCGTCCTCTTTCCTCCCGAGCTGTAGCAGAAGGATGAGGCTTCCCGTCTAATTGACACAGGGGTCTGTGGCTTTCCCTTTAAGCTTTTCCACAGGGCTGTCGCATGTGCCACCGTGCTGTGAGCCAACAGTCACGGTGACAGTCGAGGCGGTGCAGGGCAGCCACGTTCATCTGGAGTGGACTGAGACATCTGGTAATCTTTTGAAATTGTTGCACGATCCCTGGAGTTCCTCTCGACTCACCTATGGAGAGTGCCTCCTCTTAAGATGAGACAGGAATGCCAGGAATCCTTCCCCGATGAAACAAGGAAAGAAACCCTCATCTCGAACTGAGGAGGGGGAAACGGGGCTCCGCTTGTGTTGTGGCAGGACCCTCAGTGTTCCTCTTGAGTGGAAAAGTGTATGTTGTGGTACTTCTTGAGTCACTGCAAGGGTGTGAAGGACCTCTTCCAAGTTCAAGAGGGAAGGGGCGACTTCCCCAAGAAGCCGCAGTGGCCAAAGGCCTCATCTCGCCTGGAGGGGTGAACCTCCTGGTTTATCTTGAGTTGCAACAGGTTCCTCTTGAGTTACAAAGGGGTTCTCAGGGACCTTCACCTGTGGTCAAGGAAAGACCCGTCTCCCTGCGAGTTGCGAGGGGCCTCTCAGGATTCCTGCGCAGTCAAGGACGGCTCAGAAGTCCTCGTCTGGAGCCTGAGGCTTCCTCCCCAGTGCTGACGTTGAGCGTGTTCTTCCTCTTTAGGCTACACAGGGTGTCAGGCCTCGTCTCCAATGGAGACGTGCATGTCTGCTTTCCTCCCGAGCTGTGGCAGCAGGGTCAGGCTTCCCGTCGAGTTGACAAAGGGGTCTGTGGCTTTCCCTCGAGGGTTTCCCACAGGACTGAAACATATGCCACCGCAGTGTGATTCCATACTCGGGGTGACAGTCGAAGCGGTGCCAGGAAATCAGGTTCCACTGGAGTGGACTAAGATATTTGGAGTTCTTTTGGAATGGTGGCATGACCCCTGGAGTTCCTCTCAACTTTCCTGTGAACAGCTCGTCCTGTTCATATATGAAGGGAACGCCTGGAATTCTTCCCTGATGAAGCAGGGAAAAGAACCCTCATCTTGAGTGGTAGAGGGGGAAACGGGACTCCATTTGAGTTGTGGTTGGACTGTCGGTATTGCTCTCGAGTGGGAAAGGGTATGTTGGAGTACTTGTTGAGTCGCTGCAAAGGTGTGAAGGACCCATTCAAGGTTGAAGAGGGAAGGGGTGACTTCCCCCAAGACTCTGCAGCAGAAAAGGGCCTCATCTCGCCTGGGAGGGATAACCTCCTGGTTTTTCTCGAGTTACGGCAGGTTTTTCAAGAGATACGATGGTTACCTCAGGGATCCGCCCCTGTGGCCTCAGGAAAGGCCAGTCTCCATGCTAGCTGCGGGGCCCTCTCATGATTCCTGCACAGTCCGGTCCGGCTCCTTAGTCCTCGTCTTGAGCTGAGACCGGAACCTGAGTTTTCCTCTCCAGTGCTGACATGCATCGTGGGGTTCCTCTGGAGACTCCACAGGGGAGTCAGGCCTCGTCTCGAGTGGAGACGTGCATGTCCGTTTTCCTCCCGAACTGTGGCATCAGGGTAAGGCTTCCTGTCGAGTTGACACAGGGGTCTGTGGCTTTCCTTCNTTATTATAAACAGTGCTGCGATGAACACTGGGGTACACGTGTCTCTTTCAATTCTGGTTTCCTTGGTGTCTATGCCCAGCTTGAGAATTTTTACCGTGAAAGACTTTTGATTTTTATCAAATTCTTTGAATCTATTGAATGATCATATGGTATCTCTTGATGTGGTGTTTTACGTTAACTGATTTTTAGATGTTACACCAATCTTGCTCTCCTGGGAAATACACCACTTAGTCATTGTGCATAATGCTTATCATTGTAAGCTGGGTGTGTAAGTATCTATAAAAAATTTTTATGTACATGTTTATGAGGGATGTTGATTCACAGGTTCCTCTTCTTAAGACATTTTCTCCTGGCTTTGAAATCAAGGTAATAACAGCTTCATAAAATAATTTGGGACTCAGAGGGTAAAGAATCTGCCTGCAATGCAGGAGACACAGGAGACGTGAGTTCAGTCTCTNTGGGTGAGAGCCGGTCCTGCAGGGCTGGGTCAGGCTGGCTGTCAGCGGCTTCTGGGGCGTGGGTAGGCGTTTTCCAGGGGGACAGCAAAGGCACAGTGGCATCATGCTGTCACCCTGAACCCCTCCAGGCACAGATTCACGTACACCTCCCAGCCTCGCACTGTGGCTGGGGCTGTCTACCCCTGTGTCCCTCACAGGGAAACTGAGTCTAGTGTAGCTTCGTCCATAGCCCATCTAACCCTGGGTCGCAGGGATTCGGCAGCGGCATTGGGTGTGTGTGATTGTGGCGAGGGTCACCCAGGACCTCGCACCTGTGAGCCTTCAGGAGAGGGGCCTTCACCTGAGACGGCCGGAATGAGTGGAGCTGCCTGTTGGAGGCAGGGTGGACGTGATAGGACAGCTGGGGGCCAAGCGGAAGGGAAGTGTCCAGGTCCTTCAGAAGGAAATGTGGGCTGGAGCGCCTGCTTTTGGGAGGAGAAATCTGAGGACCGCCTCCGGGAGAGTCTGAGAGGGGTTCCATCTCAGTGGATCCCTTGGTGTAGGTCCGTCAGGTGAGGCTGCAGCTGGGTATGTGGGCTTAGGAAGAGGGGGTCCCTTGGAAGAGGCCAGCCTCCCTTGGCTTCACCTCCAGCACACATGCAGCCCCCCCTCCCAGGGATCTGGGCAGGTGGAGGACTGGGGCTGGGGACTCGGCCATGCCAGGTGGAGGGAGCAAGCACAGGGCACACGGAGGCCAACATGATGTCCCTTCAGGGCAGGCCTGCATGCTCCGGCCCCAGGGCTGTGGACCCCGCGTTCAGCCTTTCTTAGCTCCACCGTCCGGACGCCCTTTGGTTTGGCCCTGACTTTGCCTGTGGAGTGGCCTTTGCCCCTTTCACAAAGGCTGCCTAGGTACCTTCACCCCCACACCTGGAGCCTCGAGCTCCTGTTTCTGGTTAACCGTTCCCCACTGAGCTGGGGGCTGAGGACGCCAGCGGGCTTTCCTGCCCCAGGTGCGTAGGTATGGCGCCCCCCACCCGCAGGCCTTGCCCTGCTGGTCTCCCTCAGAGCTGCTGGGGGTCGTTCCCGCCCTGGGCCCTCCTCACAGTGTCGGTCCCCACATTTGGGGGCTGTCTGGCACAGGAATGAGGTGCCTGGGGGCATGCTGCTGGCGAGCCAGACAGGGAGCCCGTGGTCTGTGGCCGCGGTGGGGCGGGATTCAGTAGACCAGTGGCAAGTGCATACTCAATATAATCTTGCAAAAACGTTTTCAAAAAGTGGCAAATACTGCTTTATTGTCTCAGCCTCCTCCTCCCTGTCTCAAGGCTCACCATGACTTTCAGTTTGGATGTCGTCTTTTAGAACTTCTCAATTAAACTCCTGTACGTCTGTATCAACCCCCATGGCTGGAGAGGCCGTGGAATTCTGCACCATAGCTGCCCTCAACAGGGCTGGGCTCTGTCGGGGTCCACATGGACAACCCATCTGCACCATTACCGTGGGTTCTCAGGGTCCTCTGGTTGCATACTTCCGTGCTGAGAAGTATCCTTGACCAGGCCCTCCCTGCGGGTACACAGGCGTGTTTATCCAGGAGGAGAGGATACAATCGCAGCTTGCTAGTGCTACAATGTGACAGGCTTTTCAGGCCCACATCTTTTAGTTCTTACAGACCCCTGGGGTTTCACAGACGGGGAAATGAGGCTCAGAGAAGTTAAGTAACTTGGGCAAGGTCACACATCTAGTAAGGAGAATTGCGGAGTTGTGTGTGCATGTTTTTTCAGAAAAATTTTACTTTTAATCAAAGTAATGTATGTACCTTGCAGGATCTTAGTTCCCCCAACAGAAGACTGAACCCAGCCCCTCGTCAATGAAAGTGCAGAGCCCTAATCACTAGACATCCAGGGAATTCCCTTCTCTGCCTCTTTGAACAGAGGCGGGAGGGGCATGCGGCATATACACCAAGTGGACCTGTGTGCCCGGGGGTGCTGGGCTTGGGGCTGGGAGGCCGGTGTCTGGGCGGGGCTGAAGGTGGGGTGGAGGAGGCAGGAGGCTGAGAGTTTCCTCCAGGATGGCAGAGGCCAGCTGGGGCCCCACGGGCTGCTCTTCGCTCCCCAGACGTGGAGGCAGGGGCCAGGCTTGTCGTGAGACCGCCATCTCTCCTTTGCTTTTTAGAGAACCTCAATGTTGGCCTGGTGCAGAGACTGAGCCGGACCACTGAAGCCTGGGTGAGTGGGGGCTAGCGCAAGCTGGGGAAGGGAGTAGGGGCCACAGCCACGCAGTGACAGAGTTAGGTGTCCCCACAGGTCTTGTCTGGCCAGGCCCAGCGGGCACACGTCTGCCCCAAACCAGGTGCCCTGCTGTGGGGGCTGGCAGGCTCACGTGGGAGGGTGGGCACTGCAGGGAGCTGGGAGCGCTGCTGGACACTGACCGCAGCAGCACTGCCTTCTGGGAATCGGGCCTGGAGCGAGGGGCACATGTCCAGACGGCTTCCGGGCCGGCAGCAGGCTGGAGCTGTGGACTTCTTGGAAGTGCACCTCCGGACTTCGGCCAGGAAGAGGCGTCTGGTGCCCCTGAGGAAATCCCCGCTGCCCTGGTGAGCAAGCAGGGGTCCCGGGCTGCCTTCAAAACAGGAAGCGCCCGTTCCGGGAACACCAGCCGCAGGGAGCTTTGCCTGCTGCGCCTGGCGCCTCCGGTACAGCAGCCTGAGCGTGGCTCCCGGTCAGGTGGTTCACCCTTTGCTCCTGGGCCTGGCCAGGCAGGTCACCTGAGGCTTTGTTTGTCCAGGAAGTGGAGGGAGCTGCCGCCTGGAGTCCTAGCCCCTCCTGTGACACCGTACAAGCCGGGCTTGCGAGAGGGGCTCACTCTGCCCACCGCCCAGAGGGCTCCTGGGGGTGGCAAGGAGCCCAGGTCTGGCCACGGCCTCCTGGGGGTGGGGTGGGGCAGGGAAGAGCCCAGCGTCTGGGCCCCTGGGAGTCAGCAGCAGGGTCTGGTCCCCTGGGTGAGGGCACACAGCGCCTTCACCCCTCACGGCTGGTGCAGCAGGCCTGGGGCCCCTGCCCCAGGGGCTCAGTTAAGTGGGCACTAACCAGAGGACGGCCAGAGCATTCGGTCCAGGCTCTGTGAGCAGCCCCTCTCCTGGCCCCGAGGGAGAGGAGCGTATGGGGGAGTGGGTGTTGTGCCCGATCGGTCGGTTGTGGGTTCAGGTCCTCCGCGCGCTTGCCGATGGGCAGAGGGACCTGGACACGGATCCGTCGGAGACCGGGGGCCCTGCTTCCAGGGGCGGCTCCGGCTCGGGCCACAGCTCCGCCCTCGCCGCCCGGCCCGCCCCTTGTGAAACTGGCGAGATTGACAGAGATTGGACAGTGCGAGGCCCTGAGAAGGAGCAAAGGGAAACCCTTGAGCATTTAGGCCCATGAGTGATGTGTCCTATCAGCATTTCAGAAGACTTAAGTTGGAGTCCTCACTAAGTCTGTTTGGAAAATCATAGTTGAGTATCTGTCTTGAACTTAGCCAAACATTAAATAATCATTCCACCATGCAGTTGAATTTTAGAGAAATCAAACCCGAATTGCATGTGGTTTATCTATTACAAATAGCCTGCTATTTCTGTAGTCAGGTAAGTCTGCAAGAAATGTCAATTTCATCTTATAATAATTTAAGAAAACCTGGAGGACTGAAAGATGAGTCTTTAAAAGCATCAACTTAATTAACTTAAAAATCAAATATGAATCCGTATTACCACCGTTGTCAATAGGAAATAGGTCATTGATTGCCCCTGCTGTTGCACTAGGTAAAGAGAAATTTTTCTTCACATATAGCAATGTGTGGCACTTTAAATACGTATGCACCTGTTTTCTCAATACATGGACCCCAGAATGCAATCATCATCTTGGAGGGTTAGCAGCTGACAGATTCTTTCCAAATAGGCACCTATTGAAGCTATAAAATTTACCCACTCATCCGAAACTCTGTAATATTTTCAAGGTCATGTCTTAGCAATGCATGTCCCATTTTATTACATTTAATATTATCATGGAGAATAATGTTGCACTGCAAATCTCACTATGTGAAAATAGTTTGAAACCTTAGATATTAGCTGCTATTTAAAATTAGAAAGCCAATAAATATTTTTAATGCATCTTAAACTTTTTAATAAGTAGATTTTATATTGTTATCCTAAGAATAGATAAGTCTCTATATAAATATACCTTATTTCTGGTCAGTGGAGCATGCTAGTATATTTTCTGTTTTGTTATATTAATATAGTATAAAGTAATGTTATTTCTAACAATCAAGTAAATTATCCTAGTTCATGATAGTAATGCCTGAAAAGCTGTTGGCTAAGGAGAGTCCTGCTCATATTGAATTTTGAGGAGTTTTGTTTCCAAGGAAACTAGTTCATTGTCAGCAAAAGATGCACCTCAGTCAGTCGCTCAGTCGCTCAGTCGTGTCCGAATCTTCACNCACACACACACACACCCCGTGCTCCTTTGTTCTATTCTCTCTGCCTGAAGTATCCCTGAGGCTTCCCTCACCTCCCTCCACCAACCTTGCTTCTCAACACTGCCACCACTGCCACAACTGAACCCAGCTAGCACTGAGGACCCCAGTGCCACTTCTTCATGGAATCCTCCCCTGAAGCCAGTTGTATTTGACATCTGCGGACATTAGAATGATCCTAGATAACATCAATTTCTAACTGTAAGTGACTTAACCCAATCAAAGTTTATTTCTCAGCCCCAGGTTAGTTTAGTGTAAGTGTCCCTGGTTAACAAGCAACTTTCCCTCACGTAGAAATTTAGGGGTGAATCCTCTGGCTCCATAACCCCTAGGATCCCAGAGTCTTCCGCATTCAGCAGATTGGAGGGATGAAAGGAGCTGGAAGAGGCATATTTGCTTCTTAAAATCCCTGGCCACAAGTAGTGCACCTCACTCCCAGAATGAAACATGTCCCCCTGCCACCCAGGGGACAGCTGGCCCTTGCCACCTATGGGCCACTGCTAGGCTCTCCCCTGGCACCCTGTCANTGTCCAGGGAGGTGGTGTCGAAGGTGGCTGCAACGGCGGTGTGGGCAGTCTGGGAGGCCAGAGCCCCTCGTTAGCTTTGCCATCCTGGGCCAGTCTGCACTTGGCCCTGTGGGCACGGACAGGGCTGCCCTAAACGTCTTGCCAGGCACAGACACCCTCGGGGCAGCCCGAGGGGGTGGTGGCAGAGATTCTCAAGATTGTAATCAGGGTTCCCAAGGTGGGGAGATGCTGGACCACTCCAAACCGGGAGAGACCTGCACTCTGGGAACCCTCATGAGCTCAGGGTGGTTCAGGGAAAGAAGGAAGTTGGATTGCTTCCTTCCTCAGCCCTCATGCACATGGACACGGGAACGGGCCCACATACCCACACAGGGGCGTGTGCTGAAGTAGATCCCTGCACACTGATGGGGCCTGCTGCAGCCCGCACGCAGCACCATTCTCAGACTCTGGGGTCCCCTTCTCAGAGACCTAAGGGTCTCCCCAGCAGGGCACAGGCAGGGTGACTGGACTGCCATGGCCCTGGGGGGTGGGGGTGGGGGTCAGGGAGGCAGGTCGGGCTACAGTCCCCACAGCTCCACTGTTTCCGGTCGGATCACACTGTGTGCTAGAGTCAGACACAGACAGGTGTGTGGCCCCGTTTGCACGTTCAGGGCCTGTCGGCTCGGGTCTTGTGGGGAGTGTGGTCTGGGGGTGGTGCCTCTCAGATCACCCGCGCTGTGGGGTCATGGGACATGAGTGCCTGGGAGACTTCCTGGAGGAGGTGCTCTGTTGTCTCAAGGTGAGCCTGAAGGTGCTCTGGGAACCTGGGGGCCAAGGCCAGGGCACAGTCCTCCGGGGCCGGCTGGCCACACCCAGGCCTGGAGCTGCAGGGCTGGTAGCCTGGCCCATCAGAGGTTAGGTCAGAGGGTGGTCCTCTTGAGAAGGCTTGGGAGATGGTCTCCTTGGAGTTGAGAGTGGGTGTGTCTGGCTAGAGGGGTGGGAAGGCAGGGAAGGGAGTGGGCCTTGGGCTGGGCGTCAGGAGCAGGGTGAGCGGGTCCTCCAGGCCGGCGCAGCCCTGACCCTCCTCTTCCCACAGGGTGCAGGGGCAATGGCGCTGCAGCTCTGGGCCCTGGCCCTCCTGGGCCTGGCGGGCACAAGCGCGAGTCTGCGGCCCCGCAAGCTAGACTTCTTCCGCAGCGAGACGGAGCTGAACCACCTGGTGGTGGACGAGGCGTCAGGCATGGTGTACGTGGGCGCGGTGAACACGCTCTACCAGCTGAGTGCCGACCTGCAGCTGGAGCAGCGGGCGGCTACGGGCCCGGCCCTGGACAACAAGAAGTGCACGCCTCCCATCGAGGTCAGCCAGTGCCACGAGGCCGTGCTGACCGACAACGTCAACCAGCTGCTGCTGCTGGATCCTCCCCGGAGCCGCCTGGTGGAGTGTGGCAGCCTCTTCAAGGGCATCTGCGCCCTGCGCGCCCTAGGCAACATCTCCACGCGCCTCTTCTACGAGGACGGCAGTGGCGAAAAGTCCTTTGTGGCCAGCAACGACGAGAGCGTGGCCACCGTGGGCCTGGTGAGCGCCGCGGACCCCAGCGGTGAGCGCCTGCTGTTCGTGGGCAAGGGCAACGGGCCGCATGACAACGGGGTCATCGTGAGCACCCGCCTCCTGGACCGGACTGAGGGCCGGGAGGCCTTCGAGGCCTACACGGACCACGCCACCTACAAGGCCGGCTACATGTCCTCCAACACGCAGCAGTTCGTGGCCGCCTTTGAGGACGGCCCCTACGTCTTCTTCGTCTTCAACCAGCAGGACAAGCACCCGTCTCGGAACCGCACGCTGCTGGCGCGCATGTGCAAGCAGGACCCCTTTTACTACTCCTACCTGGAGATGGACCTGCGCTGCCTGGACGCCGGTGACGCCCAGGCCCCCGCCTTCGGCACCTGCCTGGCGGCCTCGGTGGACCGGCCGGGCTCCAGTAGGGTGCTGTATGCCGTCTTCAGCACGGACGGCCGGGGCGGCAGGGGGCCTCGGACCGGCCTCTGCCTATTCCCACTGAACGAGGTCCACCGCAGGATGGAGGCCAACCGCGACGCCTGCTACACGGGCTCACGAGAGGTGGCCCGCGACACCTTCTACAAGCCCTTCCACGGCGACATCCAGTGCGGTGGCCACGGGTCGGTACGTGGCCTCAGCGTTCTCACAGGGGCTTGGGCCACACGCGGTGGGTCTGTGCGTGGCCCTGCTTGACACGTGTCCACATGACATCCTGTGGGGAGGGCCGTGTGCGTGTATGTGTGTGCTGTCTCCACGGGCAGGTCAGCGTGAGCACCCAGGGGCCCCTGTGTGCCCGGGCTGGTTCTGGGCTGTGTGTGGGGCCCTGAGTGCTGGGGGCCATTGCGGGGGAGAGGTCTTGGGCAGACGTTGACACCGTGGTCCGCAGGGTGCCAGCGAGAGTTTCCCGTGCGGCTCGGAGCACCTGCCCTACCCGCTGGGCAGCCACGACGGCCTCTCGGCCAAGGCCGTGCTGCACCGTGGCGGCCTGAACCTGACGGCCGTGACCGTGACCACCGAGAACGGCCACACCATCGCCTTTCTGGGCACCTCGGATGGCCGGGTCCTCAAGGTGAGGCCCAGGGCTGGGGCGGGGTGGCTGCTGGAGGGGCCCTCAGTGCGCAGGCGCCCCGACCCTCACCGCGTGCCGGCCCCCGTGCCCGCAGGTGTGCTTCGCTCCGGATGGCAGCTCCACGGAGTACGGCGCCGTCCTCGTGGAGATCAACAAGAGGATCAAGAGCGACCTAGTGCTGGCCGCAGACCAGGCCAGCCTGTACGCCGTGACACAAGACAAGGTGGGCCCGGGGCCCTGGAGCGGGCCGCGCGGCGTGGCAGGGCCGCCCTCCTCTCAGGAGGCACCTTGCCCGCCTTTGACACTGTCGCTGTCTGTTCTGTGTCTGTCTGGCCCATCTGACCAGGGGATCAGTGCTCAAAGTAGACCTTCCCCAAGGGCAAGCTGGGCTGAGGGGCCACTCCTGTGAGCTCACATGCCCCAAGTCACACAGCCTCTTGGGGGCTGATGCAATCGGCACCAGGGAGGTGCCATAACCAAGGGCTCCCTTGGCTCCTTGGAACCCGGCGCCAGCTGATCCCGGGCGAGCTCTCACCTCCCGGGCTGCCCGGAGCCGTCCCTGCTCAGCCTTGCGTCGGTGTTGAGGCTCCTGAGGCTTACGGGTAAAGGTGGGGTTGAGCCCGTGGTCCCAGGCATCGGTGTCTGGGGGCTTCCTCTCTGCCTGGAGGCCGTCCGTAGTCACGCTCGCTGCCCTGGTGCCCTCAGGTGTTCCGGCTTCTCGTGCAGGAGTGTGCGAGCTTCTCCAGCTGCGCTCACTGCCACCGCTCGCAGGACCCCTACTGCGGCTGGTGCGTCCTTGAGGGCCGGTAAGTGCCCGGGGCTCGGCCCCGCCTAGAGCCTGGGTGCGCAGCCCTGCCCCGGCCCGGGGGCTGGTGGGCACCAGGCTAAGACTGCCCCCTGCCCTCGCAGCTGCACCAGGAAGGCGGAGTGCCCCCGGGCGGACGAGAGCGGCCACTGGCTGTGGAGCCGCAACGAGTCCTGCGTGACCATCACAGGGGCCCACCCGCAGAACATGAGCCGCCAGGCCCAGGGGGAGGTGAGTGGCGGGGGGTGGGGCAAGGACACCCCTCACCCAGGCTGTGGGGATGGCCGGGGCTGCACAGGGCTGTGCTCCTGGCTGCGGGCACTGGGCCTGGGCACAGGGACTCTGTCTCGTGCGTGGTCCCCTTTGACCTGGGACGCCCCTGAGAATGCAGGGCAGACCCAGGCCCTGTCCCAGGAGTGACCCAAGGGGGTCCCATTCAGGGGAAGTGGAGTTGGGTTCCAGAGAGCTTTCCAGGGGGCAGCGGTCCACATTCAGGAGGGCGGCCAGAGAGCAAACCAGGGCAGAGGGGCCCCGCTCGCCTGGTCGGGGCCGAAGAGTCCCGCGGCCCTTCCCCAGGTGCAGCTGACTGTCAGCCCCTTCCCGGCCTTGAGTGACGACGACACGCTGCTGTGCCTCTTCGGAGGATCGCCGCCTCACCCCGCACGCTTGCAGGAGGGCACCGTGGTCTGCAACTCGCCGAGCAGGAGCAGCCTTCCTCGCACGCCGCCCGGCCAGGGTGAGGCCCTGCTGCTGCCTGCCAAGCCTGGCCCTGGGTGCCCGCTGAGACCCCAGGGTGCCCATTGAGACCCCAGGCTGCCCACCCCTGACCAGCCCCGGGTGCCCACTGAGACCCCAGGGCCATACCCTGGCCGGGCGGCGTGCAAACAATGTGTGCTGGGCACCAGCCCCGCCCTCACCCCCCGCCCCAGCCAGCTTAGACAGGTGAGGCTGTCCCTGGAGGCCAGACCCGGCGCCAAGCTTGTCCCCTGAGCATGTGGGGTGGTGGAAGCCGGCTCACGGGTGAAGGCAGGGCCTGTGGAGTGACGTGGCTGGGACCTGGCAAGCACTCTGCCCTAGACGCCAGGGAATCACGGCCCTCAACGCCCACAGGGACAAAGCGACGGCCAGCGGTTCAGGGCGGGGTGCGGGATCTGACGGAGGCCTGGCTGAGCCCTCGGGGTCGGTTCCAGCCAGCGTCTCTGCACTTGGTGTCCTGTGGGAGACTCTGACGCAAGGCTGGCTTGGGACCACGGAAGGCCCGGTTCCATCTTCCTGTCCCCCACGGGCCAGCCTAGCCTGCGGCCCCACCCAACGCTGTCCCTCCGCAGATCATGTGGCCGTAACCATCCGGCTCCACTTCAAACGCGGCAACGTCTTCCTGACCTCCCACCAGTATCCCTTCTACGACTGCCGGGAGGCCATGAGCCTGCAGGAGAACCTGCCGTGAGTGGCTCCCCTGCCCGCCCCTGGCCCCCGTGCGG
>SJYV01047140.1:0-11699 GCA_006410875.1 Neotragus pygmaeus
GGGTGGGAGGTGGAAGGAGGGTTCAGGATTGGGAACTCATGTACACCTGTGGCGGATTCATGTCAGTGTATGGCAAAACCAATACAATATTGTAAAATAAAACTTAAAAAATTTTTTTCATTAAAAAAAAGTTATCTTTGGAGAAGCAGTGTTACCATGGAAGCCTCAGTTTCCTCATGACTTTGTTGAGAGGATATTAAATAACATAATGCAGGTAAAGCTCTTAGCATGTGGTGGCATCCAGTGGGTGCTCAAGAAATGCAGGCAATTGCTGTTACCTATATTATAGCAGTACATAATAAATCCGAAGTGACAGAGTTGTATTTTTGTTACTTGATAGTTTATAGTTCTTGGAGCTTGTATATAATCAATATGTAATGTGCATTTTATATGAACGTGGAACACACTTTTCTTGTTTTAAAAGTATAGACATTTATACATGGAGGCTTGCCTTCTAATTTATTGCTGGATTAGGAAGTCAATACTAAATAACACTCTCATCCCTACAGGAAAGAACAGTCCATTGTGTAATGATCTATTAGTTTTTTGACATGAGTTTCTAGGAATGCTTTGCAGTGGAAGATTAGGTGACCTATACTTCCTTGATTTTCCTACACAACATAGTCTGAAATAGTTGCTCCGTTTTGTTTGCATCGGCTGGATTTTTTATTAGTATAAAGATTAATAGAAATTTGGAGAAGGTATTGGCAAGCCACTTCGGTATTCTTGCCTGGAGAATTCCATGGACAGAGGAGCCTGGCAGTCCGTGGGGTCACAAAGAGTTGGACATGACTGAGCAACTTTCCCCTCACCTAATAGAAATTTAAGTCAGTGTCTGCTTGTGCCTTAGGATCTGCTCATTAATCATCATGTTCCTTGTCCACCAGGCGCACTGGGCCTGACTTTGCTGGTTTGGAAGCCTCTCTTTTCAGGCCTCCCTGACCCGAGCTGCTGGGTGGATGGATGTTAGCGTTCCTCTGACAGCCCACTGCCTTCCTCATTTATATCCAGAATGCTAAGCTCCCTTTGGCCCAGGTTAGTGTTCTGGGATAAGTTTCCAGAATCAATATCTGATGCCTCTATTTGCTNCCCGAGCTGCTGGGTGGATGGATGTTAGCGTTCCTCTGACAGCCCACTGCCTTCCTCATTTATATCCAGAATGCTAAGCTCCCTTTGGCCCAGGTTAGTGTTCTGGGATAAGTTTCCAGAATCAATATCTGATGCCTCTATTTGCTCTGGCACCTGCCTGCTGCCTCGGGTAGGCCTCCACTGTGGCAACAGGGTGAGACTCTTCTGAGCTTCCCATCTTGTCGGTATACAAGCAGGGTCACCCGAGGCTCCAGACGAGCCCTCCAGCTGGAAGCTCAGAGGACGCTGGGCAGCACACTCTGCCAGTGGGCACGAGCTGGACTTGGCAATCAGGAGTCAAGACGAGTTCAGTTCCCAAACCTCTTTCTGAATTTTCAAGTAAAGCTTTGTTCTGTGGGCTAAAATTTAAAAGTATGGAACAAGTTTTGTTACTGCTTTTCTCCGTGGTATTTGCCGTCATCAGTTCTTTAGAGGCATAAAGCAGTCACCCCAAAGCATACTGTGTTCTGACTAACTTAATGGGACTGTTCTCTAAACCTTGCTGATTAGCTTCATTGTGAGCTGAAAGCATGATCCCTTGAACAGATCTAAATCGTGAGTGAAATTATGTTTCTGCTTGACTTCAGTCCTTCATGATCTTGTGCAGGTGGGTTAGAATCCTCTCTTTTACTTTAGTTTCCAGGCGAGAATCCTGATTTTTGGACGTCATCTCTTGGACGGTTGGGTTGGTTCTGCATTCCCTGCCTTACTCCTTCCTGCCTGAGGGTGTGCACCTGCTTGATATCTGACATCTTTTGCATACCACTTCTCTTTTATCAGACAAACCATGCTCCTGCTGGGGGAAAATGCACCACGATTTACATACGTTGAAAATTTCCAGACCCTGCCCTCTGATCTTCTAATCTCAATATTCCAGAGTTTTTAGGAAATTCAGTTTTGTTTGTATGAGGAACGACTCTGTTTCCTATAATCTTCAGGAAATTTAAAATCCTGGCCCTTGAGACTTACTGTGACTGTATTCAAACTGAATATTTTACACAACAAACGAGTGAAAAGGCAAGCTACGGAATAGGAGAAAATATTTGCCACTCAAATACCTGATAAGGGATTAATATTCAGAATATATTAAAAAAATAAAAACAATTTCTAAAACCCAATGACAACTAAAAAAAGTCACCCAATTTAAAAATGGGTTACATTTCTCCAAAGATGATCTACAAACCACCAATACATAAGAAGATTCTCAACATTGTAAATCATTAGGAAAATGCAAATCAAAACCACAATGATATATTACCTTATACCAGTTAGAGTAGTTACTATCAAAAAAAAAAAAAAAAAGAACATATTTACTGTTGACAAACATGTAGAGAAACTGGAACTCTTTGCACTATTGGTGGGAACATGAAATGAGGCAACTGCTATAGCAAACAGCATGATGTTGCCTCAAAAAATTAAAAGTAGAATTATCATATGGTCAGCAATTCCACTTCTGAATCTCAGAAGGATATTTGTACGCCTGTGTTCATAACAGCACTATACACCATAGCTAGAAGGTGAATCAGCCCAAATGGTCATTGGCAGCTGAACGAATAAACAAAACGTGGTGTAAACATACAACAGAACATTATTCAGCCTTAAAAAGGATGGAAACTCTGACACACGCTAGATCAAGGATGAACATTGGGGACATTATGCTAAGTGAAACAAGCCAGTAACAAAAGACAAGTGTTATTATATGACTCTGCCATACCAGGTTTCTGGAGCTGTCATTTAACAAACAGAAGGTCCAGTGGTGACTGCCAATGGGGTGGGGAAAATGGAAGTTGTAATTTAATGGGTAAGCGTTTCAGTTTTTCAAGATGAAAAAGTTCTGGATGTTGATTGCAGACACACGTGTGTGAATATACGTAATACCCCTGAACTCAGAATTTGTTAAGATGACAAATATTCCATTATGTTATTTTACTGCAGTAAAAAATAATATTTGTGTTTCACATATCTACATATTATGTATTTGTTTAATTTCCTTAGGAATGTCAAATCTTAGTGCAGATCATATCTTTAATTACCCAGCTTTACACCCAAATGGACTTGGCCCTCCATTCCTGCTAGCTAGTGTCTTGATCAGGACAGGCATAAGATAAGATATCAACACTCAAGAGTAGCTAAGTTAATGATTGATGGTGACCTTCTGGCACTAAATACATATTTTTATTGAATGGTTTTTATGTAGCTGGACTATGCTCAGTGGGGAGTTATGAGTACTTCCCCTTCTTTTCCTTTGAGAAGAGAAAGTAGATTTGGCCAAGCAAGATTAAAGTTCTAGAGGGATGGAGGGGCTGGGTGGTGGTGTGCCTCTGTGTTGTGTGGTTTTCACAGTGGGCTCTCCTAAGTGTACAAGCTGGCAGTGATCATGCGCCAGCCTAGCAGACTATAGAAAGCTGAGAGGGCCCACCACCCAGGAAGGGGAGGAGGGCTGTTTCTTGTCTGCAGAGCCCTTCAAAGCAGGGATATGGTTCAGCTGGTGCATGGAGCAGGAAAGGTATTCTTGCAGAGGGAAATCAATCACAGGACAGGCCGTGTGGAGTGTGAAACACTGGGTGGTGTCTAGCGAAGCAGGAGGTCAAGGAGTGTATCTCAAGGCATGAGGGGCAGGGATGAATATGCCTTAGTCTTCCTGATCTCCCATTCTTGACAAAGAATCCTGTTGAATGGAACTAGTTTTAAAAAATTAATGGGCATGCCTTAGATTGAAGAGGAAAGACTTGGGAGAGTTTATACATACATATACGCCAACCAGGTGGCAGTAATGGTAAAGAACCTGCCTGCCAATGCAGGAGACGTAAGCGATGGGGGTTCCATCCCTGGGTCAGGAAGATCCCCTGGCAGAGGGCATGGCAAGCCACTCCAATATTCTTGCCTGGAGAATCCCATGGACAGAGGAGCCTGGGGTCACACAGAGTTGGACACGACTGAAATACCTAGCATGCACACATATACTTACACACATATACATACAAAAAAAAGGATTTTATCTTCAGAAAAATCTGAACACTGTGGTCTGCCAAGCTGCCTCATCTGGCAAGAGGTCTGTCAGTAATTATTTTTCTCAGTCGTATCCATGATCACTTTATCTGTTTCTTCTGAGACACCAATATCAATTTTTCTGATAGGAATTTCAGGTCATTTGAAAGGCCAAACAGTAAGGATTTCAATTAAACAGAAGAAACCACAACAAAAACCAAAAAGCTCCTACAAAATCCAGCTAACTGCAGGAACATCTAGAGCGAACATTAGGGGTTATGATGGCAAGGGGACTTTCTTTCCAGAGGAGCTGAGCAAAAGAACTATCTTCATACCCTGATTATTTGGACCCAGGACACAGTGCAAGAAAAGGCCAAGAGTGCTGAAAGTGAACGCTGGGTGAAAAGCTGTAAAGGAGCCCAGGAGACCACTGCCTTCCCACTGGGACCAGTTTCTGCATCTGCTGCCACCCCTCCTGATGCTTCCCAAGGATGGAAACCGAGACCCTCCCTTCACACTGTGTGCGCGCGCACGTGTATGTGTGTTTGTTAATGCCAGAGCTAGTGGAGTGGATACTCTCCTGAGTCCCAGATTCGTTTTGCCACTTGCCACGTCTCAAATCACCAATAAGTATTCAGAAGCTGTTGTAACACCCAATTCTACATTTCAGGAGGGAGCCTTGGTCTAAAATAAGAGGGATAAAATATTCATAGCAGCATTATTTACAGTTGTCAGGGTATGGGGCAACTCAATGTGTCCATCAGCAGATGAATGGATAAAGAAGATGCAGTATGCATATCACATGTGGAATATTATTTAGCCCCAAGGAGGAAGGAAATCCTGCCATTTGCATAAATGTGGTTAGACTTGGAAGACAGGATACTAAGTGACATAAGTCAGGCAGAGAAAGATAAATACTGTATGTTCTCTTATGACCTGTTCAGTTGCTCAGTCTTGTCCAACTCTTTGAGACCCCACAGACTGCAACATGTCAGGCTCCTCTGTCCTTCACCATCTTCTGGAGTTTGCGCAAGTTCATGTCCATTGAATTGGTGATGCTATCTAACCATCTCATCCTCTGCAACCCTCTTCTCCTCCTGTGTTCAATCTTTCCCAGCATCAGGGTCTTTTCCAATGAGTCAGCCTTTCGTATCAGGTGGCCAAGTATTGGAGATTCCACTTCGGCATCAGTCCTTCCAATGAGTATTCAGGGTTGATTTCCTTTAGGATTGACTGGTTTCCATCACTTAAATATGGAATCTTAAAAAATTATAACAGTACAAGAAGATCCAACTAGTCCATCCTAAAGGAGACCAGTCCTGGGTGTTCATTGGAAGGACTGATGCTGAAGCTGAAACTCCAGTACTTTGGCCACCTCATGCGAAGAGTTGACTCATTGGAAAAGACCCTGATGCTGGGAGGGATTGGGGCAGGAGGAGAAGGGGACGACGGAGTGGAGGATGAGATGGCTAGATGGCATCACCAACTCGATGTACATGAGTCTGGGTGAATTCCGGGAGTTGGTGATGGAGAGGGAGGCTTGGCGTGCTGTGATTCATGGGGTCGCAAAGAGTTGGACACGACTGAGCGACTGGACTGAACTGAACGAATATAACAAAAATGAAGTAGACTCAGAGATGCAGAAAACAAATTAGTGGTACCAGCGTGAAGGAGGGACAATACAGAGGAGGGAGATTGGGAGGTACGAACTGTTGAATATAAGACAGACTCAGGGATGAATTGTACAGCATGGGGAATATAGTTGATATTTGATAGTGATTGTAAATGGAAAAATTGTGAAAAAATAATTTTAAAAATTGTATAAAAATTTTAAAATTTTAAAGTAAAGGAAATCTCTACCATGCTTGCAAAAACTTTCAGGAAACCCTAATGGAGATATCTGTTTCTACCTGTGTAGCCATGTCCCCTTCGGAGACTTCTAGAAAATGAAGTCAACCTTACCTTTTATGTCTTCTACCCCTGGCTCTCCCAGCTGATAAGCTGATCAGAATTCTGCAGGCGATCAGTTCACTCCAGCAGAGCTTTCCACTGGATCTCACGTCAGGCAGGCTAGAGTTTATCTTAGATTCAGAAAACTCAGATTAAGTGCTGGGGCTGCTCCTTGCAATGCCTTGTTCTGGCTTCTTGGGCAATTTTTGTGAGCCTTTCTGCTTTGATTGCAGTACAGCTCCTGCAGGATTTTAGATTTTTGAGTGTGGAGCACAGAGGTATATGAGTTTGACTGGGGGAACTGAAAATAGTTTGCCTGGCATGCTCCCAGTTTTCCTTTGTTCAAAGAACCAGCAGCTTATTTGTGCATGCTGCGTGAGAAAGCAAAGACAGAATTACTCTTACTGCTTTGGATCACATAGTAAATATGCCAAACACCAGGATATCGACAAGACTTTATTGTCTTCTCTCTATTAGTCCATAAATCCTTTAAATGCAGTGTCTGTGTAAGACTTAGTTTTGGTGTCTTGCAAGACAAGTGCCACACCTTACAAGTAGTAAATTACCCCCAAAGTTATGAACTAAGTGACTAATATTAATAGAAAAACATAAACCTTCTCAAGGTTGTAGCTTTTAGCCAACAGTACATGAGGCAGGAACTGTGCCCACCGAGGTATTTCTGTAAGTTTGCCTATCTGCCTCTGCCTATTAGAAGAGAAGGATCTGATAATTGGAAGTTTTGTCCTTACATGAAAGAAGTTTGTCATTCCTTTTTTCTCTGAATTGACTTCTTAGAATCAACAAGCTGTTTTGAAAATCAAGTTGTATTTCTGAATCTGGAAAGAAAATTGGAAATTGTGTGTAGGCCTTTGGGAGTAAAGAGCTACTGAGCTTTTGACCGAAGTTCAGTGTGTCAGGAAATTTGAACTGCTTCTCCAGGAGCAGCAATGGATTTGCAGCCATCTGTCTGTGGCCCCATACTCATACATTTGCCCCATCACCATTGTGCTTAAACAATTAATTTTTTAAGCAATGGCTAGATGTAGAGGTACATGCTGAGCAGTTAGCAAAGATCAGTATGATTGGTCTATCTGAGGATTGAACTTGCAGTCATGACCTCATCAACATCAGGTTCTAGTAAATAAAGCTCTTTGCATAAATATCATGTTTCTAAACCTTTCTATGAAGAAATATATATATGCAAGGACACAGACATATATGGTTAACATTAAATAGTATGTTTTTGGAGGGCTTCATTGAGTATAAAGCATTTAAGCAAAGAACTGAAGAAGGTGAGGGAGCAACAGTCTCCAAGACAGCATCCTTGTATCAAAAGTCAAAAGTGAATGGCCCTTGGAAATACACGGCAGACCATCTTTCCTNTAAATAGTATGTTTTGGGAGGGCTTCATTGAGTATAAAGCATTTAAGCAAAGAACTGAAGAAGGTGAGGGAGCAACAGTCTCCAAGACAGCATCCTTGTATCAAAAGTCAAAAGTGAATGGCCCTTGGAAATACACGGCAGACCATCTTTCCTTGGTTCTGTGGTGACCAGTGGGTTGATTATGCATCAAGAAGTATCCAGTGGCTTGTCTTTGGCAGAAAGACAAAAAGTTGACATCTAAACATTTGCCTCTTCCCCCGACCTCATCCTCAAAGACAAAGGTGAAGAGTGCATGGTCTGACTGTCTAGCGAAAGAGAATTTCCCAGAGGGTAAGCTGAGATGACCCCTGTGGTCAAGGGCCCAAAGCCTGATGGCCCTCTCCCTCACACAGCGCCCAGACAAAACTCAAGGGTGAAGTTAAACTCCTTCACAGAGGAAATAGTGTTATTTGGCCCCAGGGACAAGTATCCAAACAAGTTCTCAAAATTTTAACCAACCAAAGAAAAAAGAAAGAGAGAAAACTTGAGCAGAATCTACAGAGGTGAATGGAGGTTTGCTGAGCAGACCTACATATATCCAGGGGAAACTGTCAGGATAATTGCACAAATGAGGTCCTCAACTGCCTAGTTTTGCAGCTATTAGCAAGGGAGCCCCTCCAACAGATGGAAGGCATCCACACTGCTGATGCTCTCAGTAGGTTAATATTTAGCAACACTGGTGAATGACTGCTATATGCTAGATCCTGTTGCAGGAAAACGTAGGACCCTGGAGGATGGTCACATCCTAGGTCTCAGGCGAGTCCCCGAGACAGGCCACCAAGTGTAGATCTTTGGCTTCATGGAGGAAGGAACTGAAGAGCAAGCCATAATAAAGTGAAAACAGTTTCATCTAGAGAGAGACAGATTCCATAGACAGAATGCAGTCCGTCTCAGAAAGTGAGTTGCCCTGCAATATGGTGTGGTTGACTTTTATGGGCTGAGCAATTTCATAGGCTAATGAGTGGGAAGATTATTTCAACTCTTTTGGGAAAGCAGTGGATATTTCTAGGAATTGGGCTACTGCACACTTTTTGGCCTTTTATGGTCAGCCTTGAAACTGTCATGGTGCCTGTGGGTGTGTCATTTAGCATATGCTAATATATTACAATGAGTGTATATTGAGACTGAAGGTCTAGTGGACGTCAACTCGCCTGCCATCTTGGACCTGGTTGGTTCCAACCAGTTTGTGCTGTATCCTCAACGGCTGTGTCATTCTTTTAAAGGCTGTGCCCTGCCCCCTTCCTGTCTCACTGTGATAAATGCTAGAAATGCAAACATAAATAACACACAGACAATTCTTGTCAGGCTTGGATGAGCTCACCCACCGAGAGTTTATATGGTTCCCAGCTAAACAACACTGAATGCCACTGGCTACTCTTTGGTTTAGTCCTCTTAGATCTATATAGATGTGAATTAGGATAATAGTATCAGTTCAGTTCAGTCGCTCAGTCGTGTCCAACTCTTTGCGACCCCATGAATCGCAGCACGCCAGGCCTCTCTGTCCATCACCAACTCCCGGGAGTTCACTCAGACTCACGTCCATCGAGTCCGTGATGCCATTCAGCCATCTCATCCTCTGTCGTCCCCTTCTCCTCCTGCCCCCAATCCCTCCCAGCATCAGAGTCTTTTCCAGTGAGTCAACTCTTCTCATGAGGTGGCCAAAGTACTGGAGTTTCAGCTTTAGATAATTAGTATAATGTCAGGGTCACATATATATAAAATACTACCCAAACATAACTTGAATGGGAGGTGGAAGCCAGAATAAGTGGGATCTTACATCCAAAGGTCTGTTTATTTTATAAATAACACAGGGCAAGGAAGCCCTATTTTTGGCATAAACATGAGTATCTTTTTTGGTGAGGGGCATGCAGTGTAGCATTCAGGATCTTTGTTTCCCAACCAGGGATGGAACCTATGTCCCCTGCAGTGGAAGCAGTGTCCTAACCACTGGACTGTCAGGGTATTCCCATAAACATGAATTTCTTTTTTTCCTTTTGCTCTATTTTTATTATTGTGCACTTAGGATAATATTAGATGTTAGCTATTTTAGGCAGTGGAAACACAATACAGAATATGCTAGAAGCAGCCCCAGTCTTCATAGAACTTACAGCTTCATGAGGAAGCGTGAATCTTTTGATGAATATTTTAAGTTACTGTGTGAGCATGCTGACAAGTTATCCACCTTAAATCTGGAAGGGGGCTGATAACTGTGTGCTTTAGAAGGAATGTCCTTCTGGGCCCCAAAACTATCAATTTATTCACATTTCTTTTGTTTTTAAGCACCTATTTCTCAACAAGAGTCAGATTTCAAGTCTTAGAGTGAAAACACAGCCGAAGGAGGTCAAAAGCTTTTTCCTGCTTTTGCATACAGGCCAGGTGACATTCCCTGCTGGCTCAGATGATAAAGAATCTATCTGCCTGCAGTGCAGGAGACCTGTGTTCAATCCCTGGGTTGGAAAGATTTCCTGGAGAAGAGAATGGCTACCCACTCCAGTATTAGCGCCTAGAGAATACCATGAATGGAGAAGCCTGGCTGGCTACAGTCCATGGAGTCACAGAGTCGTACACAACTGAGTGACTAACACTTTCACTATTCAGGTGACATTCATGGCCTTTGGGGAGGGAAAAAACATTTTCTCTATTGCCTCCTAGGTTCTCTGGCTGGGGCCCTGTAAATTTAAGAGACGAAGGCAGATTAACAAGAGAAAAACAAACACAGGTTTATTAACATGTGCATCTCACATACACAGGAATTCTAAGCCCTGAGTTACTCAAAGGGGTGGCCAGAATTTGGGCTTATATACCATCTCAAAAGGGAACAATAAATTTTTAAAGAACTGGCAAGGCAGGAAAAAGACTTTGTATTTAGGGTGGTAAATTATAGGGAGATAAATATGTAAGCGGAGCTTCCTGGGTTATTCAGTGGTAGAGAATCCACCAGCCAATGCAAGCGACTTGGGTACAGTCCCTGGGCCAGGAAGATCCCCTGCAGAGAGCATGGCAACCCACTCCAGTATTCTTGCCTGGAGAATTCCATGGAGAGCGGAGCCTGGTGAGCTGTAGGCCATGGAGGTCACAAAGTGAATAAACAACAACATCAAATATATAGGGGAACTTGTTCAGTTGCTCAGTCATGTCCGACTCTCTGTGACCCATGGACTGCAGCATGCCAGGCTCCCCTGTCCTTTACCATCTCCCAGAGTTTGCTCAAACCCATGTCCATTGAATTGGTGATGCCATCCAACTATCTCACCCTCTGTCATCCCCTTCTCCTCCTGCTTTCAATCTTTCCTGGCATCGGGGTCTTTTCCAATGAGTTGGCTCTTCACATCAGATGGCCGAAGTAGGGGAATTAAAAGAAGATAAAAGCTAGGGAGTAAAGGTTGTTATGTAGATTCCTCTGGTGCTGGGCTGATAAGGGTCTTGAGTTATCTTTGGCGATTAACTTCTGTCTTTCCTGATAGAGAGGAAAGGGGAGACCTCTTTACAAATTTATGTTCTGCTTTTAGCAAGTAGAAGGGAAGACGGAGAACTTCTCTTGTATCTACTTCTTCTTAATTACCTTCAGCTTACAGTAATCCTTCAGCCAAAGTGGCATATTTGGGGATGGCGTACTCTCCTATCCTTCACATGATACTTTCCTACAGTTATGCCTCTAGGGTCAACCAGTCTTTTTCCTATCTCCATAAGAAATTTAACCCATTTTAGATGTATTTGCTGAGTTTTGAGTCTCCAGTTGAAACTGTGCACCTCAGATTGAGACTTGAACCCACTGTCTTTTAATGGAGATAGTACCTAGTCTCAGGACTTTATGAAGCTCCATTTCTTGATGTCTCATGGCAGAAAGAATTCAGTGAGAGACAAAGTAATAAAAAGTAGATTTTATAGAGAGAAACACCCTCCATAGACAGAATGTAGGCTATCATAGAAGGCCAGAGCCATCCCAGGGTAAGAGGTTGTCAGTTTTCACAGGGCTGGGTAATTTCGTAGTCTAATCAGTGGAAGGAGTATTCCAGCTCTTTGGTGAAACAAGTGGGGATTTCCAGGAATTGGGTCACTGCCCATTTTTTGATTTTTATGATCAGTTTTGGAACTGTGAGTGTCCCTTAACTTGCTGATGTGTTCAGTTCAGTTCAGTCACTCAGTCATGTCTGACTCTTGGACTGCAGCACGCCAGGCCTCTCTGTCCATCACCAACTCCCAGAGTTTAC
>SJYV01047141.1:0-14594 GCA_006410875.1 Neotragus pygmaeus
CAAAGAGCTGGACATCACCGAGGGACTTTCACTTTCATTTTCATCAGTAATCTTCCAGGTCTCCATCTTAAAACATCATCTCTTCTATCCTTAGTTTTTCAACATCTAGCTGCTATAATTTTAGCTTGGATTCTGGAGTCTCCCCTGTACCAGCATAAGTTGGTGGTTAGCCAAATTATGAAAGTTCAGTTCAGTTCAGTTGCTCAGTCATATCCAACTCTTTGCGACCCCATGGATTGCAGCACGCCAGACTTCCCTGTCCAACGCCAACTCCTGGAGCTTGCTCAAACTCATGTCCATTGAGTTGGTGATGCCATCCAGCCATTTCATCCTCTGTCGTCCCCTTCTCCTTTTGCCTTCAATCTTTCCTAGCATCAGGGTCTTTTCCAGTGAGTCAGCTCTTTTGCATCAGGTGGCCAAAGTATTGGAGTTTCAGCTTCAGCATCAGTCCTTCCAATGAGCACTCAGGACTGATCTCCTTTAGGATGGACTGGTTGGATCTCCTTGCAGTTCAAGGGATGTTCAAGAGTTGTCTCCAGCACCACAGTTCAACAACATCAATTCTTTGACTCTCAGCTCTCTTTATAGTCCAACTCTCACATCCATACATGAATACTGGAAAAACCACAGCTTTTAGACACACCCATAATTTGTCATTCACTCTTTCTCTGACTTCGTTGTTCCTATGGTTTCGGTCTTAAATTTCCAGCTGTTTTTCCAACCTTGAGCTCTGATCTCTATACTCAGTAACAGTTCACCTTTCTGAAGCCTGCTCTGCATACTGAAGAAAAGCCTTAGTAAAAAAATGCACCAAACTTTCAAATTTATTCCAGAGCAGTCTGTCTTTCAAAGAGAGGCTCTTCTCTGATTTCCAAGTGATTTTTCACTAAGCTCCTTGGGCTCTTCAATATGCATGTAAAAGTGACCAATCACCCAGGGTTTTGGGGAGAATTGACACTTAGATTTTGAGCCTTGTTTTTTTCTGTTGTTCTCTTGCTTCTAGGAACTTCCCCTACCCCCTTAAAATTTTTAGTTACTCTGCTGTCTCTGAAATAGCTCCTCTACCTCATCAAGCCTGGGAATCTGAAGTTTTCTGCCATAGGTTGTATGGGGATTGGAGATCACTCTCAGTCACATCAGGTGAAAAAAATCAACATATTTCCATTTTTATCCCATTGCAGTGGCCTCTTTTCTAACCAAAGTATCTTCCTGTCTCTGTTTCCTTTTTGTCACTTTAAAATACCTTCAAATAGATTTCTTTTTAATAAATTTTGGGCAGGCTTTGCAATTGTTATCTTTGGGAGTAGTTGCCAAACCAATTACCTCTGCCATCACAACAGGCCAGAAGTGTAAGTGGCATCGTTTCAAAATTTCATTTTCTGATTGTTTGCTGCTGTTACATAGAAGTAAGAACGATATTTGCACACTGAGCTAGCGTCTAACAGTCTTGTCATCTTCCCTTCTTAATTTTAACAGTTCATATGTGTATTTGGATTTCTTACTTATACTGTTGTGTTATTTGAGAAAATGACAGTTTGGTTTCATCTCTTCCAATTCTTATATCCTTAATTTCTTTGTCATTCTTTATCACACTGTCTAGAATCTTCAGAGCCGTGTTGATACAAATGGTAGTGAGATCCTTGTCTTCTTTTCTATATTAAGAAGCAAAGATAAAGATGATTATAACTATCAGTTTTTTTGCAGATAATTTTTATCAGGCTATGAAAACTGTGTTCTAAGAATTCTAAGAATTTTTTTCCTTAGGAAAGGATGCTGAATTTTATCAAATGATATTATAATTTTGCCACATTTTCTGAGAATTTAGTGAATCAAATTGGCTAATTTTCAAACATTANTAATTTTTATCAGGCTATGAAAACTGTGTTCTAAGAATTCTAAGAATTTTTTTCCTTAGGAAAGGATGCTGAATTTTATCAAATGATATTATAATTTTGCCACATTTTCTGAGAATTTAGTGAATCAAATTGGCTAATTTTCAAACATTAAACCATCCTTGCAATTTTGAGATAAATCACATGTGGCCAGTTTATAAATCACTTGATTCAACTTGCTTAAGTTTTGTTTAGGAGTTTAGCATCTCTCTTCATGACAGGAATTGATTTATAATTTTATAGTCTTGATATGCCTTCATCAGAATTTTGACATCAAGATAAAGCTGGTCTTATAAAATTCATTGGGAAATAATCTCCCTATTTTTGTTCTCTGGAAAAGTTTGTGTAGTGTTGATGACATTACTTCTCCTTTAAATGTTCAAAAAAAATTCACTAGGGAAGCTATATATGCCTGGATATTTATTTTGGGAAAGATTACGGAGAAGGTGATGGCACCCCACTCCAGTACTCTTGCCTGGAAAATCCCATGGACGGGGGAGCCTTGTAGGCTGTGGTCCATGGGGTCACGAAGAGTCGGACACGACTGAGTGAATTCCCTTGACTTCCCTTTGAATTACAAAACAATTAAAAAATATTAGTATACTAGCCACATTTTCTATTTCTTCTTGAGTCATTTCGAAAAGTTGCACTTTTCCAGGGCTTTGGACATTTCAAGCATTCAGATATTTTGGAAAATGATTATTCTATGCCTATAAGATCTGTACTGAAGTCTTCTTTTCATTTCTAATGTTGGTAATTCATTTTCTCTCTCTTTGATTCTTGATTGATTTTTCTGAATGTTTATCTGTTTTAATATTTTTTCAAAGAACTAATTTTTATTTTTGCCAATTTTCTAGTGTATGCTTGTTTTCTTTTTATTTCTGTTTCATTCCTTATTGTTTCCTATTTTTCTTTGTGTTTAGTATGCTTTTATTTTGCCTAACTTGAAATAGATACTCAGGTCATGACGTTTCGACCTTTCAATGTTTTGCTTCGTTTTCAGCATTTCGGTTTTTTCTGTTGTTATTTTCTGACTTAATGACACCATTGTTCAAGAACAAACTTTAAATGACTTTAGTATTTTCAGATTTGTTGAGAATTGCTTTACATTCTTGCTTATAGCCATGATGCCTTTAAGAAGAATTTCTAAAAATTTATCTGGGTTTTATACTTGTTCTTAACAGAAACATTGGTCTCCTGAAAGCTTCTCCATCCTGAGAGCAGAATCCCACTGCATCATAATTTAATGAATCCCTCTTTTGTTGGTAAATGTTTAGTTTGTTTCCAGTATTTGTAATATTGGAAAATCCTGTAGTGGACATCCTAGTAATTACTTTTTGCACCCTTAGAAAAAAATTCTATTACAAGGGCATAGAATAGTGGTTGAGGTCTTGTGCTCTGAGGCAGATTCCCGATTTGAGTTCTGGTCCTTTTATCTTGTTAAAAATACACATTCCAGGACTTCTCATTAGACCTACTGCATCAGTACCCCAGGTGAGTCTCAGTTCAGTTCAATTCACTCACTCAGTTGTGTTCGACTCTCTGCGACCCTATGAACTGCAGCATGCCAGGCCTCCCTGTCCATCACCAACTCCCGGAGCTTACTCAAACTCATGTCCATTGAGTCAGTGATGCCATCCAGCCACCTCATCTTCTGTCGTCCCCTTCTCCTCCTGCCCTCAATCTTTCCCAGCATCAGGGTCTTTTCAAATGAGTCAGCTCTTTGCATCAGGTGGCCAAAGTATTGGAATTTCAGCTTCAACATCAGTCCCTCCAATAAACACCCAGGACTGATCTCCTTTAGGATGGACTGGTTGGATCTCCTTGCATTCCAAGAGACTCTCCAACACCACAGTTCAAAAGCATCAATTCTTTTGCGCTCAGCTTTCTTTAGAGTCCAACCCTCACATCCATATATGACTACTGGAAAAATCATAACCTTAACTAGATGGACCTTGGTTGGCAAAGAAATGTCTCTGCTTTTGAATACACTGTCTAGGTTGGTCGTAACTTTCCTTCCAAGGAGTAAGCATCTTTTAATTTCATGGCTGCAGTCACCATCTGCAGTGATTTTGGAGCCCCCAAAACAAAGTATGACACTGTTTCTACTGTTTCCCCATCTATTTCCCATAAAGTGATGGGACTGGATGCCATGATCTTTGTTTTCTGAATGTTGAGCTTTAAGCCAACTTTTTCACTCTCCTCTTTCACTTTCATCAAGAGGCTCTTTAGTTCTTCTTCAAGTTCTGCCATAAGGGTGGTGTCATCTGCATATCAGAAGTTATTGATATTTCTCCTGGCAATCTTGATTCCAGCTTGTGCTTCATCCAGCCCAGCATTTCTCATGATGTACTCTGCATCGAAGTTAAGGTGAGTCTCACAGCCATACAAATTAGAACAACTGTTTTAAAATAGGAGTGGAGGTTATGATGAGAAACTGACTAGGATTGCTAAAACACCGGGAATTACAAATTCTCTGGGCAGGAGGAGAGACAGAGAGGATGGAGCAGGTATTTTTTTCTGCTACCTTAACTTCCTCGGTTCCCTTTGCATCTTCCCAAGTTGTTCCCCAAATTGTGCTAGAAATCAGGCATTCTTAGATCTTCCTTTGCCCTCCAGTCTGGCCTTCAAGGAGAAGCAGTGAGTACACTCAGAGAGAATATCTGGGGAGGTTTGACTCATAGTCCTGGGATTGTGATTGGATCTTGGCGAGTTCTGGTGGCTGCTAGAGAATTTATTTCCATTTCACCTTGGGAGCTAAGGACAGCTAAGACTCAGACATTTCTTCTGGGGCCAACAGTGCCATCGTGGAGATGGGAATAGACTCATCATAGCCAGGTTTAGGCAGCAGCACTGGAGAGCAAGCTCCAGGGACAGGATGTGGGGTGTGTGTGTGTGTGTGTGTGTGCTCAATAGCTCAGTCATGTCTGACTCTTTGTGACCCCATGGACTGAAGCCTGCCAGGCTCCTCTGTCCATGGGATTCTCCAGGCAAGACTACTGGAGTGGGCTGCCATTTCCTCCTCCAGGGGTTCTTCCTTACACAGGGATTGAAACTGCATCTCCTGCACTGGTTGGCGGGTTCTTTACTGATCCATCTGGGAAGCCCGATGGAATGTGGAGGGTGCTTTCCATTAACCTTTGCATTCAAATGTTAAACTTGAGCCACATGAACGCTGCACTCAAGCCCAACTTATCCCCCACTAATGCACTCAACAAGTATATGTTGAGCACAACTCTGGGCAAATGGTTTATTTAAACATTTATTGTTAAAATTCTGTGGCAATCCCTGTTTTAGTTGCTGGAGGCACAGCAGAGAACAAAATAGATCCCACTTCCTGCCCTCATGAGCTTATATTCTGGCAAGTGAAGACAGGCAACAAACAAAATTAGTAAAATATACTACACTGATCTATGTCGATATCTGCTACGGAAGAAAAGAAAGCCCAGGAAGGAGATGGAAAGTGTCAGGAATGGTATTCAATTTACCACACTGAGTAATTATTTAACAAAATTTAAGATTTACAGTCCATGGGCTCGCAAAGAGTCAGACATGACCGTGTGACTGAACAACAGCAAAGATATACAGAAAGATTGTAAGAACAGTACAAGTAATTCTCAGATACTAGTCATCCAAACTCCTCAAATGCTAATATTTGCTACATTTACATTTCTCTGTCCCTCTCTTTCTCTCTCCTGCATTATTCAGCAGTAAGATGTAGACATGATGGTTCTTTCTCTCTAAATATTTCAGAGTCTGTACTTCCTAAAAATAAGAATTTCTCATATATACATATATATACAGATACATATCAATATATTTATATATATATATATATATCCATCTATACATATGTATATGTATCCACGGTCCGGTCATCAAAGTCAGGAAATGAATATTGGTGCAAAACTATTATCTAAATCATCGTTTAGACTTCACCGTTTCACAAATTGTCACTATAATGTCCTTTATTCTAGAAGGAAACCCAAGGTCATCTACTGGACAAATTTATCATGCCTCTTCAGTCAGCTTCCTGTTTTACGGCACTGATACTTTTAAAGAACACAGGCCACTTATGTTTTAAAATGGTTTTTATTCTATGCATTTATTTTACTGATAGAATGGGTTGTTATTATTATGACTACTACCAAATAGTGATTTCCTAACGATGTCTTCTTTCTACCTTTATTAGTTGACTTTCTACTGTAACGGAGTCCTTTTTTTTGTTTCTGAATCATATGGACTCAGTCTTACTTTATTCTGTAGGTTATAATCATTTGTTATCATTATTTATTTTGATGCTTTAATTGTCCCAGACTGGCCTAGTGGAAACCGCTTTGATCTGGTTTTTGTACTTTTGACATGCCTCCATCATTTTTTGGAACATTTTCTTGCTTTTTTGCTTTAAGCTGCTCATCTGTGCTTCCCCTGCACCAGTGAAATCAGCCAGTTGTTCCTTTGAGTGGAGAATATTATTTATAAAACAAGATCTTATCTTTGTGTATGCTCATTGCTACTCAGCTCTGTTATCAGTAGAGCTGGGAAATTTTGTACACACACACACACATACATACATGTCTACATGCCTTTATACTTATTTCTGTATTTAACTATCTATACATGTATTAAAAACTATGAGTTCACACTAACAACTCCAATTTCCAACAAGATCTCATATTGATGTTCTTTTCCTCTTTCCATATTTGTGTTTTTAAAATAGTTATATTTTTAATTAATTTCCTTATTTGACTGCACTGGGTCTTAGTTGCCACTTGCAGGATTTTGGTCTTTGTTGTGGCATGCAGGATCTTTAGTTGCAGCGTGCAAACTCTTAGCTGTGGCATGTGGGATCTAATTCCCTGGCCTGGGATTAAACCTGGGCAGCCTGCAGAGGCAGCCTGGAGTCTTAGCCCCTGGACCACCTGGGAAGTTCCCCTCCCTCTTACCACACTTGTAACTCCCTTCTCAACAGCGGAAAGCCTGGCTCCTCTTATCAGTAATCTCCTCACTTATTTGTCCCATCCTAGAATGTGTGGAGGGAGAAGGCAATGGCAGCCCACTCCAGTACTCTTGCCTGGAAAACCCCATGGATGGAGGAGCCTGGTAGGCTGCAGTTGATGGGGTCACTAAGAGTCTGACAGGACTGAGCGACTTCACTTTCACTTTTCACTTTCCTGCATTGGAGAAGGAAATAGCAACCCACTCCAGTGTTCTTGCCCAGAGAATCCCAGGGATGGGGGAGCCTGGTGGGCTGTGGTCTATGGGGTCGCACAGAGTCGAACACGACTAAAGTGACTTAGCAGCAGCAGAATGTGCGGAGAGTAGTTTCAAAATTGCTAACCCACATTGAATTCTAATTAGTAAGCTTCCTTTTTGCAGAAGCGGTTGTTGTTGTTGTTCAGTTGCTAAGCTGTGTCTGACTCTTTGTGACCCCACGGATAGCAGCTGCAGTCCACGGGGTCGGGATGAGTCGGACACGACTTAGCTGTTGAACGACAACAACCACCTCTGCTAAAAAGGAAGTTTACTAATTAGAATTTAATATTTGCTTCAATTCTTTTTTCTATTGTCTGCGGGCATGTAATGCAAATACTGGGTCCAGAAGTTACTTAGTTCCCTCCCTTCAGTGTAGTTATTTGTTTTAAATACAGCTCTTGTTTCATTTCTATTCTAATTTAGATCTCTCCCTCCACCCTTGTTGATTTTCATCTCTTTTTTGAGAATGTGAAACGTTAATATGGTCAGGATTATATAAAATAATATACTCAGGGAAGGGTTTCCTGGTAGCTCAGATGATAAAGAATCCGCCTGCAATGTAGGAGACCCGGGTTCCATCCTTGGGTGGGAAAGATCCCTGGAGAAAGAAATGGCTATCCAGTCCAGTATTCATGCCTGGAGAATCCATGGGCAGAGGAGCGTAGTGGGCTACAGAACCTGGGTTTGCAAAGAGTCAGACATGACTGAGGGACTAACATACACACATACTCAGAAATGTTCTCCTGCCATCTGCCGTCCCCTCCTTCCTTCCCACCCCGTTCTCACCCAAGCTCTGTAGGTGACTGTTACAGGCTGAACTGCAAAACTTACAAGTCGGATGGTAAAGTCTTAACCCTGAGTACCTCAGAATGTGGCTGTATCCAGAGATAGAGCCTTTCAAGATGTAACTACACTGAAACGAAGTCGTATGGATGGACATCCAATCCGGTGGGACTAGTGGCCTTCTCAAAGAGGCTAGTGAAACACAGACATGCCTCCAAGGGAAGGCGGCCACCCACAAGCCAAGGGGAGAGGCTGCAGAAGAGTCCAAACCCTGCGAACATCTTGATCTTGGACTTCTATCCCCCAGACTGATGAGGAAATCAATGTCAGTAGTTTGAGCCCCTCAGTCTGCGGTACTTGGTAATGACAGTCCTAGAAAGCTAGTACAGTAACCAGTGTTATTGGTCCCTGGTTTATCTTTCCTCTTCCTTTTTGTTCAGATGAGCAGATGAATGTATATTTTCTTATTTTTCACTTTCTTTTATACCAAATGATACTCTTTTACTTTATCACCCTCTACTATATGCTAGAGATCATTCCACATCAGTACATCAATTGCTGAATAAGGAGGCAAGTATACATTACTTGAATAAATTCCACTCGGTTATGGTGTATTCTTTTGAATACATTGTGATATCAAGTTTTCTAATACTTTGTTTAGGATTTTCACCTCTGTGTTCATGAGGGATAAAGGACTGTCATTTTTTTTCTTATAGTATCTTTGTCAGGTATAATTACAAGCATTATCTGTCCTATCACTTCTTGGCCTTTTGTCTAAGATCAAGTGTATCATTATATTTGTCCTTATCGAATGAGTTAGGAAGTGTTCCCTCTTTGTTTCCTGGAAGAGTTTGTGTGAAATTGATATCATTTCTTCCTTAAATGTTGGGAAAAATCCACCAGTGAATTCTTCTGGACCTAAAGATCTGTTTTTGTTTTTACTTGGGGTGGGGAGAGAAAGGGGAAGAGGCAGGAGGGGAGAAAGATTTTAAGGTATAGATTTAATCTTTAATAGACACAACTGCTGAGATTTTTTGCTTGCTTTTATGTCAATTTCGGTTGTCGTGTTTTTAAAGAAATTAGTTCATTTCATCTAAGTTATCTATGTTTCCATGTAAAACTAGGCTGGAGGTGAGGGCTCACTGAGCAGAGACCTGAAGGAAGGAGGCAGTACCTCATGCAGATACTGGAGGGGTGCGTATAGCAGAGAGAGGAGACAGGAGGTGCAAAGGCCCCGAGGCCTGCATGTCCCCAGTAAATTGAAAACAAAAATGTAGGCAAGTGGAGAACATGAGAGATGAAGAGTGATGGAGGTGAGGTCAGACAGGTAATGGAGTCCAGACCACCTGTGAGCATGCAGGCCATTGCAGGGTCTTTGGCTTTTACTGAGGGCTTTGACTAGAATATAGCTGAGATCTCACTTACGTTTCAAACAGTCAGGCTGGCTTTTGGGAGCAGACTCAAGGGTAGAGAGGGAAAGCTTAGATGGAAGGCTCTTGGTCCAGGGAGGTAACAGAGGAGGTGGTGAGAACTGGTTGTGTCTGGAATGACTTTAAAGGTAGAACTGATAGGATGGACTGACGGAGTGGATGTCACGTGTGGGAAAAAGAGAGAGGTCAGAATGGACTCTCTGGACTTTAGCCTGAGCTATAACCATTTGCTTGGTTAGGGGACAGGTTTGGGGAGGACGTTCAGGATGTGGTTTTGGAGAGCTTAAGAGTCAGGTGTCTGTTAGGGACCCCATGAGGAGATCAAGCAGGTGTTTGGGTGGATGGAGTCAGAGTGCAGGGGATGGTGATATAAATTTGGGAGTCAATGTCATGTAGCTTTGAAAGGACTTGTAAAGTTGATGTCACCAAAGGGGTAAGTGTAAATTGAGAAGAGGTCCAAGACATGAACCCTGGGTTTGTTCTATGTCCAGAGATGGAGAGATGGGGAGGGACCAGAAGAAAGAGTACTGACTAGTGCAATGGGTTTTAAAAAAACTGGGGCCCTGTGGCCTCCTGGAAGCGCAATGAAGAACGGGGAGTGGTTGGCTGAACTGGAGGCTGCTGAGGGGTCTGGTGCATGCAGACTGAGCGTGACCATTGGGTTTACCAGCATGGAGGGCAGTGGTGACCTTGTCAGGAGCAGCTGGCTGATGGAGCTGGCTGAGCCAAAGCTGATGGAGTGGCTTCTGGAGGGGACGGGAGGCAGCAACTCAACTGAGTAAGAGTGGATCACTTCTTTCAAGAATCTGCATTCCTTGGAGGAATGGGGTGGTCCCCTGGGAGAGGTGTGGGGAAAACACAGCGTGTTCTAATTACAACCCCCAATACAGGAGCTGTTTACTCCACACCTAGGATGTGTCATTCACATGAGACTCAGAGGTAAGGGGACACCATCCCTGCCCCCCATGCATTTTAGCAGCAGCGATGGACCTGCAGAGATTTACACCCCAAGGCGGGTTAGAATGTGAGGGAAGAAGGCCCAGGGGCTGGTGGAAGCCCTGTAGAAGGGCCTGACCCAGCTGAGCAGGCACAGAAGTCTTCCTGGAGGAAGTGGCACTGTGCTGAGTCTTGAAAGGGAGGCAAGGAGCCCCCACCACCAGGAAGCCTTCCCTGATCTGCTTATTCAGAGGTATCATGCCTTTGTTTTTGCACAACACCCCACATCTTCAGCTACTTGGAACTTGCTTTGTTCCACTTGGTACTGGTTATTTATCTGGAGCCCATTTATGTGTACAGGATCTGCCATAGCCAGATGCTTACTACTCTCACCTGTTTTAGCTCAGTGAGTTCTCAGGGGCTCTGACGTCTGGTTAGGACTCCCACTTGACAGATGAGCAAACTGAGATGCTGGTGGTGAACTACCTTGTCGGAGGTCACCTTGCCAGGCAGTATCAGTGCTCTGATATGAATTCGGTTTGGTCTCTATCTAGCAACCTTTGTACTTCACGTCAAAGGCCTTTATACAGAGCAGAGGCTCAGGAAATGGTTTTTTCTTTTTTTTTTTTNTTAGCCACTGGACCAGCGGGGAAGTTCCCTTCCTTCCTTCCTCTTTTTTTTCCCTTCTTTCTGCCTTTAAATCTTGCTCTCCCTTTTTCCTTTTTCTTTCTTTTCCTTTTATTAAAAATGACGGAGAAGCTTTTCCTTCGTACGCTTCTTTTGCTTAGCTGCGGTCACGCGGGGTGCTGGGTGCTGCGTTTGGTGAGGGAGCAGACTGCCTCCTCCTCCAGGGCGGGCAGCCCCGCGCTGAGTCACTCCCGGTCCGGCTCTGCATCCCGCCCCGCCCCCGCGGGCCTGTTGGAGTCCCGGGTCCTCGCCTCCACCAGCTGCCCCGCCCCTCGCGGCTCCCTTCATTAATCCTGGGGGCTCCCTTGGAAGGAAGGCTGGCCACACACAGGCCAGTGAGCCCTGGTCTCTGCCCGCAGTTACTCAGGGCCGAGGGAAAATTCTTGAAGCCTGAGAAAGGGTTGGGGTGGCAGCCCCCGGATCAGGGCAAAGAGGTTTGGAGGAAGGAAGACGGAGCCAAACCCTGAGGAGGGGGCGGTGAGGGGGACTGGCTTCCAGAGTGCAGGAGCAGGGCCGGAGGCCCCGCCCCACCCCAGGGAGAGGGAAGGGGTGCTGGAAGGAGGGCTGTGCTTGGTTTGCAGGGAGGGGATGCGGCTGGGGATGGGGCTTCAGTGGGCCTCAGTTTCCCCATCTGTCACCAACTGGGGCTCAGCCACTCATCCTGGGATTCCTTCAGCTCTCGGGGTGTCCATTCCGACCCATCAGGATGGCGAGTCTGGGGCAGTCTGGGGGTTCCGCTTCTCACTCAGAGGGATGCCGGGCCTCCTGACCCAGAAGGACGTGGCAGAGTGGAGAGGCTCATCTCTGAGTGGCCTGCGAGCCAAGGCAAGACCCCTGCCCCGCCTGGGACATCAGCAGGGCTCAGTGTGGGGGGGCCCCCCCACGCCCATGCCCTGTCCCTCCTGAGTCAGTTCTTGCTTCTTTAGGACCTGGTGGCCTCCCTGAAGGTGGCACCCTGCTCAGGTGAGGCCTGACTGTGAGCAGGGCGCAGGTGGCACCCGGGGGGTGGATGCAGGGAGACGTAGGGGGAGGGAAGCCCTGTGCTGAGTTGCCCTGCCTTCCCCTGAAGATGGAAGGTTCCCATCATGCCCTTCATTTTCCTGTCACCCATTGGCATCCGAGGAGAAGGCAAAGGCACCCCATTCCAGTACTCTTGCCAGGAAAATCCCATGGACGGAGGAGCCTGATGGGCTGCAGTCCATGGGGTTTCGAAGAGTTGGACACGACTGAATGACTTCCCTTTCACTTTTCACGTTCATGAATTGGAGAAGGAAATGGCAACCCACTCCAGTGTTCCTGCCTGGAGAATCCCAGGGACCGGGGAGCCTGGTGGGCTGCCGTCTGTGGGGTCGCACAGAGTCGGACGCGACTGAAGCAGCTTAGCAGCACTGTTGTCATCCGAGGAGGCTGAGGTTTGTGAGCTTTCCTAAGCTGTNATGGCAACCCACTCCAGTGTTCCTGCCTGGAGAATCCCAGGGACCGGGGAGCCTGGTGGGCTGCCGTCTGTGGGGTCGCACAGAGTCGGACGCGACTGAAGCAGCTTAGCAGCACTGTTGTCATCCGAGGAGGCTGAGGTTTGTGAGCTTTCCTAAGCTGTGTCAGGCTTATGGGAGACAAAGTCCTGTGGCTTCTTAAGTGATCATTTCTCATGTGTTGACTGACAGTTGGAAAGGGGACCTGGGGCCTCTGGGGCTGCGGCCACCACCTGGGAGCCAGGGGCGGGGGCACCCCCAGGGCTCGGGGTCTCCCTCTTGGGGGTGAGCCCCTCCTCGGCCTCAGATTCCCTCTGAGGTAGGTGGGCCGCATCATCTCTTGGCTCCTCCCAGTTGAAAAGTTCTCTGATCTAAATCCATCCATCAAACACTATTTTGAGGGTTTTGAAGTGAAGCCTGGGTGTTTTACATCAACCTACACACCTACCCTGAATATTCATTGGAAGGACTGATGCTGAAGCTGAAACTCCAATTCTTTGGCCACCTGATGCAAAGAACTGACTCATTGGAAAAGACCCCGGTGCTGGGAAAGATTGAAGGCAGGAGGAGAAGGGGGTGGCAGAGGATGAGTTGGTTAGATAACATCACCAACTCAGTGGACGTGANTGATGCTGAAGCTGAAACTCCAATTCTTTGGCCACCTGATGCAAAGAACTGACTCATTGGAAAAGACCCCGGTGCTGGGAAAGATTGAAGGCAGGAGGAGAAGGGGGTGGCAGAGGATGAGTTGGTTAGATAACATCACCAACTCAGTGGACGTGAATCTGAACAAACTCTGGGAGATCCTGGAGGACATAGGAGCCTGGCGTGCTGTAGTCCATGGGGTCGTAAAAAGTCTTACGTGACTCTCAGACTGAACAATGACAACAACAGTTATCTCACAGCTTCCAGAGTTTGAAAGTCTCTTTTGACAAGTGTCTCAGACGAACACCTTTCTGGACCAGAGGGGCTGTGTCTCGGGAGCCTCTCTTTCTGAGGAACTGACTAGTCCCCTCTACATCCTGTAGGTTCGTTTGCTCCCAGTGGGAAGTTGCACAGTGATGAAGGTCTCTGTGTTACTCTGAAGGCCCTCATGTCTTCAGTGTGATGGGGGCAAGCTCAGTGAGAGATGGATAAAAAAGTAGTGCCATCAGTAAATATCAGAGGATGGGGACAGGGGTTGTGGGGAAGCTCAGAATAAGAATCCTAAGTACAGTTATGTAACAAATCAGGCATGCTATTATTCTCTTGGAGCCACACTTCTGCTCCCCAGATTGACCAGTGGAGGTATTTCCAGTTAAGGTCCATTTGCCCTTTTATTCAAGCTCATGCTGTTTCTGGTTATGGTGACTGACAGGCACAGCCCTGCAGCATTCCAGATGTTGGTTCATGTTTCCCAGCCTCCTTTGAGGTTATGTTGGGTAACATGACTAGCTCTGACCAATGGCTGTGAGTAAAAGTGACATGTGTACCTTCTGGGTTGTGGCACTTAAAAGCCAATGGGACTTTTTGATATCCCCCTTCTCCTGCGATGGCCCTGGAGGCCACCAGGAGTGGCTTAGAGAGTCAGGAGGGCCGCTAACATGCAAGGTGTAGGACATCAGCGAAACTGCCTTTCTTGTGTCAAACTCTTACCGTTAGAGATTATTTTGTGTCTGCATCACAGCCTGTCTGAGGCTGACTAATGTGAGGATGTAGAAATGAATGGTACCCACATCACCAGACTGGGAGTCCTAACCCTGAAGCTCCTGCCTAGAGCACTGGGCTGGCTGTGGAACTTGGTTTCCCCTCCTGGAAACTAACTGATATCCAACTGGTGGGTAGGAACGTTGGAAGGGCAGATGTCAACAGTCCAGCCCATGCTTGGCATATAGTAGGGGCCCAGATTGTGTCTGTTCTTGTCTGGGAGCCCCTCCCTGTATTTCCACTCCTTCGCAGCCTAACAGGAAGACAGTCCTGTTACATCTACGTCATTCAAGCCTGCATTTGGTCAAAGCTGCAGACGCCTGTATCTGGGCGAGGACCCAGCACTTCTCAGAAGTGTGAACTCTCTAATCGGCTCCCCTACGGCTGCACACACAGGCTGGGAGGTGGCAGAGCCATCCGGAGTCAGTCCTGCCCAGGCTGAAGCTTTCCTA
>SJYV01047143.1:0-13639 GCA_006410875.1 Neotragus pygmaeus
TGGACAGTTTTCTTGAAAGTCTTTATTGAATTTATTATAATAATGCTTTGTTTTAGGTTTTAAGACCAAGAGGCATGTGGGATCTTAGTTCCCTGACCAGGGATCAAACCCATAACCCCTGCATTGGAAAGCAAAATCTTAACCACTAGACCACCAGAGAAGTCCCAAAACATGTGTAGCCTTACCTTTTAAAAGGATTGTCCTCCAAAAGAGAGATGCAAAAAGCACAAATTGTTTTACCCTCCTACCAAACAATACCCAGAATACAGTTGTGTGTTTTTTTAACTATAATGTAGACATAGAATAACAGCCTGTATTTTCCCAATTACAGAAAGCTTAAGGAAGGTAAAAGCCATAAACATATCCAAGGGGTAATATTTTTGTAAGGGCTTCCCAAGTGGCACTAGTGGTAGGGAACCCACAGGCCAATGCAGGAGACGTAAGAGATGCGGGTTCAATCCCTGGGTCAGGAAGATCCCCTGGAGGAGGGCATAGCAACCCACTCCACTACTGTTGCCTGGAAAATCCCATGGACAGAGGAGCCTGGCAGGCTACAGTCCATAGGGTTGCACAGAGTTGGACATGACTGAAGAAACTTAGCATGCATGCCATATTTTTATACTCACATTTTCTTAATTTTTTACCGAGTATCTTATCCACATGTACTTTATTCTCTGATTAGTAATTTTTGAAGAAGAATTTAATATCTAAAGCTAGAAATGAATAATATCCAATGGCTGTATCGAGTACAAAGGTTGGTATATTTTACCAGTGTACCCCTATTCTGTTATTAAATTTGGAGGATTCTAGGTATCATGCTCTCTTCAAATATGCATACCTTCAATGATACAAGTAGATTCATATGCCTTTGTGATTGCTTTTATCTTAATGTAGTAAATAGTCGCTGATAGTGTAATATTGAGAACATAATACTGTAGTGTTTTTATGCCATCACAGACTTCAAGACAAAACTTTGAAACTAAAATTATTAATGTTATGCTGTTTTGTGCAGTTTTGTGATTCTCTGATGGTATTTTCTCAAGTCAGAAAATCTACTGATGACTTCTCAGGCTGAGTCTGAGATGTTAAATCATTACTCTAAATCATTATTCTAAAAGCATAATTTGAAAATGTATAGCTAAGTGGATTAGAACTAAGTGATAGTTATTTTTTCTTCTCCTTGTCTTTTTGAGGCATCCTAAATTTCCTCCTAGTCCTAAAAAGCCATTTCCTAGAAAAAGCATCAATCTTTATTAGCATTATTTCATTAAAAGCATTATTTCATATATCTGCTATTCAGTTGCTTATATATGTTTTCTAATTGTATTAAATGCCTTTGTTCCAGTTAACCTACCCATTTCACAAGCCATTTGGAACACACACTATCCATTAAGGTTAAGCTTTTACTTGAATAAAACTATAGCAGGACAGAGGAACTATACCAAGTTTTGCCCATCTGACTTTGAATCTGCCCTCAGTTGTTTTTTAACTGTGACCTCGGGCAAGTTAATTCTTTCATCCTCAGTTTCCTCATCTTTCATATATTAGTAACAAGACACTTTGAAGACTGGTTATCTGAGGATGAGAAATTTAAAAATATGTACCTGGTTCCTGGCATATATTGGATACACAGTAGCATTTAACTTAGTTTCTCAAACTCAGGTCTCCCTCCTTCATGTAGGCTCATTCTCACTGCCTATTTGACATCTTCACTTAGATCTCTTCAAATATAACCTATTAAAAACTCCACTCAACTCATCCATCTTTCTCCCTAAATTCTATTTCTCTCCCTACTTAATGTTTAAGCAGAATAGAATACTATTCAGGCATTCTGTAGGCAACCTTCTCTTCTCAATCTATGAGCTCTTCTTATCTGACCTCAGATAGGCCCATGGCTTTAAATACCATCCAAATGTATATCTCCAACTCTGATCTCGCCTTGGGACTCAGGACGTGTGAAGCCAGCTGTCCACCTAGCATCTCTTCCTGGATGTCTCCTAATAGACATCTCAGATTTCCTGTGTTTCCTCCCTCCCTTGACCTACCTCTCCCAAGGCTCCCACATCTCAATAAATGACAACCATTATCCATCAGCTCCATTGCTCAAGCCATTCATTTGGATAGTCTTGATTCTTCTTTCCCATCCTGCTTTATATCCAATCCAGAAGCAAACCCTGACCTTCCTGCCACCAAAACACACCTCAAATCCACCCTCCTCTGTCCAGGTGACCCACATCTGGTTAGCACACTATGTTTTCTCATGTGCGCTATTGACATAAGCTCTGAACCTCTTTCCCCATTTCTCCTCCATCTAATCCAGTCTGCACACAGAAGCCCAAGTAATTGTTTCAAAATGTGAATAAAATTGCTTCCCAGGTGCACTCATGCTAAAGAACCTGCCTGCCAATGCAGGAGATGTAAAAGATGTGTGTTCAATACTTGGATCAGGAAGTTCCCCTGGCAAAGGACATGGCTACCCACTCCAGTATTCTTGCCTGGAGAATCCCATGGACAGAGGAGCCTGGCGGGCTGTAGTCCATGGAGTCTCAAAAGGTCGGACACGACTGAAGTGACTTAGCACGCACTCATGTAAATAAAATCACGTTATTTCTTGTATTAAAATATTTCCACTGCTTCCCAGGCTTCTGGGAACATAAATATAAATCCTCACCCCGCCGGGAAAGTCTGTATGAGATACATTATCTCCCCTACCCCCAATCTCTGATTTTGTTGCCTTCTTCTCTCCTTATCCTCTCCACCACAGGCAAAGGGACTCTAAAGGAGTTCTTCAAACATCCTGAGCTGATTTCTACCTGAGGACATTTGCCTTAGCCAGGATGCTTTGTGTGGACAGCTCCCCAAGCAGAACTTCACATGCTGGCTTCTTGTCACTCAGAACTCAGCTAAATGCCACATCTTCAGAGAGGTCTTCCTTGGGGCAACCTAATCAAAAGTAGCCACAAGCTCACCCTTTCGTGTGACTAGTTTGCCATGCAGCACTTATCACCATTTTCTTGTTTATGATGTTTTTCTTCTCCTTGTTGAATGTGTCTAGAATGCGAGCTTAATGAAAACAGAGAACAGGTCTGCCCTTTTTAAATTCTTCCCAATTTCTAGAAGTGTACCTGGCACAGAGTTCAAAATATTTTTGTGAACAAAGATACGTGAGTTCATTGAATTGATCCTTAAATTTGTAACCAATTTTATACTAGTTGAGAGTAAGTAGTCGCTTTTAAAATTCCAAGCTTCTGCTTCATTTTTGTCCAATATTTTGACATTTTGAAAAATCGTACTGAATCTTTAAAAGCAACTCTAACAGTGCTGATACCTGTCAGACTACCTTTTAAGGACCTCTATAAACAGCCCTCATCACACCTTTTCTGACTTTATATTATTCATGGAATATATTCTAATCGTATTCTTTTTCAATATTTATTTATTTGGCTGCCCCAGGTCTTAGTTTGCAGCATGCGGGATCTTTAGCTATGGCACTTGAACTCTTGGTTGCGGCATGTGGAATCTAGTTCCCAGCCAGGGATCAAATCCAGGCCCCCTGTCCTGACAGCATAACGCGTTAGCTAGTGGATGACCAGGGAAGTCCCTCTGATTGTATTCTTAACAGTAATTTCCAAGAAATAATATTATTTGTAAGACCACAGTTATAATATTAGACTCTATTTGGAAATATACAGTTTTCTCTAATTATTATAGTGCTATTATAATTAAAGTTAACACATCTTAAAAATATCATAATTAATTTACCTTCTGCTGTATAAGGATAGAAGGTGGACCACCCATCCCACCCTCCTGATGTGATTGGTTTTTAATTCAAAATATACTATCAATGTAAAGGAGTCAGATGAGAATATTTTAGGGAAAATAAATAGATATGGACCCTTTATGAGGTCTTTTATCCTCTACTGAGGTCAGAGCATAATTAAAACAATGGTAGTTCCAGCAGTAATTAAAACAATGGTAGTTCCAACAGTAACATGGTAAGGAAAATATGTAAGAAAGTATTCCTCCTTTGTACTAAGAAAATGCCCATTTACTTTGAGCTTGCTCATTGGACAGAGTGATGACAATTTAGACAGAAGGATCACAATAATGCATGAAAATTCTCTTATAGTGTAATAATGCAAGTTTTGTTTCAAGGTCTATGATGTCATCAAGATCCTGTCCTGAAATTGTCCACTAAATGCTTGTTACTGATACTTATAACACTAAATGAAGTTGTTTCTTCCAATAAAATGCACTTATGAGATGCATAAATTCATTTCTATATATCACTTATGTATCCTCAAAATCATATTTGAGATTATCAGGATTAATTACTGGAATCTTCTGAATTTTATAATAGAATAGGAGGATTCACTGATAACAGGAACTGTGGAAGGTTGGACAGAACCTTTGGAGAGGGGATGAAAAGAGTAAAAATCTGGAATTACAAAGCATACTAATGAAACCTTGCTCTAAAAAGGTATATATAAAAATTCCTGCATCAGAGAAGAACTGATATTGTATTACTTAAGAGAGCTTTAAAGTAGAGAAATCTAGGTTGAGAGCAGTTTTATGACAGGTATGTGTGTCTCAAGATTGAACTCTAGGCACAATTTGATGGAAGAATGATTACCTAATATAGAAGTATTTAGGGGAGAAAGCATTTGTTTAAAAAAGAAAGCCTCATAAAGGTTAGAATACCAATAAATGAATACTTTCACTCACCTTAGAGCTTCCCTGGTGGCTCAGCTGGTAAAGAATCTGCCCGCAATGCAGGAGACCTAGGTTCAGTCCCTGGGTTGGGAAAATCCCCTGGAGAAGGGAAAGGCTACCCACTTCAGTATTCCAGCCTGGAGAATTCCGTGGAGAAGTCCATGGGGGTCACAAAGAGTGGAACACAACTGAACAACTTTCACTTTCACTTTTTCACTAGCAGTAAGCTTGCCTTGCTTGTATAAACTTTATTCATTGCTGAATCTCTACTGCCTGGCATGGGCCTGGCAAATAATAGCCGTTCAATGGATGAATGAGCTTGTTTTGACATAATAATATATCAAAATAATTCTGAAAATTCAAATATATGTTTATTTATTTATGAATAATTCTCCTAAATTGATATTACCACCTGAAACAGTCCAGCGGTTAAGACTTGCAGTTCCAGTACACTTCCGGTGCAGGAGTTACACATTTGATCCCTGGTGGGGGAGATAAGATCCCACATGCATCTCAACCAAAAAACCAAAAACATAACCAACAGACATAGTATTGTAACAAACTAATAAAGACTTTAAGAAAAAATGAACAGCCTAAAGCTCAGGATGATAGCTAGAACAATAATTAGATAGTTATACTTGTCTGGTTTTAAAAATAGAAACATTTGGTCTAGTCATGTATTTTCATCTATTCTGTCCCATATCTTTGATATCTAACAGAACAATTTATAATTTTAAGTAGTTTTATTTTCATATTCAATATTGAAATTATTTTCCAATCATATAATTTATTTAATTGGCATACAAATGTATTTGATACAGTTTTATATTTTCTTAATTACAAAATCTAATTCTCATATAAATCCTGTTTTAGAGGACTTCCTCTGCAGTCCAGTGGTTAAGACTCTGCACTTCCACTGCCTAGGATGCGAGTTTGATCCCTGGTTGGGAAACTGAGATCTCACATGCCTCAGAATGTGGTCAAAAAAAGGATCCAAAAACACCCTGTTTTATATTTTGAAATAAGAGAAAGAATTGTTCGTCTTAACAGAAAAAGATTGTTATTGATGAGGGAGTCTGTTTAAATTAGAAATTTTAATTAGAATGAGCCATTTGAATAGTTCCCCTAAACTGTCCCTGTGGGCATATAGCAGTGTTATATGTGCTGCACATGTATATAACATAACTGTCACATAAGCCCTACTGTTTCTCTCCTCCTCACCTTGCTAGCAGCCTCTTTATTCAATCAGTTTTCCTGCTCTCTGGGTTCTCATTATACAGAGGTGCATGGTTGTTGAGTATGCGTTTTACCTGTACTGACATATAGTATAAAGCTGTTTCAATGGTGATTTTTATTTCCAGTTACTTCATAAGATGCCATGAGAAAAATGACTTGAAAGCTTATAGTAAATAAAATATTTCTCTTCAAAAGACTGTGCATTCATGTTTTCATGTATATGAAAGAGAGAAGGAAAGAAAGGGGAGGGGAAGGGAGGGAATGGATTTGCCAGGGTTATAAATCAGTGAATAAAGGAAATTTTCATTCCCTAGAGTCGTTACAAGTATTGCTGATCCTAAAAATAATACCCTCTTTTGAGGAAGGGTTATAAGGAGGATTTTTAGAAGACTTGGAGGTGGCAGAAACAGTCCCCTCTCAGGCTCAGTTTCATTATTTGTAAAGTAGGGATACGTATTTCCTCATAAGGTGACCTATGAAAGCTAGTGACATAATACCTATGAAGTACTTAGCACTGGTCCTCACACTTCACGAGAGTTAGGTAAATGTTACTTATTTGTAGACAGTAGGTTTTAGAAGGAGCAATGAGAATGAGAAATAAAGGAAGGAAGGAAGGGGATGGGAAGGGAAAAGAAAAAACCTTGAATTTTTATGATTTAAAATGTTGCAAAGGATTTGGAGAAAAAAAGACATTTAAATGACCCTTTGAGTTATGCCAGTGCTGTTGTCAAGATCATATTTTTTCAAAATATTGTCTTCGTCCACATTCTGGGTCAAGAATGACATATACACATGGGAAGACACAATAACCAAAGGGCAGGAGTATTCATCCATCTTCACCTCCCTTTGATTAAATGAGTTGGCTAGGATGAGCTCTTGCTGGGACTGAAAACAAAAGCCGGTTAAAAAGATGTCATTTGGTAAATCCAATGCTACAAGTAAGAAAATTCTATCCAAATCAATGTGAATTGGTTCACTCTTTCACAAACTTCTTTTTGCTTCTATATGTTAGATTGAACCATACAAAAAATGCTAATATTTGACCATTTTTTATCTTAAAAACTTTGGTTTCATAGCATTCCACCTGGTTGATATTCCTTTCTTGGTGAATTAATTTTAAGATATTGCATGGTTAGTAATCAAAACTTTTACTCTAAGAGAGATCCTGCTTGTCATCTTTCTTCTTGAAGATAAACAGCTAAAACTATCGAAAGATTAATGTGGCACATGCCACGGTGGGCAGATATGTGGAAGAGTAAAATAAAAATTAAGAAAAAATATTTCTCTTACACCTTTAGGGCCACTACAGCAAAGCTTCTGAATACTTTCAGCAAGCTTTCGACACAACAGCAGACATAATGAACATATCTCTGATGGATGAAACTAAAGTTCATTATGGAATAGCAAAAGCTCATCAAATGATGCTGACGGTTAACAGTTGTATAGAATCTGCAGACCTCACCAGCCTTGACTACCTGCTGTCATGGAAGGAGAGTAGAAGCGACATTGCACCTGATCCAACTTCTGGTAAGGCGCTGTTTTTTTGTTTGTTTGCTTGTTTCAATTGGAGGATAATTGCTTTAGAACGTTGTGTTAGTTTCTGCTGTGCAACAACATGAAACAGCTGAAAGTATATATATAATATACATATATATATACACACATATATCTGTCTCTTATACACATCTANCGCCCCCCCCCTGCCCCCGCCCACATCATCACAGAGCACAGAGCTGAGCTGCCTGTGCTGTCCAGCAGCTCCCCATCAGCTCGGTTTCACACATGGTGGTGTATGTACGTGAGTGCTGCTCTCTGCCTGTCCCAGCTGTGTCTCCTTCCCCCACTGTGTTCAGCTCAGTTCTCTACATCTGCATCTCTATTCCTGCCCTGCAAATTTAGTTTCATTCATACCCGTTTTGTCGATTCTGTATATGTGCGTTAATATACAATATTTGTTTTTCTCTTTCTGACGTGCTTCACTCTGTACAACAAACGCTATACTCATCCACATCACTACAAATGACCCAATTTTGTTCCTTTTATGGCTGAATAATATTCCATTGTATATATGTATCACAACTTCTTCTCTGCTTTTGAGAACACTGTAGATTTTTATATCATTCTTAATGGCTAGGTCATTTTCGTTATAAAAGTTTATTCAACTGTTGGTGATTTTAATTTTAGTGGTAATTTTATTTTGGTTTATTCATCACTATGTGAATGTTGATTGCATTTTCATGCTATATTGTAACTTCAGTGTTTAAGGAAAGTATACATTAATGATAATAATGACTTATTCAACTTGACAAATCACCATTTTTTCAGTTATCTTAAATACTCAACAGTATGTACTGTTCAGGTGTAAGGAATATGAAATAGGTTTATGTTTTAAAAAATGTTCAGTGTTGTTCCTTACTGACAACAGCAAGTGTACATAGATGCTAATTAGTAATATACTCTTACTTTTCTTATGATAGTCAGTTTTCCTATCTTTCTCTAATTCAGTTGTGACTATTAATTGACAAAATATTTGATAGTAATTTCTCTTAATCCTACTTTTTCTTACATAATCACAAGAATGTGATAATTAGAATAGCCTATTAAAAACAAATAACTAGAAGTGGATGTAAGGGTCGATTTTATATATCAACTCGACTGAGTTCTAGTCCCCATTTAAGAACTTTAGGATTTTTAAACAATTTTTTAAAATGCTGCCTCTGAAAGACCTTTGGATTACATAACTATTTGCTTGTAAATCAGATTTTTAAAGCAAAATATTTTAAATGTTTGGGAACTCAAATCAAATCGTAAGTCAAAATTTCATAATGTAAGGGGGCATCTCCTGTCTGTATTTTAACTTTTTACACAATTTTTAGAGGTTACTTTCCATTTACAGTTACAAAACATTTATAAAATATTGGCTATGTTCCTCTTGTTGTACCATATATTCCTGAGTCTCTCTTACACCCAGTAGTTTGTACCTTTCACTCCTCTACCCCTTGTGGCCCCTTCCCCATACTGGTCATCAGCAGTTTGTTTTCTGTATTTGTGAGTCAGCCTCTTTTTGGTACTATTCACCAGTTTGTTGTGTTTTTTAGATTCCACATGTAAGTGATATTATATGGTATCTGTCTTTCTCTATATGACTTTACTTAGAATGCCCTCCAAGTCCACCCATGATGCTGCAGAAGGCAAAACTTCATGCTTTGTTATGACTGAGTAGTGTTCCTGTGTGTGTGGTGTGTGTGTCCAGGGGGGTACTTCCCATTCATCTGTTGATGGACACCTAGGTTGCTTCCATATCTTGGCAGTTGTAAATAATGCCAATATGAATACTGGGCTGTTCTTTTTGAATGCGTGCTTTTTTCGGCTATATTTTCAGGAGTGGAATTGCTGGGCATCACCTATTTAGTACTCTTTTTTTCCCCCTTAGGTCATTTACATGAAACAATCATTTGTTTGGCTGTTTCTTTCCTCCATAGAATAAGTAATAAATAGTAGTAAACTTGGCACAAAGAAATTTTATTGACTCTTTTACATCAATAGAATACTGCTTTGTGACTATCTGTCCTCTAGGTAGAAAATAAGGAAAGGTCTCATTTAATAGAATCACAGTAAGAGGAAGCAAGATGAAATCTTCAGAAGTGGATGGCTTGCTGAATTTCAATGTGCAATTTCAAGTGCTCAAAAAATATTTGTAGTCAACAGTTAACTTTCACATAACACTTTGCTTATTCAGGATGTTGTCTTGTCATATATTTGGGCATTTGTTCTGTAGTTTTGAATTATCTTCCCCTTAGGCTCTCACCTTTTCTGCCCAGGAGATACAACAGTGAAATTATGATCCATTTATTAGATTACTTGTTTTGACGAATGGTTTGGTGCAAAATAAGTTGAGTTACTCACATTTTCAGATTTAGTTGGGATAAACTATAACCAACACAATGATAATCATGAAAAAAAATATACTTCTCAAAACTAGCTTCAGATCAGAGTCATGTGTTCATTTATTACAGTCTTATTTTTGGCTTTTTAAAAATCTCTTTTGCTTTGCTTTAGTCTATAAAGTTACTTGTGTTTCTATTCTTTTTTACATTTTATCTCCCCATTTTTTATAAGGGCATGTTGTGTCCTAAAGAGCTTAAGAGCAAACAAAAATGCACTTCAAAATATTGTTTAGACATATAAAATACAAACAAAAAGCAAAATGAATGAATAAAAACAAACACATAGATACAGGAACAGAGTAGTGGTTGTTGGTGTTGGTGGTGGTGGTTTAGTCACTCAGTCGTGTCCAACTCTTGTGACCCCATGGACTTCAGCCCACCAGGCTCCTCTGTCCATGGGATTTCCCTGGCAAGAACACTGGAGTGGGTTGCCACTTCCTTCTCCAGGAGATCTTCCGGGATCAAGAACCCATCCTGGGCCTCCTGCGTTGGCAGGTGGACCCTTTACTGACTGAGCCTTCAGGGAAGCCCTAGAATAGTGGTTACCACAGGGGAAGTGGGGGAACAAAATGGCTGAAGGGCACCAACTATATGGTGATGGACAAAAGCTAGTCTTGGTGGTAAGCATGCTGCAAAGTATACAGAAGTAAAAACAGAGTGTTCTACGCATGGAACTTATGTTATAAAACAGTGTTACTATAATACAAAAAATAAAAAGTATTATTCAGACAGTAAAAATTCCACTATTCATGTGATGGAGAAGATTAAATTGTCCATAACTCTATAAAATTATACCACTTTATTGATTCATTTGACCAAAACTAGAAATTTATGCCTGAATGAGCTATATCATTATAAAAGTAAAAAATAATAATCTTTCAGATTCGTGGCAAATGAGAATTCACATACTACTGGTATAGTCAACATTTTTAGTGGTAGGTATTTTGTTTGTACATAAAACCTGTAGGACCTTATCAAACACCTTGTTTGATTTACACGAAAATTTTGTTGTTTTTAGTCACTAAGTCGTGTCCAACTCTTTTGCAACCCCATGGCCAAAGCCCTCCAGGCTTCTCTGTCTATGGGATTTCCCGGGCAAGAATACTGGAGTGGGTTGCCATTTCTTTTTCCAGGGGATCTTCCTGACCCAGGGATTGAACCTATGACTCGTGCATTGGCAGGCATATTCTTTACCATTCAGCCACCAGGGAAGCTCCACTAAAATTTTTAAATGCTTCAAAATTATTTCTTAAACCAAAACTCTTTATTATTCTGTCTTTGCTCTGTTTAAAATTTTTCATGGAGTCATTCCTGTTCACAAGTTAAATACAAGCTTCTCAACCTTTTTGACCACCTCCCTCCCCTGTCTACCTACACACCATAACCCTATTATTTCCTTACTTTCAGCTAAGGCCAGCCCCCTCCAGGGAAATCTCACCCACCTTGAAAGGTCCTTCTCAAGTACTGAGATCTTCCCTCATTCTCTTCTCACTTAATATTGTTTCTCCTCTCTCTTCTCGTGTTAAATATCATCCATTTCTCTCCAAGTATTTTTCTTTTGTCATATTCTGCATCTTATCATGGCCATTTCTATACTGCCTTGTCTGCCTGATCAGAGTAACAGTCTCTTGAAATCAGATTCAGATTCTTGACATTCCCTACAAAAGAAGGCATGTTTGACACCTACTAGGTACCAAGTAAATATTTGTCAAATTCAATGGAATTCAAAGTGTGTACATATGCCCTCTGTATGAGCTAGTTTGTATTAACTACTGTTGAAAACAAGATTTGTAGTTCCCTGCCCCCTTGGAAAATATGGGGGGAAAAACCGTAATGATCCAATACTGCATTTTTGATTTACCATCCAATTATGACATAAATGGAAGATAACACCAATATAATACTGACAAAATGAAGAAATGCAGAAATATTATTTGGAAATCTGAGGAGATTTTAGTTTTCCAAATTTTGCCTTTCTTCTCTGAAGATGCATCTTTAATCTTGCTATTGAGGAGTCCCAGGTATTCAGTAAAAAGCAGATCAAAGATTTGAAAGATACATTATAAAAGCCGTGAGGTTATCTTCACCTCTGAGACTTACATCCTCCAAACAAATCATTAGCTCACAGAGCAGGCAATATTCTCTTAAGCAAAGGAACATGACCTCCTAAGGGAATAGAGCCATGAGAGCACTCGGGTCTCTAGATGAAATAGAACAGCGATTCACCAGAATCACCTCCCATCTCTGTGTCTTTCAGAGGGAAAATAGCAAATAAAGACACCTCTACACTCTTCTAATACATTTAGATATGGTGGGAATGATTTCACATTCTTCCTTCCCCTGCCAATAGTAAAGTAAGAAGAGATTCTCCTCCCAAATTTGAGAATTTAGAAGGAATTCAAATTTTATTACAGTTCAGTAGAATTATTCAAATCTGAAGCAACAGAAATCGTTTGACTCTGGAAAGCTTAATCTAGGAATTTCTGCTGATTTCTCCACAATATAGTTTATTTTCCTCACCAGAAATAGTATCTGCATCATCATGAAATTTTTTTTTAATGAAAAGCTAATTCATCTTGCCTTTTGGAGATCACAGACCCTGATGAGGAGCAGTGACACAGAAGCCCAAGCTTTCTTTATCCAACTTAATACAACTGTTAACCAAGAAATGTAATTGTGCATGCTAAGTCACCTTAGTCGTATCTGACAGTGTGTGACCCAATGGACTGTAGCCCACCAGGCTCCTCTGTCCATGGGATTCTCTAGGTATGAACACTGGAGTGGGTTGCCATGCCCTCCTCTAGGGGACCTTCCCGACCCAGAGATCAAACCCGAGTCCCTTATGTTTACTGCATTGGCAGGCAGTTTCTTTACCACTGGTGCCACCTGGAAAGCAAGCATGGTTGGGCACTTCACTGATGATATCAGTATCGTGGTCTTCATGCACATTCTTATTGTAACCAAGTGTAGATTATATCAGGTAAATAGGATACAAATCCTCAGCATAGAAATAGATGAACACACTGGCCAGTCAGTAAAGATACTGTTTTCTACAAAAAGCCATGTGAAAGTTTCCTTGAGTTGCCAGAACTATCATCCTAGTTTTATAAATCATTTAATATTCTTAAAGGAAAACAATAAAAAAGCTTGAAATTGTTTCCCAGCCTTGGTTTGTGTTGGCTTGATGTGTGGTTCTTGGTTTAATGTCAAGCCACATTTTCTCACCTTATCCTTTTTTTTTTATTATTCACTAATGACTTCATCCATTATAAAGAATATGAAAAAGCCACATTCACATGTGTGTCTCATGTTCTCTTATACTTTGATTGCTACTTCTGGAGGGAGATGTTATGAAATTAGCCAAAAAGTCAGCAAGCAGGTTTTATGTCATCCGCAGGTCAAAGACTAATAGAGTTTTGCCAAGAAAATGCACTGGTCATAGCAAACACCCTCTTCCAACAACACAAGAGAAGACTCTACACATGGACATCACCAGATGGTCAACACCGAAATCAGATTGATTATATTCTTTGCAACCAAAGAGGGAGAAGCTCTATACAGTCAACAAAAACAAGACCAGGAGCTGACTGTGGCTCAGATCATGAACTCTTTATTACCAAATTCAGACTCAAATTGAAGAAAGTAGGGAAAACTGCTAGACCATTCAGGTATGACCTAAATCAAATCCCTTATGATTATACAGTGGAAGTGAGAAATAGATTTAAGGGCCTAGATCTGATAGA
>SJYV01047145.1:0-58802 GCA_006410875.1 Neotragus pygmaeus
GGTAAACTATCAGGAATTAAGGGAAGACAGTAAGTAAAGTGATTCTCCAGTGTATAAGAAAATAAAATTTTTATTTTTAGCTACTTATGTTTTGACAAATATTATATTAATCTTTGCCTTCATGATCTCTGCAAGAAATAATAGACAAAAAAGACTATAATTGATATTGGATTTCTAACATAAAGAAATTTGGAGTTAAAACTAATAGAATAAGAATTTATAATTTCCAAAGCAAAGCAATTTTTTAAAAAGCTAATAAATCTTATTTTATCAATAGAACAGAGACCAAAAAGTAGGATAAAAGATTCAAATTCACGGCAAATAGATGGAGAAACAGTGGAAACAGTTACAGACTTTATCTTTTGGGGCTTCAAAATCACTGCAGATGGTGACTGCAGCTATGAAAATAAAAGATGCTTGCTCTTTGGAAGAAAAGTTACGACCAACCTAGACAGCATATTAAAAAGCAGAGACATAAATTTACCAAAAAATGTCCATCTATTCAAAGCTATGATTTTTCCAGTAGTCATGCACAGATGTGAGAGTTGGACTATAAAGAAAGCTGAGCACTAAAGAATTGACACTNGCATATTAAAAAGCAGAGACATAAATTTACCAAAAAATGTCCATCTATTCAAAGCTATGATTTTTCCAGTAGTCATGCGCAGATGTGAGAGTTGGACTATAAAGAAAGCTGAGCACTAAAGAATTGACACTTTTGAACTGTGGTGTTGGAGAAGACTCTTGAGAGTCCCTTGGACTGCAAGGAGATACAACCAGTCCATTCTAAAGGAGATCAGTCTGAATATTCATTGGAAGGACTGATGCTGAAGGTGAAACTCCAATACTTCGGACACCTGATGCGAAGAACTGACTCATTTGAAAAGACCCTGATGCTGGGAAAGATTGAAGGCGGGAGGAAAAGGGGATGACAGAGGATGAGATGGTTGGGTGGCATCACTGACTCAATGGACATGAGTTTGGGTAAACTCCAGGAGTTGGTGATGGACAGGGAGACTGCACTACATGGTGTTGCAAAGAGTAAGACATGACTGAGCAACTGAACTGAACTGAGCACATATTGACCACTCAAAAATGTTTTAACTGTGAAAATTAGTGAATTGTACAACCAAAGAATGAACTCTACTTTAAACTGTGGACTTTGGTTGGTAATAATGTTCTATATTGGTTCATCAATTGTAACAAATGCACCATGCTGATGGGAGATGTTAATAACAAGGGAGGTGTGGGGGGTAGATGTTGGAGCTCTGTACTTTCTGGGTAATTTTTCTTTAAACCTAACACTGTTCTAAAAGGTAAAGTCTAGAATTGGGAGGGGAGCATTGAAATACATATATTGCCAAATGTAAAACAGAGAGCTAATGAGAAATTATAACAGGGTGTTCAACCTGGTGTTCTGTGACAACCTAGATGTTAGGGATGGGGTGCGAGGTGGGAGGGAGATTCAAGATGGAAGGGACATACGTATACCTTTGGCTGATTCATGATGATGTATCGCAGAAACCAGCACAACATTGTAAAGCAATTATCCTCTATTTAAAAAGAAAGTTAAATTTTTAAAAAGAAATAAAAAATATAATTCTCTATTTTTAAGAAAAATTAAACAAATATTTTTTGTAGAGAGTAGTTCAAATATATGATAGTCACACAGAGATTAAATATCATTTTTAAAGATATTTTATTATATTTTTAAAATATAGTGTTATATGCTGCTTACAAGAGATATATCAAATTCAAAATGTGATAGGAAATTTTATATAAAAAGGTAGAATATTTAGCTATTGCTGAGTGAAAAAGTTGGCTTAAAGTTCAACATTCAGAAAATGAAGATCATGGCATCTGGTCTCATCACTTCANCTGCAAGGAGATCCAACCAGTCCATTCTAAAGGAGATCGGTCCTGAGTGTTCTTTGGAAGGACTGATGCTAAAGCTGAAACTCTAGTACTTTGGCCACCTCATGCGAAGAGCTAACTCATTGGAAAAGACTCTGATGCTGGGAGGGACTGGGGGCAAAATGAAAAGGGCACAACAGAGGATGAGATGGCTGGATGGCATTACCGACTCAATGGACATGAGTTTGGATGAACTCTGGGAGTTGGTGATGGACAGGGAGACCTGGCCTCCCAGTCCAGGGGTCGCAAAGAGTCAGACACAACTGAGTGACTGAACTGAATTGAAGAATAAAACAAATCACAAACTTGTTTTCTTAAAGCACATTCCTTTATTTACCTTGCATTTTTAAGAGTTAGCAGTTTCTTATGACTTCGCTCAACTGGCAGTTGTTTTGGTCTTAGGATACTTTCAATCACCACTAATTGAAATTAGCTAATCAGCATTGTACTGAGTGTTCCTCTCAGTCCAAAAAGATAAACCAAAAACAAAAGAACAATAGTAAATAGAAACAAAACACAAGATTATCATTGTTAACAAATGAGATGCAATTGCCTCTGTGAAAAGTCAAAAGCACAGAAACATCTTAAGAAACAATAAGACAGATTGACAAATTTTGGAACATAAATAAATGTCCCAAATGTCTAGATTTCTTATATGAAAAATATGAATAAATAGCATTGGTAAATTTAAAATGATAAAAACAAGTCAAACAAATTAACAAAATTCTTCTCAGATCATGAGGGAAAATGTCCAATAAATAATGACCAAGTTCACCATTATCAAATGCAATGCTACTGAAAATATTTTTTAAAAAGCAGAAAAATAATGTATTTATGCAATTAGTAAATCAAAACACTAGAATCCCCATGTTAATTTGAAAGTTAAATATGGTGATGGTTTAGTCACTAGGTCATGTCTGACTCTTGCATCCCATGGACTGTACCTGCCAGGGTTCTGCATCCATGGGATTTTCCAGGCAAGAATACTGGAGTAGTTTGCCATTTCCTTCTCCAGGGGATCTTCCTGACCCAGGGATTGAATCCATCTCTTGCATTTGCAGACAGATTCTACACTGACTGAGCTTATCATAAACTGAATTTNGGGATTTTCCAGGCAAGAATACTGGAGTAGTTTGCCATTTCCTTCTCCAGGGGATCTTCCTGACCCAGGGATTGAATCCATCTCTTGCATTTGCAGACAGATTCTACACTGACTGAGCTTATCATAAACTGAATTTAATGGGCTTCCATCGTGGTTCAGAAGGTACACAATCTGCCTGGAATGCAGGAGACACGTTCCATCCCTTGGTCAGGAAGATCCTCAGAGAAAGCTATAGCCACCCACTCCAGTATTCTTCCATGGAGATCTCCATGGAGAGGGGAGCCTGGTGAACTACAGTCTATGGGATAGCAAAGAGTCAGACACTACTGAGCAATTAACATACACACATATAATTTTTATCATAACCTGAAATTAATAATCTGTTAATAAAATGCAAATGGCAATTGGGTGAGAAAAAGCAAAACTATAGTAGAGGAAGATTAAGGAAATATAAAGTTAAAGGAAGGAGAAAGAGGACATATCCCTGTAGGTATTGAAATATTATAAGATAGTAAAATTTACATCTCTATAAAAGGAAGAAATGGCTGCCAACTGAAGCAGTATTTGGATTACTTTCTTTTTGAATGGATGTATTTGCCTTGATGCAACTCTTGCTACCTTGAGCAGAATGTGACTCAAGGAATAATCCCTTGTTTCCTCTAAAGTGAAAGTGTTAGCCCCCCAGTCCTGTCAGACTCTTTGGGATCCAATGGACTATAGCCTTCCAGACTCCTCTGTCCATGGAGCTCTCCAGGGGAGAATACTGGAGTGGCTTCCATTACCTTCTTCAATTATAAAAATATGAATGTAATATGAGCCCTGACTGCTGGCTTTTCTTTTTTTCTTTCTTTTTTTTTTTTTGGTAATGCAACTAACTGACTAAAATTTGATTGACAGGATCCACTTCAAAGAGGCACCCATTTCAAAGATGGAAGTCTTAACTAAACATATTGCCAGCTGCTGGTAGATGAAAAGCCAGCTTCCCCATTTTCCTTTGTTCTAGAGATTTTTGGATGATTTCAGCAACTGATACCTTGGACTTCTTTGTTTGTTTTATTTTTTCCTTTTCCTCAACTTTAAATTCCTGCTCTTATGTTTTAAATTCATCCATAAAGAGAGTTTGAGAAACTTGTGGCCTCTACCCTTGACCACAATGAAAGCTGAACTGCAAGATGAGACAGATAACTTAATAATATTCCTGCCTGGAATCATAGCTAAGTTTCTCATATCAAGTAAAAAGATCTTCCTCAATCTATACCCTGATGAGATTCTCCCATTTACAGCCCAGATCTGCTTGATAAACACTTAAATTCAAGATAATGTTTCATGTTGTTCCATATCTTTGCCATCTTTGTTAGATCTTTCCTGCCCTATGATTTGAAATCTGCAAATTGATTTGAACATTAGTGAAAAGATGTCTTCTTAAATGTCCCATCCTATGTATGTGAAAATTTTGTTATTTAGAAAATCTTTTATTATTATTATTATTCACTGTGACATATGCTAAGAATATATTGGTAGAAAACATTAACATGAAGCTAATATGCTACTCAAGGGTGCAGATCTCTTATCAGAGAAAATGAGGTCCGCTCACTTGGCTTTGGTTGATAGCCATGTATTTTTTCGTTTGTTTATTTTCTTTTACAGAGATGTAGATCTATAGTGAAATTCTCTATCATTTCTTTTGTTTTCTTTCTATTTTCTTGAACCTATAATCTTAATGATTTTAGAACCATGTTAGCTAACTCTACTTTCTCAATTAAGTGATAGGTTTTTTTTTTTTTCATCAGGGAGACCAGTGAAACAGGGCTGAGGTATTATGGTCTGGTTTGTTACTCCTTAGTCATTTTTAGTTGGATTTCACACATAATGTCTAGACCTATAACAATCTCAAATGGTAATAAATTTCTTCAGAGACTGTCATTTTATTGGATGAACAATTAGAGAGGGACATTGTTACTGGTGAACCACAGAGACATCATGGGTTTAGTTCCTATCCACCACAAAATAAATTATAATAAAATGAGTCCCATGATTTTCTTCCAGTGCATATAAAAGTGTGTGTACATTTTAATCTATTAAGTATGAAATAATGTTATGTCTAAAAATATACATAATTTAATTAAAAATATTTATTGCTAAAAAACAATAATAACCATCTGAGTAGTTAGTGAGTCATACTATTTTTGCAATAGTAACATCAAAGGCCCCTGATCACAGATCACCATAACAAATATACTAACAATGAAAAAGTTTGAAATACTGTGAGAATTACTGAAATGTGATACAGAGACTGGAAGTGAAGGCTGTTGGAAAAATAGTGCCAATAGACTTGTGTGACACAAGGTTGTCGAAAAAATTAATTTTTTTAAATAAACACAGTGTCTGCAAAACACAGGAAAGCAAAGCAAGATTAAAGGGGGCATGCCTGTACATAAGAGGCTTATGGAAGCTTCCTGGTGGGAGAGACTGACTGAGGGAGAAACTGGGTCTTGTTCTGATTGGCAGGGCCATGCTCAGTAAATCCTTAACCTAATTTTCTGTTGATGGGTGGAGCTGTGTTCCCTCCCTGCTATTTACCTGGGGCCAAACTATGGTGGAGGTGATGAAGATAATGGTGACCTCCCTCAAAAGAGCCCAGGCATGAACTGCTACACTCAGTGCCCCCAACCCTGCAGCGGGCCACCACTGACCCNTGTGTTCCCTCCCTGCTATTTACCTGGGGCCAAACTATGGTGGAGGTGATGAAGATAATGGTGACCTCCCTCAAAAGAGCCCAGGCATGAACTGCTACACTCAGTGCCCCCAACCCTGCAGCGGGCCACCACTGACCCACGCCTCCCCCAGAGACTCCTGGACACCCACAGGCAAGTCCGGGGCAGTCTCCTGCGGGGTCACTGCTCCTTTCTTCTGGGTCTTGATGCACTAGGTTCTGTTGTGACCTCCTAGAGTCTATTTTGCAGGCCTGTGTAAATACTGGCAGCTCTATGGTGGAGTAACGGCAATCTCTTCCAAGAGAGCTTATGCCATACTCAAGTCTGCTGCACCCAGGGCCTCTGTCCCTGCAGCAGACTCATACCTGCACCAACCCGTACCTCCACCAACCCGTACCTCCATAGAAGACTCTCAAACACAGTTCTGTCTCAGTCTCTATGGGAGTCCCTCAGTTTGTTTGAGCCCTCTGAGCATCTATGGTGGAAATGGGGTTTGATTCTAAATGCAAATTCACCCCTCCTACCATCTTGCTGGGGCTTCTCCTTTACCCTCATATGTGGGGTATCTCCTCACAGCTACTCCAGTGCCTACCTTCTTACTGGGGTTTCTCTGACCTTGGACATGGGGTATATCCACAGGGCCTATCCAGCACCTCGCAGCCACCACTTGGTGCTCCATAAGCCTCTTACCATTCTCCGTTAGAGGGCAGACAGCCTGAAAAGCACAATCACAGAGAACTAACCAATTTAATCACATGGACCACAGCCTTGTCTAATTCAATGATATTTGACCCATGCCGTGTATGACTACTTAAGATGGACAGATCATAGTGGAGAGTTCTGACAAAATGTGGTCCATTGGAGAAGGGAATGCAAGCCACTTCAGTACTCTTGCCTTAAGAACCCCATGACCCACTACGAAAAGGAAAAAAGATAGGACACTGAAAGATGAATTCCCCAGTTCATTAGGTGCCCAATTTGCTACTAGAGATCAGTGGAGAAATAACTCCAAAAAGAATAAAGAGACGGAGCCAAAGCAAAAACAACACTCAGTTGTTGATGTGACTGGTGATAGAAGCAAGGTCCGATGCTGTAAGGATAATCTTGCTTAGGAACCTGGATTGTTAGGTCCATGAATCAAGGCAAATTGGAAGTGGTCAACAGGAGATGGCAAGAGTGAACATCGACATTTTAGGAATCAGCTAACTAAGATNAGCAAGGTCCGATGCTGTAAGGATAATCTTGCTTAGGAACCTGGATTGTTAGGTCCATGAATCAAGGCAAATTGGAAGTGGTCAACAGGAGATGGCAAGAGTGAACATCGACATTTTAGGAATCAGCTAACTAAGATGGACTGGAATGGGTGAATTTAACTCAGATGACCATTATATCTACTACTGTGGGCAAGGATCCCTTAGAAGAAATGGAGTAGCCATCATGGTCAACAAGAGAGTCAGAAATACGGTAATGGGATGCAATCTCAAAAACGACAAAATGATCTCTATTTGTTTCCAAGGCAAAACATTCAATATCATGGCAATCAAAGTTTATGCCCCAAACAGTAATACTGAAGAAGCTGAAGTTGAATGGTTCTATGAAGACCTACAAGACCTTCTAGAATTAAAACCCAAGAAAGATGTCCTTTTCACTAGAGCAATAGGCGAATTTGGCCTTTGAATTCAGAATAAAGCAGGACAAATGCTAATAGAATTTTGCAAGAGAACGCACTGGTCATAGTAAACATCCTTTTCCAACAACACAAGAGAAGACTCTACACATGAACATCACCAGATGGTAAACACCGAAATTAGATTGATTATATTCTTTGCAGCCAAAGAGGGAGAAACTCTGTACAGTCAGCAAATACAAAGCTGACTGTGGCACAGCTCATGAGCTCCTTATTGCCAAATTCAGACTTAAATTGAAGAAAGTGCAGAAAACCACTAGACCTTTCAGGTATAACCTTAAACAAATCCCTTATGATTATACAGTGGAAGTGAGAAATAGATTTAAGGGACTAGATCTGATAGAGTACCTGATGAACTATGGACAGAGATTCATGACACTGTACAGGAGACAGGGAGCAAGACTATCACCAAGAAAGAAAAATGCAAAATGGTTGTCTGAGGAGGCCTCACAAATAGCTGTGGAAAGAAGAAAAGCCAAAAGCAAAGGAGAAAAGGAAAGATATACGCAAATTTGGAAAACTCAGCAGTGGCCACAGGACTGGAAAAGGTCCGTTTTCATTCCAATTCCAAAGAAAGGCAATGCCAAAGAATGCTCAAACTACCACACAATTGCACTCATCTCACATGCTAGTAAAGTAATGCTCAAAATTCTCCAAGCCAGGCTTCAGTAATACATGAACCGTGAACTCCCTGATGTTCAAGCTGGTTTTAGAAAAGGCAGAGGAACCAGAGATCAAATTGCCAACATCCACTGGATCATGGAAAAAGCAAGAGAGTTCCAGAAACACATCTATTTCTGCTTTATTGACTATGCCNACCTTTTCCAGTCCTGTGGCCACTGCTGAGTTTTCCAAATTTGCTGACACATTGAGTGCAGCACTTTCAAAGCATTATCTTTCACGATATGAAATAGCTCAACTGGAACTCCATGACTTCCACTAGCTTTGTTCGTAGTGATGCTTCCTAAGGCCCACCTGCCTTCACATTCCAGGATGTCCGGCTCCAGGAGAGTGTGAGTGATCACACTTTTGTAATCATCTGGGTCATGAAGATCTTTTTTGTACTGTTCTTCTGTATATTCTTGCCACCCCTTCTTAATATTTTCTGCTTCTGTTAGGCCCATACCATTTCTGTCCTTTGTTGAGCCCATCTTTGCATGAAATGTGAATGATTACAACTTCTAAACATTTCAAGTTTTATTCTTGAAACTTATATTCATTATTACTTCCAATTGTCTCAATGGTCTCAGTAATGTTAAACAAGATCACTGATTCAAAATTATTTATTGAGAACTTACTACATATGTGCTTCTAATATTTTCATAACCATTTCCAGCTACATTCAGACTACTGTCAACTCTTTGCTAGTTTATGGAGAAATATAAGAATTAAAACATAAGTGTTTCCTTTTGCCCTAGTTATTAAGCCTCAACTAAAACTAAAAGGCATTTATACCCAGAAAAACAAAACTAAATTATCTGCTTTAGGTAGATTATGGATGATATACTGAGTTCAACAAGGCAATAATAGAACCGTAGAACCTTTATAACTGTCTTTAAGTGAATACAAAAATGAACACGTTCTGCCCTTATTTTCCTTTAATACAGAGTTTTGCATTATTTCATTTTTACTGCTACTAAATTCTAAATTACTTATGTAAATCCAAATACACAGAGATATTTCATCATAGTTTCAATTTTCTCTGAAAATAATATATACTCTTAACTGATTGATTCTACAAGAGCAGTGCCAGCATACAATTCACTTTTAACATATTCCCTGGCATCATTCTGTGTAAAAAAAAAAAAAACCTAACAGAATTATAGTGCTGAGGTATAAAAATTTTGAAAATGTTGGTTGCTAGACTCTGGTCTTTACAGCTTGCTAATATGACTCTGCCACAAGAAAAGTACTAATAAGCAGTGCCAAATTCTCTGAGTTCTTCATAATTCAAGTATTTATTAGGCATTCAAAATTTGGCAGGTATTGGGCTAAATGTTAGGGATAGAATTGTGAGTAAGTATGCCAAGTACCTATCTCTCTTCTAGTAGCATAGACAGCAACAAAAATAAAATCATAATTAGTATAGATTCTATGATGGATAATTAAAAGAAAACTTTTATGTATTAACTAGAGTAATAAGAATAAGAGGGAATATAGACCAAACCAGTGAATCCTAAAGGAAATCAATTCTGAATATTCATTGGAAGGACTGATGCTGAAGCTGAAGCTCCAATACTTTGGCCACCTGATGGAAAGATCCAACTAACTGGAAAAGACCTTGATGCTGGGAAAGACTGAAGGCAAGAAGAGAAGGGGGCAGCAGAGGATGAGAGTTAGATAGCAATCCTGATTCAATGAATAGTAATTTGAGCAAACTTCCGGAGATAGTGGAGGAGAGAGGAGTCTGTCATGCCGCAGCCCATGGGGTCACAAAAGAGTTGGACACGACTTAGTGACTGAACAACAACAATAGTTCAGGTATAGAGGGATCACCTCATAAAGGACCTTAGAGGCTGAATGCAGTAAGGAATTTGAACTTAACCTAAGGACAGAGGAGGAGATCCCCTGAAGACTTTATAGAGAAAAGGTGATGTGATCATATTAACATGTTTCTGCTCCCCAACAACCCTCAAGCTCTCTGTGGTGTGGCTGAAAGACTGGAGAGAGACCAGAATGGATGCACAGAGATCAGTTTGGAGGTTACAGCAGTTGTGGTATGAGTGACAAGAGGAAGAATCTATTAATAGGGAGGAGCAACATGGACTGGCAGAGGAGAAAATCCATTTTCTGCCTATGAGACTACTGTAGATAAAAGGTTATAAAGCTTTTTTAAAGTTTTATAGTAAACTATCAGTTAATTCCCCTTTAATCTATTTTTTTATGTGCCTTATGAGTTTATATGTGGCTGCACTATATACTTTTGTATACAGGCAATATATATTTAATGATTACATTTCAGTATCAAAGCCATCCAGGTATCTTTGTGATTTCTCTAGTCTATCATTATCAACAAATAACACATTTTTAAATACATCATGTTACTCAGAACATTTAGCAATTTAAAACTCAAGAACTGCTTATTTCTGGATTTTTCCATTTAGTATTTTTGGACTGAGGGTGACCACTGATAACTGAAACTGTGGATAAGAGGGAACTAGTGTACTTTAGCTAATCACAGGACTTAGTCCAAAAAGTACTGGGTTTTCTACAGCAAAGTAGGTCTCATTTAACCCCTAACACAAACAGCCTGTTAGTAACTTTCAAAGCATTCTTGGTTTATTGTATTTATTCTAAAAGAGAACTTTGAGAAGTGTCTGGCTGCTTTTTAAACCTGAAGAGTCAAACAGAGATTGGAACCACTCTCTTTCTTTAACCAAGAGAGATTCTGAGATAATGAATTAGTCCATAAAGTAACAGAAGGACAGTGTTGGCTTAAAGCTAAATATTCAGAAAATGAAGATCATGGCATCCAGTCTCATCACTTCATGGGAAATAGATGGGGAAACAGTTGAAACAGTGTCAGACTTTATATTTTTGGGCTCCAAAATCACTGCAGATGGTGACTGAAGCCATGAAATTAGAAGACGCTTAGTCCTTGTAAGAAAAGTTATGACCAACCTAGATAGTATATTCAAAAGCAGAGACATTACTTTGCCGACTAAGGTCCGTCTAGTCAAGGCTATGGTTTTTCCAGTGGTCATGTATGGATGTGAGAGTTGGACTGTGAAGAAGGCTGAGCACCTAAGAATTGATGCTTTTGAACTGTGGTGTTGGAGAAGACTCTTGAGAGTCCCTTGGACTGCAAGGAGATCCAACCAGTCCATTCTGAAGGACATCAACCCTGGGATTTCTTTGGAAGGAATGATGCTAAAGCTGAAACTCCAGTACTTTGGCCACCTCATGCGAAGAGTTGACTCATTGGAAAAGACTCTGATGCTGGGAGGGATTGGGGGCAGGAGGAGAAGGGGACGACNTGAGAGTCCCTTGGACTGCAAGGAGATCCAACCAGTCCATTCTGAAGGAGATCAACCTTGGGATTTCTTTGGAAGGAATGATGCTGAAGCTGAAACTCCAGTACTTTGGCCACCTCATGTGAAGAGTTGACTCACTGGAAAAGACTCTGATGCTGGGAGGGATTGGGGGCAGGAGGAGAAGGGGACGACCGAGGATGAGATGGCTGGATGGTATCACGGACTCGATGGACGTGAGTCTGAGTGAACTCAGAGAGATGGTGATGAACAGGGAGGCCTGGCGTGCTGCAATTCATGGGGTCCCAAAGAGTCGGACACGACTGAGCGATTGAACTGAACTGAACTGAACTGAATCTAACTGACAGAATTAACCATTAGTTCTTACCCCAGGAGATTTTACAGTCCTTTAAAGCAGGAACCATGTCTTATTCAACTTCCTATTTCTGATTTTTCTCTTTTGCCCAAGGCTTACCATAGTGCCTTGTACCCAGCAAGTATGCAATGAGTGTTGCTGAATCATTTTTTGCATGAAAACTGTAGGAGACCTAAGAGGCCCTGGGAATAAAGATTCAAGTGTCAGATGGTTTTAACTTGAAGACGTAGAAATAAAACATACTATACCCAGGAGACCAGTCAGAATCAAATATGCACTCAACATTGGGATTTCCGTTTTCTCTCAGGTAAGCATATTCCAGTTTATTGAGTTCATTCACAACTTGAGCAGATTCCTGTCCTTCAAATCAGATTGGCTTACAGCAATACACTTATGCAAGAGGAACATGCAAAGTAGGTTTTTATTAACAAACACACCTGCTAGTTTACAAAGAAAGTGGAGGAACTGCTTTTTGCATGATAAGGAAGATTCACTAAGTGGGGGACTGCAGTTAATCTCTGAGCTTGCCCTGATTGTTCTGGAGTGCTCTTTTCAAAAATAAAATGTGAAAGTCTTAACTTCACTGGAGTTTTTCATAGCAACCTTATTTAATCTTCAAAAGGAGTTCCAAGTGTGGATGAAGTATGTTTGTGTCTGTGTGTGATTGTGTGTGTGTATGACAAGCTGTCCTACTTTTGTCTGAAACTTTTGAACTTTAAAATATTATAATAATGCAAAATAATACAAAGTTTTCATAGAATTTTGGTATCTTGAGTTCTGATATTTCATGAATTCCTCCCTCCAGTCATTACATCTGTTAGCAGTGGTCTCTTAGCCGGTAATGGAAAGGTTTCAGCTTTGGGGAGTTTACTACCTCCCATCCCTCTCCCCCACCAAAAAAAATCCATATTTGAATGTGGAAATTTCTGAAGACTTTCTCTCTGTACTTTCTACTCATTGACATTACTTCTAAGGGAGAAAGTTAATGAGTTATGATTGCTCATTAAAGTCCACTTGAAGCGGGACCTGTTTCCTACATTTCCAGAACCACCTTTCCCCCTGCCTCAGCCTGGCCCAGGAGTCTTAGATACCGGAATTCAGTGAGAAAGTGGCAGATAGACACACATTTGGAAATTGTCAGAGGTAGAGAAAACAGACTTTGCATGGAAGAATGGTAGAAGTATTTTAAAACCTCTGAAATGGTGTAATAGGAGAGAACAGGGTAAGATGAACTGGATTGTGTGTACTCAGGATGTGGGGAAAGGAATTACAGAACAAGAAAGGAGGCAAATTCCAAGCCAAAGGGGCTCTCGAAACCCAAGAAGGGGCAGAGAACATGAACAGGAAAAAGACTTTGAATTCAAGTTTGGAACACCCTAGATTTTTTATTGCATCCTCAACCTCATTACCCTACTTACTTCTTACTCCTTTGGAGCACCAAGGTGAGAGGACAGGGAAATGAGCCATCCTCAGTGAGTGAGCTGCCCAAAGAAACCTTCTAAAATAAGGCTAAGCAGGACTTCCCCAGTGATCCAGTGGTTAGGAATCTGCCTGCCAATGCAGGGGACATGGGTTGAATCCCTAGTGCTGGAAGATTCCATATGCCATGGGGCAGCTGAGCCTGTATGCCACAGCTACTGAAGCCTGCATGCCCTGGAGCCCGTGCTTTGCAACAAGAGAAGCCACTGAGATGAGAAGCCCATGCACTGCAATTAGAGAAAAGCCCACACATAGCAATGAACCCAGAGCAGCCAAAAATTAATAAATATAAATAAATAAAATGAAAAATATAAAAGCAATGCTAACTCCAACTGTCATTTATAATGAAGTGCTAAGTCTTTTACCTACATCATCCATTTTAATTCCTGAAGCACCCTCTTAGTTATTTTCATTTTACAGATGAGGAAACTGAGGCTGAGAGAGGTAAATAAATTGTTGAAACTAAAACAAATTAGTGACAAGGCCAGGATTCAAACAAGATTACTTGTCCCCAGAGCCCATAATCCAAACATCCCACACACTGCCTCTATCCTGGAGCCAAATAGCCATAACTAAGTGTTGGGGGAGGTGATGGCAGTAGGTGTAGATGTGTGGGTGCTTCTGTCTAACCTGCCTGTGCATACATGCAACTAAGATGACTTAGAGAATATCTAAAATCAGAGAACAAACTCAACTAAAAATTGTGAGTTCATTAGGGAAATGGAAAGAGATGAACATTTGTGAAGAGTCAACTATATGCCATGCAGAATGCTAGAAGCTTAAGATAATAATAAACCACATCATGAATATAATAAACTAAATAATAAATAAACTGTCTTTTGAAAACTAAAAATAGAGAAACTATAGCAGAAAAATTTTTATTGAATTTAATGCTGCACAGACCTGACTCATTCCATGTGTGTAATACCTTTATTAAATTAATAATTGATAAATAAAGGTCCCTCTAAGAAAGGTAAACAAAAAGCTTAAATAGCACTGGTTATAAGTATCCAATAGGATTCTATGCTAATGAGGCCAGGGACATACAATGAATATGAAATGGGCTTCTCCCTTCATACACTCACACCAGACAAGATATATACAGCAATCTACAGACAAGACAGCATGTTCTAAGGATCATCATACATGAGTAGACAAGTGAGCAAAAAAGAATATATGCAAGTTTTACATAAAGGAGGGGAATAGATGAGAGCTATTTCACTGTCCTTGAATTTCAAGCCTCAGCTTTGCAAAATTGAAAAAAAAAAAAAAACCCCTTTTTTGTTCTTGCACGTAAAGCAAACCCCAAACTACCTACTACAATGACTAATGATGCCTGAGCTGAGGATGTGTTTTGGGAGCCATCTGTGAAGACACACTTCTTGCACTCTGTCTCCAGTGGGATTTACAGGGAGGAGAGCTGCTTGTTGAGCTTCAGACAAAGAGATTGTGTGACATTAGGTTTTCCTTTACTGATAACTGCCTCTAGGTCAAATAAACCTTGGTTGTGGGTCCCCTGTGGCCTCCACACCATCACTTGCTCTCGACCTTTCTTGTATCTCTCTTCAAGGGCAATTTGTTTAACTCTAAGAAGCCAAATATAATTATGGTATTTTCCCCACCTTTTTCTCTTTACAGATGATTCTTAAAGCATTGGTGAATTCCAGTTTATCTATTTTGGCCATGCCATCCCAAGATTCTGATTCTGATCTTCTGTCTCTACTATTTCCGAGGTTTTTGTGTAAGAAACTTGAAAGATTAGAGTCCAGTTGCATTGCTGAAGATTGTTGAAGTGTTATATGCTAACAGGATAAAGACGCATCTGTGAGTCTGAGTTTACAGTATGTTCCCTACGTGGGGCTTCCCTGGTGGCTCAGAAGGTCTGCCTGCAGTACAGGAGACCTGGGTTCGATTCCCAGGTCGGGAAGATCCCCTGGAGGAGGGCATGGCAACCCACTCCAGTATTCTTGCCTAGAGAATCCCATGGACAGAGGAGCCTGGTGGACTACAGTCCATGGGGTCACAAAGAGTCAGACATGACTGAGCGACTAACATTTTCACTTTTCTCTACATAGGAACCATCAAGCGGCAAACTTTTAAAGATGCAAACATGCATTCCATCAACATTAGTTGTAAGTGAAATTGCAGCTTGCCCTCCATCTCCTATTGCTGACAGTCCTTCAGCTCTACCATCCCCCACCTCCTCTCTGTCCTCCAGTCAGTATCTCTTCTTACAGCTCACCAGCTGCCAGCCCCTCTATGCCAGCTGTTGTACTGTAAAATTGTACTTTTCAAGGTATTGTACTGTAAGATTAAACATGTTTCTTTTGTGTGCTTGTTTTTTTATATACATATTATTTGTGAGAGAAGCATTGTAAGCCTATTACAGTACAAAGCTTCCCTGGTGGCTCAGACAGTAAAGGATCTGCTTGCAATGCAGGAGATCCAGGTTTGATCCCTGGATTTGGAAGATCCCCTGGAGTAGGAAATGGCTACCCACTCAAATATTCTCACCTGGAAAATTGGACAGAGGAGCCTGATGGGCTACAGTCCATGAGGTTGCAAAGAGTCACACACAACTGAGTGATTAACACTCTTACGTTTTCACTTTCACTATAATAGCTGATTGTGTTAGTTGGGTACTTCGGCTAACTTTGTTGGACTTATGAACAAACTGGACCAATGAACATGAAGTCATTTAAAATATATATTTATTTTATTTTTATTTGTTTTGGTGCTTCGGGTCTTAGTTACAGCATGCAAGACCTTCGTTGTGTCAGGTGGGATTTTTCATTAGGACACATAGACTCTCTAGCTGCAGTGCACAAGCTCTCTAGTTGTGGCGCACAGGCTCCAGAGTGCACAAGCTCAGTAGTTGTGGTGTGTGGGATTACTTGCTCTGCAGCATATGGAAGCTTAGTTCCCTGACCAGGGATCAAATCCATGTCCCCTGCATTGCAAAGTGGGTTCTTAACCACTGGACTACCAGGAAAGTCTTGAAACAGAACTTGTTCATATGTGGGGGGCTTCTTGTATTTTCAAAGGAAATAGAAATGATTAAAAAAAAAAAAACCAAGGTGCAAACAGTATAGAGCTAAATGGGTGATCTAGTGACATAAGGTCTTGAAAAAAGGCATCTTGTGTACACACAGAGATAGAACTCCAGGGTGCAGTGCCTGTGGTCAGCTGTCAGGAACCAAAGATGACATTGGTTACAACAGTCACATTCCCTCCTCTCTTTGTTTCCCCTGCATAGGGACAGGCAAGGTTAATGCGATAGCTACTGAACATCCTTATCAACAGAATAGCCCATGTCTTCTTTTCTTTTCATTTTCACCAGAAGTAAATCTTCTAGGCAGATAAAAAAACATGCAGGTTTTCAGGCACATCTATGCAAAACATAACCTAATATTTTGACAAGAGATAGGACTGTTGCATTGTAACGAAGTAGGGTAAGAAGACATATTTGTCTCTTCTTTCTTTTTCTGTGTGCAATGATGTCTGGAGAATGTTTAACAACAGACCCTTGGAGTAGAGAGACAATGGTAGGGGAAGCTTATATCTGTAGTGACTTTGATTTCCATGGTGTAAACACTCCCATCATTACTGATTTCAAGTTACCAGCCTGAAGTCATTGACCATGGATTTGGGAAGAGATGTACACAACTGCCCCTCAAGTGTCTAGGTGCCAGCCTAACACTGCAGGTGCAAACCAAGTGAGTATGAGTCTACAGGTAAAATCTAGCCCTGGAGTTTTAGAGCTATATTAGTCTTCATGATTGGGTCCTGACCTGGAAAACTATTATATTCAAACAAAGATAAATGTTACTTACTATGATATCATCATAGTGAGTATTGAATTTTTGATAAATGTTTCCTGTCCAAGTGGACCGGAACACTAAGATTGACTCTAAAAATAAGTGCTGCAATTTAAAGCTGACTTCACACTGCTTACATTCGCACATTGCTCCGTGCTTTCCTGGTATGTCATAAAATGATGGTAATTTCCTAGGTGTCATTTGTATTCCCAGGTGGCCTCTGAGAAGGAAGTAATATATTCTTGCAGGAATCCCTTTTGAAGTATTTTTACTAGAGGAGTTTTCTTGAGTCTCTTGAAACAACTTCATTCTCTTTTCGCTGGATAGTCTATCTCCATGGACTTCAAACTGCTTCACCAAGAGGGCTATAAAGAGAGATGAGAAGATAGGCAGAAGCAAACAAAAGAAGTTACTTACAAATGAAAGGAAAGAAGATCTTTGAAAATTATTGGAAGTTCTAAATTATGAGAACTAAAGGGAACAGTGAAAATATCAAGACTTACAATCCACAGGTTCCTCTTTTGTTCAGTCACTAAGTTATGTCTGGCTCTTTGCAAGGCTAAGAACTGCAGTGCACCAGGCCTCCCTGCCCTTCATTATCTCTTGGAGCTTGCTCGAACTCACGTCCACTGAGTCGATGATGCCATCCAACCATCTCATCCTCTGTTGCCCCCGTCTTCCCTGCCCTCAATCTTTCCCAGCATCAGTGTCTTTTCCAATGAGTTGACTCTTTGCATTAGGTGACCAAAGTATTGGAGTTTCGGCATCATTCTAGATTCATTTTAATAATACAAAAAAAAAAAAAGCATAGGAAGAGGGATGGAAGTGGGAAGGAGAGAAAAAGGAAGGGAGGGAGGAAGAAAAGAAAACATCTCTCATGTGATAAGCTTGTACCAGTCTTACAGGCTTTGTTGCTTTTTCTGTTATTCTTTGGCAGCCTTTCTTATCTCCTGTGCTATTTCTAGGAAGAAACAGAATATTTCACTCCCTTTGGTCAACATAACATAATGTAAAACATACTATGATGTCAATCATAAAATTCTGTCTGCCCTTCTCACCATTTTCTCTCTTTCTTCTCCTCCTGCATGTTTTACCTTCCATAGAGACTAGGATATACACCATAACTCATCTTCACATTGAGTCACAATTCAGAGGTATTGAAAATTCTGCCAATCCCACCAGCTGTGAATTTTCCCTTCCCTCCTTGTTTCAGCATGGTAGCTCTCACAATGATGTTTTCTCATTTCCTGGACCTAAGAGCACACAAGGTACAGTGTGGGATATAAAGAGAAAAATTGGCTTATTGTATTCCCTCTTGTGAGAGAAAGAAGAGGAAGAGGATGCATAAGCCTGCATCTCTCATCTCCTAAAGGCATAGAAATAGAATGGTCACTTTATCTACCAGTTATTGAGGACATTCCTGATCTGGATTGTTGTATTGCATCCCATAGAAACAGTAAAAGTCCTTCCCTTCAAAGGCACAAAAGACAATGTTCATTATTCTTTCTCAACTTGGCAAGGGTCATCATTTAAAGAAATAAAACAGGAACTGGATTATTTTTAAAATGAAGGCAGGAGTAAATTTCCAACCTTTCTTTGGCAACACTTTAAAGAACCTTGAGACCCTTGGAATCTTGCACATAGTAGCTGTTCAGTAAAAATTTACTTCCTAAAAAGATGAATAAATGAATACTTGAGTGAGAAAGTATTCCAGGTTTACCATCTGGTTTCATTTGTCCAACTATCACACAGAGTGATTTTTCTTGCTTCTGGTTTGTGCTAGGACAATAGGCAGAAGATGGGATCTATTTTTCTGTGACTTCTGTGGTTTCACTTGAACGTGGTCAGTACTTGTGACTATCTTTGCACTTTGGTTTTATTTTTTGAGAACTAGGGATATTTGACAAATGCAAAACACCTAGTTATTTCTTCACCATTGAGCATTCTATTGGCTATGGGTTTGTCATAAATAACTTTTATTATGTTGAGATACGTTCTCTCTGGGCTTCCCAGGTGGCACCAGTGGTAAAGAACCCTCCTGCCAATGTAGGAGATGTAAGAGACTCAGGTTCCATACCTGGGGCAGGAAGATCCCCTGGAGGAGGGCATGGCAACCCATTCCAGTATTCTTGTCTGGATTCTTGTCTGTCCTCAATCCCATGGACAGAGGAGCCTGGTGGGCTACAGTCCATGGGGTTGCAAAGAGTCAGATATGACCGAGCAAGCATGCATGCATGCACGTACATGCTTACTGTACCTGGATATATTTTCTTATTTAGGTTTGGGAACTTTTCAGTTATAATTTCTGCAAATACATTTTCAATCCCCTTTCTCTTTCTTCTCCTTCTGAGAACCCCCATTATGTATAGAATGTCATGCTTTAGATTATCCTATATATCTCTTATAGTGCTTAAAAAATTTTTTTTTCCAATTTGGCTTTCTGTATTCTGTTCTGGGCTGGGTGATTTCCATTATTCTATCTTCCAGATAAATTATTCGTTCTGCATTATTCATTCTCCTATTCATTGCCTATTCATGGGCTTTCCTAGTGTCTCAGTGGTAAAGAATCCGCCTGCCAATGCAGGAGATGCAGATTTGATCCCTGGGTAGGGAAGATCCTCTGGAGAAGGAAACGGCAACCCACTCCAACGTTCCTGCCTGGGAAACCCCACGGACAGAGGACTATGGCAGGCTACAGTCCATGGGGACCCAAAAGAGTCAGACGCGACTTGGTAATTAAACAACACACAACTGAAAATTTCAGTGCCGTTAGTTCAGCTTTCATCTCTACAATTACATTTTCTAATTTTTCTTGGTTCCTCTTTCTAGTTTCTTTTTATAATAATCTGTGTTTCTCTTGATAGCCTTTCTTAATTCCTTCAATATTTTCATTATCTTCTTTTTGAACTTGGTGTCAATTAGACTGAAGAGGTCTGTTTCGTTATTTGTTCTTTTAGGGTAATCCTCTTGATCTTTTAATTGGAAGTGGTTCTCTGCTTCTTCTTTTTACTTATATTTCTCTTGCTCTATGAGTTTAGGAGGAACAATTATCTACTGTGATCTTGGAGGGCAAGTTTTATGTGGAAACGTCCCTGAGTAGCCTGCATGGGTTTAATATTTTCGGTGCAAGGGCTAATTTTAGTACAGATGCCTGACACCTCTTTCCTCAGTGTCTTTGGCCATTATCCCCTTGATAAGAGGTGTGACTGGTCTTGTGGTGACCAGAACCTGGCCTGGATGTTGAGCAGGGCCTCTTCTTTGCTCTGGGGCTGACACTGCCCTGTTAGTGGCAGGGGTCGGCTCCTTCATTGTTAGAGTAGAAGGCCCATGTCTGTTTCTGAGCTGTGTTTCTGAGCTGAGGTGTGAGGCGGGCAGGGTTGGAGTGCTCCCACTAGGAGAGGAGCCACTGGGTATCCCTCCTCTGAAGCTGTTCACTGATGAGTGTGTTCTGTTAAGTCATCTTTCACCCATTGTGTGAGAACCATGGGAATGCCGGCAATGGGCCCAGGTGTCTCTCAGACACTGTTTTCACAAGGCCACAGCACAGGTCCACTGAAGTCAGGCCCCAGAAGTCACAGAAGTTGTGCACCTGGATCTACTGTGGGAGCCGTGGAGGCAACTCAGATGCTGGCCCAGCCAGTCCCAGCCCAGCCAGCCCCATGTGCACACACCCACAAAGCCCACAGCTGCTAAGGCCAGATCAGTCACCGGGAGCACCCATTGTCCTTGGGATGTCTCTCAGGCATTAACTTTACAAAGCCAGCACAGGAGGCATAAATCCATGGCTCACACAGCCACAGGGGGAGAGTTTTCAGCCCTGCTTTCTAAGTCGTCTGGTCCCGGGGGCTCAGCTGTGGTTTCAACCTTGCCTCTGCATGTGGGTAACCTCCTGGCATCTCTCCAGCTCTCCTGGTGCCTGCTGAGGCAGTGCTTGGCACTGAAGTCGGCCTACAAGGCAGCTGGGGCACACTCTTCTGGAGACTGCAGAGGTGGGAGAAAGAGGCTGTAAGGGCAGCTCTACCCCTCCCTTCTGATGCCGCTTAACAACAACACTTTCCTTCTGTTGCTGGCCCCGGCTTCTTCTGCAAACAGCCCTGGTTGCAGTTGTACCACATTCCAGGCCCTTCAGGCTGTGCCCATGCAGTCAATGACAGTCCTCATCCCAGGGCTGTCCTCTAAACCCCGAGTTTTAGCACCCAAGCCTGCCCTCACCAGTGGACGCGTGTCTCAGGCTGGGATGCACAGCGGGGTGGCACTGACCATCTTTTCAGGTTTCTCTCTGTCCTGCTTGCCACAAACCAGTTGTTGCCCTCTCCTCTTTAGCCTCTGAAGCTCCTTTCCTGTCCCAGGTGACCTCCCTCCTGGGAGAATGCTTCCCAGGGTGCGGGAACCCTTCTTCTTTTTCAGCTCCCTCCCAGTGGCACAGGTCTTATCCTGCTTCCTCTTTTTTTTTTCCCACCCTACTGGTTCCATGGAGATCTGTATTGTCCTTCTAGGTGTTTGAGGCCTTCTGCTGGTGAACATCATTACATCAGTAGATGTTCTGTGAAAATTGCTCCATTTGTAGATGTGTCTGTGGGAGGAGGTGAGCTCCCCAGCCTCCCTCTTACTCTGCCATTTTGATTCTCCTCCACCAAGGACTTTTCTAATATACAGACAATGTTGCTCAGTATCCTTCTTGACTTTACACCTGCTTAAGCCAGAAGACTGGGGGTAACATCTTAGGAGTTTTTAACACACTGATTCACAATGTGATAACTGAAGTGATTCTCTGCTAAGTCCCAGAGTAATTATTAGAATTGAATGAAGACTATAAAAACAAAGGTTCTTTTTGGTAACAGCAATAAGCTCTTGCTATTCAAAGCTATTTTAGCCCTAATCAGTTATTGGATTGACACTCCTGCTAGTATAAGATTGATACCTGAACAGGTTTATGGTGTTGGTTATACCCCCTTGTATGGGCTTCCAGGTGGCATTAGTGGTAAAGAAACCACCTGCCAAGGCAGGGAACATAAGAGATGTGAGTTCTATGTCTGGGTTGGGAAGATCCCCTAGAAGAGGGCATTCTGGTATTCTTGCCTAGAGATTCCTATGGACAGAGGAGCCTGGCACATAGGGTCACAAAGAATCAGGCACAAGTGAAGTGACAGCATGTATACACGCATGAACCATGTAACCTTGTGAAAATGAGTTGTCATGGCCAGGGAAAGTAGAGAGCAAACCTCAACCATTCTAAAAATTCAGGGATGGCCCAGATGGTTGGGGGAAAATCATTAAGTGAAAAGAACATGTTATTATCTTTGCTCAGGGAGATTGTTCAGCCCCTTTGCCTTCAAAGTGTGACATGTGAAAATGAAGTGAGTGTTATCTAGGCTGTATATTGTCACCCAGCTTATTTAACTTAGATGCAGAGTACATCATGTGAAATGCTGTGTTGGATGAAGCACAGGCTGGAATCAAGATGGTCAGAAGAAATATCAGGAACCTCAGAATCGCAGATGACACCACCCTTATGGCAGAAAGCAAAGAACTAAAGAGCCTCTTGATGAAAGGAGGAGAGTGAAAAAGTTGGCTTAAAACACAACATTCAGAAAACTAAGATCATGGCATCCAGTCCCATCAATTCATGGCAAATAGATGGGAAAACAATGGAAACAGTGAGAGACTTTATTTTGGGGGGGACTCCAAAATCACTGCAGGTGACTGCAGATATGAAATTGACATTTGCTCCTTGAAAGAAAAGCTATGACCAACCTTGACAACATANATTCATGGCAAATAGATGGGAAAACAATGGAAACAGTGAGAGACTTTATTTTGGGGGGGACTCCAAAATCACTGCAGGTGACTGCAGATATGAAATTGACATTTGCTCCTTGAAAGAAAAGCTATGACCAACCTTGACAACATATTAAAAAGCAGAGATGTTACTTTGCCAAAAAAGATCGGTCTAGTCAAAGCTATGGTTTTTTCTGTAGTCATGTATGGATGTGAAACTTAGACTATAAAGAAAGATGAGTGCTGAAGAATTGATGCTTTTGAACTGTGGTGTTGGAGAAGACTCTTGAGAGCCCCTTGGATTGCAAGGAGATGCAACCAATCCATCCTAAAGGAAATCAGTCCTGAATATTCATTGGAAGGACTGATGCTGAAGCTGAAACTCTAACTCTTTGGCCACTTGATGTGAAGAACTGACTCACTGGAAAAGACTCTGATGCTGGGAAAGATTGAAGGCAGCAGGAGAAGGGGATGGCAGAGGATGAGATGGTTGGAAGGCATCACCTACTTGATGGACATGAGTCTGAGCAAGCTCTGGGAGTTGGTGATGGACAGGGAAGCCTGGTCTCCTGCCATCCATGGTGTAGCAAAGAGTTGGACATGACTGAGTGACTGAACTGATCTAGAAGGGCTAGAAATGCAGAAGTACTCAACATATGGATTAAGTGGTACCCACCCAATGCATATTGGGGTTCATCTTATTGCAGAATAGATAGACTCTGTCTCTGTCTGCCTTGCCATAGCAGGATGCCTGCATGGCTGTCACCTTTCATGTGGCATCACACAGATTTCTGGAATCAAGCAGAAAATGGCTAGAAAATGGAAGTGTTTCTTGCTGGATTCAAATGAAAAATGAGAACATCAGTTCAGTTCAGTTCAGGCGCTCAGTCGTGTCCGACTCTTTGTGACCCCATGAATCGCAGCACACCAGGCCTCCCTGTCCATCACCAANAAAATAAACCCAAAACAATTAAGAAAAAGGTAACAAGATCACACATAAACATACATGGATTAAATGCACCAACCAAAACCAGACTGGCTCAACAGATGAAGACATGTGCATGCATGCATTCCACTTATCACAGCACTCTGCTTGACTCCCCCAAATTGTATGTAATTGTTTTATATTGTTAGGTTACTCATGTTACCATTATGGCTTGCAATTGTAATTATCTTTTGTTTTTTCTCTGGCTATTGATTGTTAAAACTGATTTTATTATCTTTTACTATCCAGTTCAGTCACTCAGTTGTGTTCGACTCTTTGCGACCCCATGAATCGCAGCACACCAGGCCTCCCTGTCCATCACCAACTCCTGGAGTTCACTCAGACTCACGTCCATCGAGTCTGTGATGCCATCCAGCCATCTCATCCTCTGTTGTCCCCTTCTCCTCCTGCCCCCAATCCCTCCCAGCATCAGAGTCTTTTCCAATGAGTCAACTCTTCACATGAGGTGGTCAAAGTACTGGAGTTTCAGCTTTAGCATCATTCCTTCCAAAGAGCTCCCAGGACTGATCTCCTTTAGAATGGACTGGTTGGATCTCCTTGCAGTCCAAGGGACTCGCAAGAGTCTTCTCCAACACCACAGTTCAAAAGCATCAATTCTTTGGCACTCAGCTTTCTTCAAACTCCAACTCTCATATCCATACATGACCACTGGAAAAACCATAGCCTTGACTAAACGGACCTTTGTTGGCAAAGTAATGTCTCTGCTTTTCAATATGCTATCTAGGTTGGTCATAACTTTTCTTCCAAGGAGTAAACGTCTTTTAATTTCATGGCTATTATGATTATATAACTATTACTCAATACCACTGCATCATGATTGGTCAACAGAAAAATAACAGAATGATATATCACCACCAAAACTATGATTTAATAGAAATATCTGTAATCATTTTTTAAAATCCAGATGCATATCAAATTATCTTGAAATTTCTTGAAAAACACAAATGCCCAGGCATTGGTTTTTATTCTCCAGAGCTCTAGATGATTCTAACAGCAGCTGAGTTTAAAAACAAATGGACTATAAGATTATCTCTTATGTTTATCTAGTTTGTTTCACTTTTTCTATTTCATATTCAGTGCTCCCGTTCCATTTAGTTGATGTTTTCCAATTTCTCATCTATTTGTTTGATGTCCTTTCTTGAACCTTTATCAAGCATAGTAGAAAACCTTTTGTATACATATATACAAATAACATGTATAGTATATATATGTTAGAAAACTTAAGAATTTTTGCCTAACTGAAAAAGTTATGACATTTCGATTCTACTTGTTTGACTTAGTATGAACAGAATGCTAGGTTTCTACTTAAAAAAAAAAAAAAAAAAAGATATGCAACAAGCAACAAAGGTTTGTTGTATAGGACAGGGAACTATAGTCAATAACTTATAATAACCTATAATGGAAATTAATTTTGAAAATAATATATGTGAATATGTATAACTGAGTTACNACTAAAAAAAAAAAAAAAAAAAAAAAAAACAGATATGCAACAAGCAACAAAGGTTTGTTGTATAGGACAGGGAACTATAGTCAATAACTTATAATAACCTATAATGGAAATTAATTTTGAAAATAATATATGTGAATATGTATAACTGAGTTACCTTGCTGTGCACCTGAAACATGGTAAGTCAACTATACATCAATAAAATATATATTTAACAAAAAAAAGAGGTTATCACAAACATGAGCCCCACCAGGTTAGATAGAACCCACATGACAATCCAGGTTCCTTACAGCCATATTGCATAGGCGGAGCCAACCGAGGGACAAAGCCATAACAACAGGGGAGTAAGCAGATCTGGTGTGTGACCCCATTATCATTCTAGAGATGGGAAAGCAGGGTCTAGCAAACCAAGCAATGAATGAGCTGCTTTCACTTCCAGAGTTTTGCAAAGGGCATGTGAAAGCGGCCATGAATTATTTTGAGTTAGGTAGGTGGGGGTCTCAGATGGAAATGGAAATAACAGATATAGTTTATATCAGAGCTAGCTTGTCCAGATCACACACAAGTCTTTGGTTGTTCCTAGATGTTCCATTTTCCTTTATAAATTCATTGCAGCCAAGATGGGATGTTGTCAAGCTTCATGAAAAGACAAAACCCAGCTGACAAACTAACTCATCTCATGATTTGCCAAAAGGAGGTAAAAAAGATCCTAATTATTCTGTGCACTTAGTTGCTCAGTTATCACTGACTCTTTGCTAAAATTATTCTAGCAAAATAGAATTATTTTAGCACCATCATGAAACAGGTAAACAAGAAACAGACATTCATGTGCTCTGCCACAGAATGCCTTACAGTCTGAGTTTAGTTTCAAAGAACAGTCACAGTGACTGCAGGCGTATGGCTGCTGCTTACTTAGTAAGTAAATGTGATTAAGAGGCTGAAGGCTGTTTTCATAATCATAAAGATGTACTATGTAAAACAAACAGCAGCAGATAAAAGGGAAATTGAGACTGAGGGTGCAGGACCTGCCTGACGGTCCAGTGGCTAAGCCTGTGCTCCCAAAGCAGGGGGCCCAGGTTTGATTCCTGATCAGGGAACCAAATCCCACATGCCACAACTAAGAGTTTGCACACTGCAACTTTAAAATAACAAAACACCCACATTCTGCAACTAAGATCCAGCACAGCCAAAGCAATTAATTAAAGTTAATTAATTAAAAAAAAAAGACTAAGGATGAATGCACTTTTAAGAAGGTATGGTATGGAGATGTCAACCCACATTTAACCTGGAAGTCAAAGGCAAGGTCCTGTACACTCCTCACCTCATTTAATCATCATAACTGCCCTTGATGGGCTCATGTGAGTGTGAAATAACTGTGTATTAGTGGCTGAACAATGTGTCCAAGGCAACACACCTAGTCAGGCAGAGGCAGAGGCAAGAACTGAAATGTCTACTTGACTCCAAGGCCCTGCCTTTTACTTGGTAAATGCTGAGCTCCATGAATGATAAAACCAGAGTAAAGAACACTGAAAGCCAGCTTTAGATAGTGCAAATGAAAATAGGATATGAAACAAGGAAACGTAAAGGTGAGAAGAGAAACACTTGTTTCTCTGTGAGAAAAAAACTGAACTTTTCACAACAGGTTTGCTGCATGCAGAGCCCAGAGCCAGCTTCTCCTCTGGGGAGGCCAGTGGCCACTGAGCCCTGAGCCGAGTGGTGCAGAGCAATCGTGGTGCAGAGCATCCAGGGGCCCAAAGAACAGCAGACTCTCTATCACCCAAGGCAGCCCGTTGCTTCCGAAGGCATCCGCCAGCACTCACAGAGGAGTAGAGTCTGTGCCGTCCAAGGGGCCCCACCTGGTGCTGACGTCCTCTCTGGAAGAGGCTGACATCCCAGATGGGGACTGACAGTCAACTGAGCCCTGGAGTGTGAAAGTCTCAGCTATAGTACCCTTCATAGACCATCTCCTGATTTCACAGGACAGGAAAAAGAAACTTTGATGTCTTAGCCTAATTGCACATGTACCTGCTTGCAGTGCTTGTAGGACCAGCTGACCGCAACAGAGATGAACCACCCAGGTCTGTCACAAGACACTCACACATGGTTATGAGACAGGTCCACAGCAAGGGTAACCTGCGAGCAAAAGTGGACCCAATTTACACACACACGCAGATGCACTCTGTCCTCCCGCCAGCTCAGCTCGGGCGCACAGGCACTGTCTCCCACGACGCTACTGTCTCTCCACCACTCCTTGTCTCTCTCTGACTGCAGTGCCAAATTCCACTTAAGAACCAGATTCTCCTGATTTATTACCCAGCTCACTCAGATTCAATGCAACTGCCTTTTATTTTTAAAAAAATCTAATTTGCCCCCAAAGGATGAAGATGTGTGGCCACTGAGAAAAGGTCACAAGAATGTGTGGCCATCTTTGCCAGGAATTCCAAATGGAGAGCTCCCCAAAGGTCATCTCTGTAGTTTCCTTTGCGTTTATCAGAAAAGATTTAGAACACACAGAACAGTAGAGAATTGTACTGTGTACTGCCTACCTCGATTTAATAAATGACAACCTTTGCTCATAGTTGCTTCCAGATATTTTCAAAGGAAATCTCAGGTTACAGCTATACTTGAAGCTCCCATTTGTATCCATCCTTGCCCCCCCCCCCCCCGTTCTCTCCATCAAAGACAATTATGCAAATGAAGCTGCGGTGAACCTGCCCTGCCAGGTTTACAACCTAAATTTCCATACACGTAAAAAGGGTTTCTTTCTTAAATTCTATAGTATTCTCTTCTGCATTACCTCTGATATGTTGCTTCTCCCTCGTTCACCATTGCAAGGTTATCTATACTGATACAGCCATATTATTGAAGTATTCATTTTAACGGCTTCTTTTCATGAGCTACAATCTTTAAGAAGTGTTCCTTTTGGAGTAGTATTCCATCATATGAGGATTCCCACAATTCAGTTGCTGGTGAAAGTCTCAGCTGCACTTCATTTATTTACCACCATAAACAATGCTGTGCTGTCGAATCCTCTACTTGTCTCCTTGTATGTGTGAAGGGGCATCTCCAGGACACACTAAGGTGGAACTGATAGACCACCTTCAGTTTTCCAGGAAGCTGACTACACATTTTTCTAAATGGTGGTACCAATTCACATCGTATGAGAGTGGTAACTGCTTCTCATCCTCATATAAATCACACAATTAGAGTTTAACTTTTGATAAATGGATGAGTATGAATATTTTTCTTTAATATTTATTCCCATTCACATTTCAATGTGATGAGGAATTTGCACTTTTGAGTCAGAATCTTGGCTCTGTAATCTGTAGTTCATGTAACACTGGTCAAGCTACTTGGCCTCACCAAACTTTGCTTTTTGTGTATATAAAAATGTGGGCATAAGAGCATCTTCCTAGAGGCATTATTATGATTAAATAATGTGCTTAAAGTGCCTAATTCAATATGTCTGGTACACAGCTGCTGCTGCTGCTGCTGCTAAGTCACTTCAGTCGTGTCTGACTCTGTGTGACCCCATATATGGCAGCCCACCAGGCTCCTCTGTCCCTGGGATTCTCTAGGCAAGAATACTGGAGTAGGTTGCCATGTCTTTCTCCAATGCATGTATGCAGGCTAAGTCGCTTCAGTTGTGTCTGACTCTGTGTGACTTCACAGACAGCAGCCCACCAGGCTCCGCTGTCCAAGGGATTCTCTAGGCAAGAATACTGGAGTGGGTTACCAGTTCCTTCTCCATTGGCACACAGCAAGTGTTCATAAATGTTAATTTCTATCATCATCCTCTTCCCCATCAAAAAGCAGTCAATGTAAAAACCTGCCCTTTGGGTGTAAATCCATTTGACAGATGGTGAAACTGAGAAGTTAACTGGATGGATCTCCAGGGTCACTCTGACTTGCTAAAGTAGAGCCAGGACTCAGGGACTCCAAGACCCACAGTCTGCCTATCACTACGGTGCACTGCCTCTCATATCCCTCTACAGTCATGCTGCCCAACAGTCAGAGAATAAATCAAAGTGGACACAAATCAGCTAAGCAACCAGGAGGTCCAACCAGAGCTTGGTGAAATCACTGTCTAAGCTTGGAAAGAGATGTACTTTATGTTCAAGTACACGGGTGGATACTACAACATTTAATTTAAAAGCCTGCTCACTTACTTTTGATTAGCCACAATCTTAATGAAACAGTCACCCATAAAGAGGCAGCCTGTAACCACCAGCAACCCAGCTGTGTGATGTCCCTGTAGGAGGAGTTCCAGGCTTCCTTCCTAGCAACGGGCTACTATACTCACATATGCCTCCTGGGCCCCAGCCTCAACGACCAGTCAAGGGCCTGTGACAGGGCCGACCCAGCCAAGCCACCTGCAGCCCTGCCTCCACCAGACTCTTCCGTTAGCATACCATCAGGAATTAAAGTGCCCATGATGTCCTCATATCTCCTGCCTGGGCAGCTGCTGTGACACTCTTGCTCAAACTGTTATAAAGTTATCAAGCTGCTAAGCTTACAGGTCAGGTGACCAGATTTGCAAGGCTGCTCCATGTCACAAAGGCTTTGACAGGCCACGTGGTCTCCATGATCATGGGTGTCTAAGTGGGGAAGGGCTCTTCTAAGAACTGAGAAGAAGTCTCCAATGTTAGCAAACTTCAAACAATGTGCTCTGCAGGAAAAGGAGCGGCTTGAAACACAGAAAACACACAGCTCTGTATCAAAGCAAAGCAAAGCCCCACATTTAGGGAAGAAAACTTGTTCCTGAGTCACAGCTGAATAGTGAAGCGCTAGTCAGTATTATGCTTCCTTCTGCCGGTAAAAGTAAAAACATGCAGACACAATAGCAGCAAAAGTTAGGATGGGATTAAGTGAAAGGCAGAGGCTGCTGCAAGAATATCCACTAGGAGCTGGTACAGAAATAACTTAACAGTTTGAGCATCCAGAGAGACACAGAGGCCCTACAGAGGAAGCCTGGACAGGGAGGAGTGAGAAGAGGGCATGAAGATACTTGCCATGCTGATTTCTCTCCCTGGGGGCCTGCCCCAGGCTGAGAGGCAAAGAAAAACAATAGATGCCCTAAAAACAAGCCCATTACCACACTGGCAACAGTCTTGACAGCCAAGTGGGGGTGCCCTGAAGCAGAAGAGGGGGTGAAGCAGAAGCCACTGCTAGGTGCCAGCTCAGAACAGGCGTGGCCAGGACAGCTGCCCCTCTGGCAAGCGTGAATGGCATTAAAGGGGCAGAGACCATCAGATGCAAACATTCCAACACCTCCTTCGGCATTACCCGCCTTCACCACAGCATCCATCCACCTGACCCTGGACATGTGCTCACCCCTGAGGACAATACCTGGAGATGCTGTGATAAGGCACACTTTGACAACCACCTTTGAGAGTGTTTTCTAGAGGGCTTCTCATTCAGAAAATAACATTCTCTAGGAGACTTTGTTGTCAAGGATGATAAACCATGAGAAGCAAGGTACCACTTTTTCACTAAGACCTTTTTCCCCTTCTTCTGAACCTGAGGTTATATACTCTCTATAGAATGTGCGTAAATTAAAATAAAAACATAAGCAGATAATATCACTTATAACCCCAACCACTATTTACAAGTTGGAATATATTCTTTGAATGTACTCATAAGTGACACATAAAGATACGTATGTATGGGTTTTGGAGTCACACGGGCATATAGAATCCTAGTTTTGACAGTAATGGTGTGATATAAAATTTAAACCCTATAATTTACTTATTTGCAAAAATGAGGGTTACACCACTTTCCCCATAGATCAGTGAGGGTTACGAGAGATGATACAGACAAAGCACACAATTCAGTCCCAACACGGAGCACTTGCTAAGTGGCAGCAGACATCATCACTACAAGTTTCTCATTCATCTGGGCTCTGTGTTCGTGTTCTATTCCTGCTGAAACAAATTACCACAAACTTCATGACTTGAAACAACACACATTTATTATCCTAAGGCTCTGCAGGTCAGAGGCTAAAATGGTTTCAATTAGGCCAAAATTAAGACTCCCAAAGGCTCTGGGGAAGAATTCATTTCCGCTCCTCGTCTAGCTTCTGATGGCTTCTGGCACTCTCTGGCTTACGGCCTCTGCTTCCACCTTCAAAGCCACAGCCTCGCTCTTCCAGTCTCTCAGACTCTGACTCTCTGTTTCTGTCCTCACATCTCTTTCTGCTTTCCTCTTGTAAAGACCCTTCTGATTATATTGGAGGCACTTGGTAATCCAGGATAACATTTCCATCTCAAAAGTAACTTAATCACACACGCAAAGTCCCTTTTTATCATGTAAGGTAACATATTAATAAAGCCTAGAGATTAGGATGTGGACATCTGTGGGAGGAAGGTGTGTTATTTGACCAACCAGATGCTCTTACAAGACTAAGCCATTTGAAGATGGTAACATGAATACAGTGGAATTATTTTTCTCCAGTTTGTCTAAATTCTTTCCATAAAAGTAACTTATTTGTTGTCAAATCCTATCGATCTATTCTTTTGTCATTTCTCCCACTTCATTTTAAGCCTAGGAATTCCTTCCATTCCCAGTCAGGTTCATGTATGTGGTCATGTGCACAGATCTGTATTTGACTCATTCTTACAGTTTCAAAAAAATACAGAAATACAAAAGTCAGATTAAATTATGTATAATTGTAAGGGATTTGATTTAGGTCGTATCTGAGTGGTCTAACAGTTTTCCCTACTTTCTTCAATTTAAGTCTGAATTTGGCAATAAGGAGTTCATGATCTGAGCCACAGTCAGCTCCAAGTCTTGTTTTTGCTGACTGTATAGAGCTTCTCCATCTTTGGATGCAAAGAATATAATCAATCTGATTTCGGTGNGAGTTCATCTTTCAGTGTCCTATCATTTTGCCTTTTCATACTGTTCATAGGGTTCTCAAGGCAAGAATACTGAAGTGGTTTGATATCCCCTTCTCCAGTGGACCACATTTCATCAGAACTCTCCACCATGACCCATCCGTCTTGGGTGGCCCTACATGGCATGGCTCATAGTTTCACTGAGTTAGACAAGGCTGTGGTCCATGTGTTCAGCTTGATTAGTTTTCTGTGACTGTGGTTTTCATTCTGTCTGCCCTCTGATGGATAAGGATAAGAGATTTATGGAAGCTTCCTGATGGGAGAGATTGAGTGGGAAACTGGGTCTTGTACTAATGGGCGGGGCCATGCTCTTTAACCTTTAATCCAATTTTCTGTTAATGGGCAGGCTCCTTATTGGAAAATTGAATTGAAGAAAGTAAGGAAAACAACTAAACCATTCAGGTATGACCTAAATCAATCCCTTATTATTATACAGTGGAGGTGAGAAACAGATTCAAGGGCCTAGATTTGATAGACAGAGTGCTTGAAGAATTAAAGATAGATATTCATGACATTGTATAGGAGGCAGTGATCAAGACCATCCCCAAGAAAAAGAAATGCAAAAAGGCAAAATGGCTGTCTGAGGAGGCCTTACAAATAGCTGTACAAAGAAGAGAAGCTAAAAGCAAAGGAGAAAAGGAAAAGATATACCCATTTGAATGCAGAGTTTCAAAGAATAGCAAAGAGAGATAGGAAAGCCCTTCTCAGTGATCAATGCAAAGAAATAGAGTAAAACAATAGAATGAGAAAGACTAGAGCTCTCTTCAAGAAAATTAGAGATACCAAGGGAACATTTCATGCAAAGATGGGCACAATAAAGAACAGAAATGGTATGGACCTAATAGAAGAAGAAGATATTAAGAAGAGGTAGCAAAAACACACAGAGGAACTATACAAAAAAGATCTTCATGAACCAGATATCTACGATTGTGTGACCACTCACCTAGAGTCAGACATCCTGGAATGGGAAGTCAAGTGGGCCTTAGGAAGGAACAAAGCTAGTGGAGGTGATGGAATTCCAGTTGAGCTATTTCAAATCCTAAAAGATGATGCTGTGAAAGTGCTGCACTCAGTATTCCAGAAAATTTGGAAAACTAAGCAGTGGCCACAGGACTGGAAAATGTCAATTTTCATTCCAATCCCAAAGAAAGGTAATGCCAAAGAATGCTCAAACTACTGCACAACTGCACTCATCTCACACGATAGTAAAGTAATGCTCAAAATTCTCCAAGCCAGAGGAACCAGAGATCAAATAGCCAACATCCGTTGGATCATGGAAAAAGCAAGAGTTCCAGAAAAACATCTATTTCTGCTTTATTGACTATGCCAAAGCCTTTGACTGTGTGAATCACAACAAACTGGAAAATTCTGAAAGAGATGGGAATACCAGACCACCTGACCTGCCTGCTGAGAAATCCATATGAAGATCAAGAAGTAACAGTTAGAACTGGACATGGAACAACAGACTGGTTCCAAATAGGGAAAGAAGTACATCAAGGCTGTATATTGTCACCCTGCTTATTTAAGTTAAATGCAGAGTACATCAGGCGAAATGCCAGGCTGGTTGAAGCAAAAGCTAGAATCAAGACTGCCGGGAGAAATATCAATAATACCAGATATGCAGATGACACCACCCTTATGGCAGAAAGTGCAGAACTAAAGAGCCTCTTGATGAAAGTGAAAGAGGAGAGTGAAAAAGTTGGCTTAAAACTCAACATTCAGAAAACAAAGGTCATGGCATCTGGTCCCATCACTTCATGGCAAATAGATGGGGAAACAGTGAGAGCCTTTATATTGGGGGGCTTCAAAATCACTGCAGATTGTGACTGCAGCCATGAAATAAAAAGACACTTGCTCCTTGGAAGAAAAGCCATGACCAACCTAGACAGCATATTAAAAAGCAGAGACATTACTTTTCCAACAAAGGTTTGTCTAGTCAAGGCTATGGCTTTTCCAGTAGTCAGGTATGGATGTGAGTTGGACTATAAAGAAAGCTGAGTGCCGAAGAACTGATGCTTTGGAACTGTGGTGTTGGAGAAGACTCTCGAGAGCCCCTTAGACAGCAATGAGATCCAAACAATCAGTCCTAAAGGAAATCAGTCTTGAATATTCATTGGAAGGACTGATGCTGAAGCTGAAACTCCAATCCTTTGGCCACCTGATGTAAAGAACTGACTCTTTGGAAAAGATCCTGATGCTGGGAAAGAGTGAAGGTGGGAGAAGGGGACGACAGAGGATGAGATGGTTGGATGGCATCACCGACTCAATGCACCTGAGTCTGAGTAAGCTGTGGGAGTTGGTGATGGACAGGGAAGTCTGGTGTGCTGCAGTCCATGGGGTCACAGAGTCGGACAGGACTGAGCGACTGGACCAAACTGATTAAATTCTGTTGTGCATAGGAAGCCACTTCATAGCTAGTGGTCCACTCCTCCAGAGCTGATGCTCTGTACATGTATTCACACACACATGTATTTCCATTTATTTATGGGGCCAGTGTGCACACTCTAGTCCAGCTGGCAATCTCAGAACTCCTCCTTTCACCTGTTTCTTTTCTAAAGAATGATTAACCAAAGCACTACCTAGGTAGCAGGTGTTACTTTTCTAAAGCCTGTTTTGTGGGCTATTCCTTTGTTTTCCAGTTCTGCACCCCTGGGGATCAGCCCCTTGCCTCTTTCACCTCATTTCTGGAGGTACCACGGTTCACCTGCTAACTGTTGCACAAAACCACAGACTGACACTCAGGCAAAATCAACTCACGTCCAGAGGATACATTCTTTCAACTCAAGTCCATTAAGTGACATCACATTTCTCGCTTTATGAGTGGGGAGAAAGGAAAATGGTTCTATTTGATAAGTGAATGATTCCCCTCAAATTTGTCATAAAGAAACCCGGAAATCCAGCACGCATGCACGAAGGTCACTCACTGTCACTCACTTCTCCGGAACTTTAAAGGGTACTTAGGGCACATAAAACAGGACCGAGAAACTTCTGGAGAGTGAAGGGGAAAGGAGTGTAGCCCTGCCCTGCAGAAAATGCCGTAAGGTTGTCTGAAAGGCCCCCTGACGCCACGTGGCTGCTGTGTGCTGACCACTCCTCTCTGTTCAGGGCTTCTGCAATCCTGAATCCCTCTATCACCAGTCATTTTTTGAGGCATCATTGTGAAAACCTATCTAGATGCATTGCAGACAGAAAATGAAATAAACCAGACCTGAAATACACAGAATGAACACGGGACTAAGCAGCCCTGAGCTCCAGGGGCAGGGCTCACATCTCTGCTCTCTGGGGCCACATCCCAGCCAGCCTGGTGGTTCCACAGTGGGGAGCGGCATGTTTTAAATGACACCAGGTCATCCCAGCTAAGAAGCATCCATACCCGCTTCTGATGGTGATTATGCCACAGGTTTTCTGACGGCATAGTGCAGACTGGACAGGTCAGAGCACTTACTGGAGGGAGAAGCTAAGGAAGCCAGCTCTGGGACGGCATGTCAGTCACCTCTGGTGTGAGGACAGAGGCCAACTTTGGGACAGTGAGGAGGGGTAATTACTCAGCAGCAGCAGCAGGCCCTGACGCTGGGAAAGACTGAGGGAGGGAGGAGAAGAGGGTGACAGAGGATGAGGTGGTTGGATGGCATCACAGACTCAATGGACATGGGGCTGAGCAAGCTCCGGGAGATGGTGAAGGACAGCAAAGCCTGGTGTGCTGCAGTCCACGGGGTCGCAAAGAGTCGGACACGACTGAGCGACTGAACTAGAACTGCAGCAGTATTCTCAGTAGGATGTGCTCCCTAGGGGACAGCAGCGTTTCTCACCATGACCCAGAGCTCGGCACCAAACGACAGGACGTAGCGCTCTGCCCCTGCTCGCTGGCAGGCAGCAAATGACAACCAGCAGACCCCAGCGAGTCCCACTTAGATAGTTAGACGTACAATCTGGTTGGAGCCAGACACAAACTGTCCGATTCCGTCTGAAATAATTAAGAGTGGCCAAGACATGCTTTCCATCTCTGGATCTGACAGGCAAGTTAAACTCCTTTCTAAGTGTCACCACGCCCTTTCAATGCACTTCAAATTGCATGTGAAATTCATCACCTGTCTGTGGGCTCTGGGCCTGAGAGCACTGGGCCTCTGCCAACCCGATGGCCGTAGACCTCAGAGGAAGGGGGCCTTCCCAGTGCCACCCGAGCAGCCTTGAGGAGACAGCCCCAAGATAAAGCAGGGTGAGCATGCAGGGGACACCGGAGCAAACACGGCCACAGCCGTTTCTGCCTTTGGGGTGTTTGCTGACAGTTGAAAACATTTTCACTTCTCACTCTTTTGATTTCAATATTCTCAGAAAGTCTCTGGCAGCTCCCCACAGCCTGTGTGCCAAATGCCACTGTCTGGTCTTAATGGCTCCTTGTGTGTCTCCCCAGCCCCCTCCACGTATGGGTCAGACGGGTCAAGTCACAGCTGCCTTTTCCTGCATATGTCACTCCCCCCAGGGAGAAGGCTGTTTTCTCCCCCAGATACTGAAATCCTATCATCCTTAAAGAGCCCCGTGAGCAACTCAGGCAGAAGCAGATGCTCCTTCTTTCGATTCTTTATTTGCACCATTCATTTGGCACATGTGGTCTCTCACTGAGGCCATCCCTGTACCTGCTACGTGATCTGGTCCATCTCCTTTGCCCTCCCTTAGCACCCAGTGCCAGGTCATAGAAGAAGAACTACCTGGGTGAATACCTCCTTGCTGGTATAGGGCTCTCATACCACAATGGGGATTGGGTCCCCAACTCCAGTGAAATCTATGAAATAAGGTATTTAATATATAGTGCCCTGTGTCAACTCCAGGAGATCAGACGGGTAAGATGTGAGGGGACAGTGCTGGGCAGACATTAGGGAGAGTGGGGCCTGTGGTTAAATTGGAGAGTGCAGGCCCTGTTTACTACCAGGTATCTGCTTCTCAACTCTGCTTTTGTTATAAGGTGAGACAGTGAGCTCCAAGATGCTACATAATTTTGCAAGGAAAAAAAACCCAAATGTCTGATTTTTTAAGTGAAATATTTTGCTGTGATTTTGTTGTGCAAAGGGCCACTTACTAATTTTTCAAAACTACTGTGTAGGTATATATAAGCATGTCTGTGGGTTCTAGCTGTGAGTTTGGAGTCTGTGATCTAGGAACCTCCACTTATGCTCTCTGCAACTCTTCATGACGGGTGCTGTCCTGCATGTAACAGTGAGAATCAAAGACAGTCTCTGCCCTCAGAGTCTGAACTCTAGTTCTGGACATGAGACACACCTGTGGTCGTCTCATGAGCAAGAAGTGGCAGCACATGCTGATAGTGTGGACACAGGACTTTCAACCTTTCGAAGTGAGAAGGGTTGCCATGGGCTCAGGCTTCACTGAGATAGGGTTCTTTCTTATTAACAGAAGTTCTCAATATACACCCTTGTATGAAGGAAGTCTCATGCCTAAGATTGCAAGGGACAGGGCTAAAATTCTTCAACTTCACCTCCTCCTATTTTTCCAGACCATAGCAGGCCAAAATGACAATTAGTGATGGTATCAGATATTGAGGACCTACTCCTTACAGGGCACTACACATTCAGTATTTCATTCCATTGATTTCAGAGATAAATAAAGCACTCTTTCATGTAATCCTCTTGAGCAACTTTATGAGGCTGTATTCCTTTCCTCATTTTACAACTGAGGAAAGAAGAGGGAGAGTGCTAAGTAACCCATTCAAGGTCATAAAAAATTGTGAGGCTGGGCCTCCAACCCAAGACCGCAAATCACACAGAACCGGGAGTGACAGAAGAGAGTCCTGCATGGACCAGAGATGAGCATGATATGAACCGAAGACTGCGACTAACCCAATTCTGAGCACCTGGGTTCCAAAAATAAGCAATAAGTGGAATCACACAAGATACAGACAACCCATAATACAGACTGCAGTAAGAGAAACTGCCAGGTTTCAAAGCAACCTGTGTGTGATTTATGCCAGGGGTCGTTAGCCTGGATTCATACCCCTCGATGAGGACCTGTGGAATCCCGAGAGCGGACACAAACTTGAAGGTGTGTCTATCTTCTCTGAAAGGAAGCGTTGAGTTTTCAGATTCGGGGAAGGGTTCCTTATCTAATAAAGGCTCAGTCTAGGGAGAGAGGGGCGGGAAGAACCTGATGGCCTGGGCTGCAAAACCGAGTCCCAAGATGCTCCAGGAGCTGGGGAGGGTGGGAAACGTGTGGGGCCCTGCGTGCATGAGCTCATCACTCCCCAAGGGCTGCAGACTTCCTGAAGAAAATGATCAACAGGACAAAGAAGGATGTGACAGCTCGCCAAGGCTGAGCCCGCCCTCTCCTCTCCCATCTGCTAACTCACACAGGAACCAGGGACTGCAGGAACACATCCTGGACTTTCTGAGGGCAGTCCTGGAACCCGAGGGAGGTATTTTCCTGGTTTCTTTCAGGTGAAGGTCATTGATTTTTCAAGATAAAGGTGGACAAGCAACACACATGCTGATGAAAACAGGGACTGTATTTATTATTGTTATTTTCTCAGGTATACGTGTAAGATATTAGAATGACGACTTCTAACAAGAGAGAAAGGACACGAGCACAGGTGAAAAGATATTCTGTTGGCAAGAAAATGACACGGTGAACAAGTTTTTATGTGAAATTTGGGACATGGAGAAAGAAGCTTAGGTAAAACTTAAAACCCAGCTACAGTGGAGGGCCATAATATGCTAGGTTAGCACAGAAGGGATTTCAAATCAAACAGGGAAAAATTAAAGGGAATTGGAATATCATCATAAATGCATAGACCGTGGACCTAAACTTCCGGAGGAAAGATGATCTTATACAAATATGGCCTTATTGGAAGTGACAGAGCAAGAGGAAGGTATGTCTTGTCCAACGGAAGCCATCTAGAGGAGGGTAGAAGAGAAAGTCATGTGTCAAGATAACAGCCTTAGAGTGGAACCACGTGTGACCAGACAGCAGCTGTAGAGTGGAACCCCGTGCAGCCATGAGACCACATCACTGGCGGTCTGCATGCACAGACCTCCTTCCCATGAGAAAGAAGACGACACAAAGGAGGGTGGCGGCCAGGTTCCCTCCAAGACTCACTGGTTCAACTGGAAGAAATGTTCCCCTGTAATGAACTTCTCAGTTGCATTTAATTAGGCTAGTCTGTATAGCAGACTGAACTGACACAAGATATCTCATACTCATTTCAAATACATAGAAGTATTGGACACAATCTAATGAATTTAAAAAAAATCTACCTACTCTCAGAAGCAAAAAGCTGAAAAAAGGGAGAAATTTCCAAATTAGAGCAATCAGTGGGTTTGAAGATAGACGGCACCCACACAACTATGTAAGTGAGACCAGGAAAAAAGTTAGAAAACTGCTTAGCTGGTAGGAAATGCCTCTGTGCTCAATAAAGCCAAGAGGAGGACATCTGTCAGGCTAAATCTTTAAATGTATTTTCATTTCTTGAACACAAGTTAACTTGACTGCGCAGGAAACAGCTAACATTCTACACTGGGTACTATGCAGGTTATTGGGAACACGCCATCTTATTTAATAGTAAACATTCAGATTCTTATGTTGAACCATTACAAATGGGCAAAAAGCTTCCAATCTACTCCTCTAAAATTGACTTGCCACCACGTATGCTTGTATCTGGGCTTCCCTGGTGGCTCAGAATCCACCTGCCAATGCAGGAGGCTCGGGCTGGATCCCTGGGTCAGGAAGCTCCCCTAGAGAAGGGAATGGTTACCCACTCCAGTATTCTTGCCTGGAAAAATCCATGGACAGAGGAGCGTGGTGGGCTACAGACCATAGGATCACAAAGAACTGGACACAGCAGAGCGACTTTCATTTTCACATGCTTGTTTCTGGAGTTAGAAATGACCTGCCCACCATAATCTAGCCCTCCCATCCCTCTATAAATCTCGGGCCCCAGGTTAGACAAAACCCTCACCCATGGCTCCCTGCTGGTAACTTACAAAACCAAAGAACCAACGAGCTTCTGTTTTTCTCCCCTGTAATGAGTGTTGCTAAACAAACTTCTTGTATTTCAGGGTTGACTCTCTATCTCATTTTTTGAACTTTTCTTAAAATTTGAAAGAAATATTTAAAACACATGCTGGGTCACATTTCAACTCTTCACTTTTAAGTTCTCTTTTACTTCAAAGTCAGGAATTTAATTATTTAGGAAGGTTAGTTTAGCAACAGTTCATTAATGCCCAAGACACACATTCCTTTCTTTTTAAAGGGGAAAGTCATTCTGACAGAGGGACAGGTTAAATCAAGCAGGTTTTCACACTTGGGCTGAGACCAGGGGAGCAGGAATGAAGTGGTTCCTGACCAACTTGCAACAGCTATCCACCAGTCTCCACTGCCGCTCCCACCAGCCAGAAAAGAGGTATAATAGCAGCAAGGAATGTCCCTCCCCACCCCACTCTCCCCATCTTTCCTCTCTCCACCCAGGCTTTACTGGCTGCCAACACAACCAGTCACACAGCAAACAGTTCTTGCACCAAACAGGCTTCCCTTCTTCCAGACTCGACACAACCTCTGCCTGCCATCACTGATCCTCCCGCTTCCTGGAGCCACCAGACAGCCACTGTCTGCTCCTCTTGCCTTAGACCTCCGAACACACCGAGACTCACACAATTCAGCGTTCGGTTTGACAAAAGGGGAAAAAAGGGGAGGGATGGGGGAAGAAGTTAAAAAATAAAGGAACCTCTATGTTCTGCCTGGATGCACAGAGAACATCAAGAGGAAGTGACTATTAGTTCCTTAAAAAAAATAAAAAACTCATTTAGTTCAAGCAGTCACTTTTTAGTCTGGATTTGCCAAAATCACTTCTCCTAGATGAATAACATACACTGGGGGAGCTCTGTCAGTTAACAGTTTACTTTGAAAAGCTTTCCCCTTTATCTGCTACCCATTAGCAATCTTTTCTGACAACACACACGCACACACAATTCATCTACAGACCCATCTCTGTAGTTCTGTTTTTGACACGTTCATGTAGTAATCGTCACTGAGCTGTATCTCCGGTGTGTGTGTGGTGGGGACAGAAGAACACACCCTGTCTCCACCCAGCATGCAGCACACACTCACAAGGACTGGGTGTCTCAGGCAAAGATCACACGACTACTCCCCTTTCTTAGCACGGTGAGATCGTTGCTGGACTTTATGACTTCTGCCCCAATTGTCCCCACCCCAAATACCTTCTACTTTCCTCCCCTGCATCCATTTCTGTACTGTTCCCAGTCACACAGAAGCTCAGACGGACTGCGTGGCACCTAAGAAATGACCGAGATTTCAATTCTCAAGCCTGTTTGTCCACCCACATCAACGATGCTTGCTCACTGTCCAGTTTAAACACAACTTGAAATGATGCCGAAAGGAGAAAAAAGAGTCGACAGTATTTGGCTGCAGGCCACAAGCAGGACACAGAAGATTTCCTTTTTCCCTTCCAGGACTTCTGAGCCGCCAGGTGAGGAGCTCTCTGGCTGACAAGCCCCCTTCCCGTCGGTAAGGAAAAGCCAACACGCAGGACCAAAGGCTGCAGCCCCGTTTCCAGGGGCCCTCTCCACCGCGGGCCCGTGCTCAGCTGCCTTCTGCCAGAGCAGCTTCGCGGATCCCTACCTTGTCAAGCGCCGCTGTCCTCCGTGCCAGGCATGAGTGCAGTCTCGATGACCCAGAGGTGTGGGTGGCGGCCAGTCAGAGGTGGTCTGTCGGCCGGTCGGCCACCCTGCAGTGGCCTTTGAATGAGCTCAGTGACTCAGCGGCGTCCCCCCTGCCCCCCAGGCCTCCCCTCTCAGTCCTTTGGATCACAGTGATGCCCATGTGACAGCACGCTGTCTCCACCGAGACTAATCCCATATCAATAAGAGCTTTCAGCCTGACCCAGGCCAGCTTACTCTGTCTCACAACCACTCTGCTGACCTTCCCCCTGGGGCCAGAGATGCTCCCCTGGCGAGTACTAGTTACAGAAGAGTTGACAGAAGCCAATGGCTCGGTGTGATGATTTCATGTCCAAACCGTGCAGCTTTAACAAAGCAATTTGGTATCCAATATTCAACCCCTTGACCAGGCACTGAGGATTTTACATAGACGCAGCGATAAAACTACTCTTGGGTTCTCTGAAACACACCCACCATGGCAGAGTTATCATTCCTATACGCACCACCACTGCCACCAAGTCCAAAGATGACAAAGAAAGGCTCTGCATGAAACACGGGTTAAGACGAGTTCACAAATACCAGATGCATAGGTTCTGCTATTAGATTTCCCACCGCTCCCCCCACCCACAGAGGCAAGGCAAGGCAATGTGGTATTTGATTCTCAGATGAATTTGGACTAAATGCGGTAGGTTTCTAAAGAATGCTGAAGCAACGACTATGACTGATTCTTAACCAAAACAGTCTAAACTGATTCTGAACAGAATTCAGTGAAGCAAAACTTGAAGGTGTCAAGGAACCAAACAGAATGGGCCAATTCCCTCCCTTTTCCATCTTTTCCAGCAATTTTTTATCCCTATTCCTGGTCTTTTTCTACAGCCTTTCTAAGCACATTTGATAAATAAAAGGAACGGGTACAGAGCCTACAAACTGTCAAGGAGATAACTGGGTGTTCCCCAAGAACCTGACATACACGCCTGGAGAGACTGTCTTGAGGTTTTGCAAGAACAGTTTCATCAGCATTACGTGCAAGAATAAGAATGCTAGGCCATATATAAAATCACACAGAGGATTTTTCCAACACTAAACGCTACATTATGAAGCCATCTCAACAGAGGATGCTCTCTGCACACACAGCTCTCTTCTCAGAAAAGCTCTACATAGTGATCTTGAAAAGAAAGGCTTTTAGTTCTAAAAAACTGCAATGATAGCTACTGAAAAATTCAAGCTCGGTCCCTTAGAAATATATTAAAATGAAAAAAAAAAAAAAGCACCAACTGAAAATGTACTTTTTGTATTAAAATACTCGAAGCTTACTCAAGTCTCTGTTCAAACCAGGTGGGCAGGTTAGGGGGAGCTGGGAAGAGTATTCACTTCTGCCCTGTTTACCTGCCAGTGTCAATAAGTCACTTAAACAATGCACTCGAAAACAAACATTACAAAACACGGGATGTTATCAGAAGACACATTCTTATCAGTCTCAAAGGACTTTCTATCCAAAGACTAAGTATGGAAAGCACAAATAGTTCCAAGGTTGTAAGAAAGTCTTCGAGAACGTTCTTCTATTGTACAGTAGGAAAATATCTTATTTGCTTTAAACAAGGGAAATCTAATCTAACAGTTTGAAAACAATAGATTAGAGGTGAAATGGTTAAAAAAAAAGTGGGGGATGGGGGAAACAGAACATTCTCCAATAAGACTGACTACAACTGGCACTGAAGGCATGACTGAGCAGCTGATGCACGTGCACGCCAGCTTTGGAGTCCAGCTTCCACAGGAGAGCCGAAGGCACAGCACAGGCTGGGTCCTTTGCGGCTTCAGCCTGTCACGCGAGTGTATGTTCCTCGATTCTTTGTCTCATCACAACAGCGATTTGGAGTGATGGACATTAAAGCCCCCTCAGCGTGTCACAGCTCTCAGGTCTTGGATAGACCGTGTTAGAGCTCTCAGGTCTCAAATGGACCATGTTATAGCTCTTAGACAAATCAGTGTTACAGCTCTATTTTATTTAGAAGACAGCAGGAAAATCCATCTTCGAGGCGCGAGGGCAGAGAAGCGCGGGAGAGAGCGAGCTGGCTTTGCTCCTCTGTTTATATGTTCATCTCTCGCTGGGCCTGTCCTATGTAAATTGGGCCAGCCAGGAGTGCTGCTTGTGTTACCTGAGGTCCTCACTCTGGTCCTCGGACCTTCTTTTGTTTTGGACTTTCTTTTGTTTCATTTTCGCGGGCTTTTCCCTTCCTTGTCTTGTAGCCACCACCATTTTGGACTCCTTTTTCCTGTTCTACCTACCTAACAAGCCTAGGAGGGTCTGCCAGCCCTCTCCAGCACAGGACAGGCCCCAAACTGGCAGTCACCCCTATGCTGGCATCTGGAAGGAACACTGACAACTCTGCACCTCAGGACTGCTCCAAACACACAGGTTTAGGGCGGAGGTCACTGGAGACACTCGGGCCGAACATCTCATTTACAGTCAGGGAGAGCGGAGGCCTGGCAGCAGGCTGCAGGCACTTCCCCAAGAAAGGCAGTATACCCAAGCCTTGCTACACACACCAGGCCCTGAACTCCCTACCCAGTGTGCAATCCACTAGCTTGGGGTGGTTTTTTTTTGTATCTAACTGGAATTCCTATTTTTCTGCCCATCTGTCAGTATGTATATGAACATCATAAGCCTTTAAATTTATCTTGGAGCATTTTCTCCTCCTGGCTTGATAAAAATCTGTGTTCCCAGTTTTCCTTAGGCCAATTATTCACCAAAAACTTAAATATTTCAGGTCCTCTGAGGAACCCTGGCCTTGAACCATTCTGAATATACAAAATGGGTACATTTGGTTTATGAATCCTTCTTAACATTCACACAGTCCTTTGTGGTTTCCACAAGCTCTTTCTCATGCGATCCTCACAAAGGCTTTATAATAAAGGCAGGGCAAGGGTTACTGTGAACTATATGTGGTGCTCTGGGAGGCTCCGTGATTCACCTGGTACTAGCATTAGGATGGAGCTCCAGGTTTTCCTTCTCCATTCATTCCAATTAATATTATACAGCAGGCATGGCGGTTGAAACTGAGGAGGAAAAACTATACAAAACAGAGCTCAGTGGGAGTTCCCTGGTGTCCTCTTAGGATTCTGGGCTTTCATTGCCATGATTCAGGTTCAATCCCTGGTCAAGGAACAGAGATCCTTCAAGCTGCGTGGTACACCAAACAATCAAAAAAGCAGCACTCGAATTTTCAGCGAGCTGGCATGTAGTGGGGAGACACACACACATTACAAAGACATGAATTCAGGAGTTAGAAGCTTTGGAATCAGACAGACTCATGCTTGAGACCAGACTGCACTGTTTACTAGTCACCCGAGCTCGGCAAGCCATGGGCAAACATCTGTAAACTGCACTCTCCTTGGCTCACAGGATTGCCTCGAGAATTAAACGAGATGATAGGTGAAAGGTGTCTGCTACAGGGCATGGTTCATGGTAAGCTCTCTCTAAGCATGATCTGTTTTAATGAGCATCAATACAATGCAATAATGGTGACACAGGAAGGCCATTATAGAGTAGGGTCGGGCGACACCCAGGCTTTGGGAGACAGTGTTTTCGGAGGAACTGAATCTTAGAGAACGGCTTTAATAAAAGGGCTGTTAATATAAAAAGATCCTTCTTTTCATCTATCCATCCATGTAGTCATCCAGTGCCTGCTGTGAGCCCAGCACTTTACAAAATGATTTCCAGCAGGACTCCTGTGAATAAGGGGTTCTCCTAGAATGCTTAAAATATGAGCTCATTTATGAGAGCTATACTCACAAGATTTCTCAGCGTTGTTTCGCTGGTGAAACAGGGCAAACCTGTGGTCCCCTCTGACTCTTGACAGTGGTAATAAATAGCTTAAGGAAAATACATCTACAAACAGAACCTCAACAAAGTGACTTTTTGAAGTGAGCTGAATGAGGGCCCTACTTTTTCAATAGCAGGGGCGGAGCCGAGAGATTAGAGACTTGTGATTTTGACTTCTATTTGGAGGAGAGAATGTATGGGGCCAAATGCTTGCTCACAGGAAGTATCTGCTGACATTCACCAAAGGTGGCACAGCTCACAACCCCACCGTTTCCATGTGGCACTATGATTTCTACTTCCTCTCCCTTCAAACCCTTCAACCCCCCTATTTCTGGTAGTCAAAGGACCAAGTGTAGATGAAACAGAGGACCAGCTGGTGAGCTTTACTTTGACAAAAGAAAAGAGTTCTGCTACTAAAGATACAAGAAAAAAAGTCACCAGATATGATAATTCATAAGCTGGATAATTAGTCTGAATCAATCCTTTGCATCGCAAACTTCATGAGAAGGAAGTTGGTATCCACCTGTCCTTTACCCTTTGACGAACAAGACTAATTCCTTTCCACAGTTTCTTAATCTTATGTGGAGGGAAAACTGCTGCTGCTGCTAAGTTGCTTCAGTCATGTCTGACCCTGTGCGACCCCACAGACAGCAGCCCACCAGGCTCCCTGATCCCTAGGATTCTCTAGGCAAGAATACTGGAGTGGGTTGCCATTTCCTTCTCCAGTGCATGAAAGTGAAAAGTCAAAGTGAAGTCGCTCAGTCATGTCCAACTCTTAGCAACCCCATGGACTGCAGCCTACCAGGCTCCTCCGTCCATGGGATTTTCCAGGCAAGAGTACTGGAGTGGGGTGCCATTGCCTTCTCCAGGAGGGAAAACTATCATCCTTCAAACCATCCTTCAGGAACACCCAGCAGCTGCTGATATTATAGCTGACCTCTGGGGCATCTTTTGCCTGTCTCGGGCTTCTGCCCTGTATTAAGAAAAAAATGATTACAACTTTCTTTAACTGATTCTTTCAGAAAGGATATGATTTTCATTTTCACCTGAAATGTCAGGTGAAACAAAACTGAAAAAAAGCAAACGTTCCAAGCATAAGAGATGGTACAACTGCAGTGCTATAAGAAGGTAACACTATTCTCTGAAGTTTTCTGTAAACTGAGACAAAGAGGAAGTCATTGAAACTTTAACACGAATATCATGCAAAAAGCAAAAATATTTCTATCAAGAGACATCTCATCTCAAAAATCATAAGAGATCCCTGAGACATTATCCAAAGGCAATGTCACCAAGAACATGGCCACAAAAATCCACACATAGATTTCTTAACACTTGTATATTACAACTCACTACAAAATTCAGAGACCTAACACCGAGGTCAGATCCTAAGACATTCTGCAAAGGTGAAGGGATGCAGGACACGTCAATATCCTATCATGGTCTAATTTCCTAGAGTGGCCTAATTTCATCCAGGGACAGATCCCAAAATACCTCAAGAAGTGGATTGATAGACGCTGCTTCTTAAATTGCTGTCCCCAAATATCATCTCTTATAACCAGGGTGTTTACAGAAGCTGTATATTCGAGAGGGCAAGATTCTATTCTGTATCTTGAGTGTAGGTATCCTGACAGGCTGTTACACTCTAAGATTGACGTTCTGAGCAATTCATTACTCTGCACATACAGAACTCACTCAGATTTTACAGACTGCTTGACATGTTTACCTTAAGTCATAAGGAACAGACTTATTAAAATGCTTCAGAGGAAGAGAAAGCAAGGCTTCAAAAATTATTTTCATTTCCCAAATGTTATTGTTCCCAATTGCCATATATCAACAGTGCCCAATCAGTCATGCTCTGCATAGGCAGAGCATAAAGCATCAGCTTGTGGCTATGGCAATTCCACGGGGCTTCTCCAAACAGAGCCCATAAAGACTGCAAAGGAAACAGAAAGATGGCAGAATGGGCACACTCTATTGGAGACTGGGGACATGACTGCCTTTATGTCTGCAATAAGTTTACTGTAAAGGCCCAGTACAGAAATTTCTTCTGGGAAGGAGCTTATATTAAGTTGTCAAGGAAAAAGCAAGTTATGTTTTTTCCCATTCAAGGACACCACTGCACTTGAAACAGGAAAGGAGCTGCTTTCAAACATCAGCCTGTAGCTCCTGGTGTCAGCTGACCCATGGACACTTTCCTTCTGCAGCCATTCTTATAGGGAATCAACTACTTCCCAGGTCATCACACTTTGCTCAGGTCCCACATTTATCTTACCTACTTTTCATAAAAAACAAATATCAAGTCTGCCCCACCTCCCAAAAATAAGTGGGGGTGGAGAGGAGAAGATAGTGTTTTTATTAAATTTATAAATTGCTTTTCCAGAGTGTTCTTTCATTTTTACTTATAAAAACTGTGATTGTGCTTATAGCCATCTACGTCAGCAATGATAACATTTGAAAGATCCAGTCTCCACCTGACTTACTGGACTATGGCTGAGTGTCATGGTTTCTTTTTATGAGTCCCCACAATTTGACTCTTTTGCATTCATTAGGCTCTTGCAGCACACATTCTAGTATTAACAGAGGACGAGATCAGGACAGAAAACTGTGGCGACAAGGCCATGGCGAACAAGAGTGAACCTTTAAGACCTCCACAGTAAAATGTGACTATTTTTCCCACCTAGACAAGTAATTGATCAGGAATTAGAAGGCATCTAAACAGACTTTCCCATAATTTGCCCATATTTTCTCTTCTTAAATATCCCCAACTCTCCCTCTTATGTATTCATTCAGTGTTTAATATGAGTTTTGTGCTCTGCTAAAACTCAGAGAGTGGGGATACCTTAGAAAATGCATACAATGTCCTTATCTGACATACACATACACACACACACACACTTTGTTGCTGTTATATAATTTATTTACTTTGGGCTGTGCTGGATCTTTGTTGCTGCTTGAGTTTTTTTGTTTTTTCTAGTTGCAATGAATGTGGGCTACTATCCAGTTGCACTACACAGACTGCTCACTGCAGGTGACTTCTCTTACTGCAGAGCACGGGCTCTAGGGGGAGTAGGCTTCAGTAATTGTGGCGTGTGGGCTCAGTAATGGTGGGTCCCGAGCTCGAGAACACAGGCTCAGTAGCTGAGCTCGAGAACACAGGCTCAGTATTTGTTGTGTGCAGGCTTACTTATCTCAAGGCATGTGGTATATTCCTGGACCAGGGTCTGAACCCTTGAGGCTCACCACTAAGCCACCAGGGAAACCCAAGATCCCTATATTTTAGTCTGGAATAGAAGACTACCATCCCTCCTCCCTGATTCAACACGCACATAAAACCAATACTGAGTATCAGTCAGCCAGCGCATCTGAAAAATACAGGTCCCAAGACTCAATATGGTTGGGATACAGAAAGCAGCTGGGCATTAGGAAGTACAGTGCTGTGAGAAATCTGAAGATGAAATTTGCAAGAGTGAGAGTATGTCAGGGGGAATATAAGCATACATCAGTTCAGTTCAGTTCAGTCATTCTGTCGTGTCTGACTCTTCGTGACCCCATGGACTGCAGCACACTAGGCCTCCCTGTCCATCACCAACTCCTGGAGTTTACTCAAACTCATGTCCATTGAGTCAGTGATGCCACACAACCATCTCATCCTCTGTTGTACCCTTCTCCACCCACCTTCAATCTTTCCCAGCATCAGGGTCTTTTCCAATGAGTTAGCTCTTCGCATCAGGTGGCCAAAGGATTGGAGTTTTAGCTTCAATGTCAGTCCTTCCAATGAACACCCAGGAGTGATTTCCTTTAGGATGGACTGGTTGGATCTCCTTGCAGTCCAAGGGACCCTCAAGAGTCTTCTCCAACACCACAGTTCAAAAGCATCAATTCTTCAGTGCTCAGCTTTCTTTATAGTCCAACTCTCACATCCATACACGATTATTGGAAAAACCATAGCTTTGACTAGACGGACCTTTGTTGGCAAAGTAATGTCTCTGCTTTTCAATATGCTGTCTAGGTTGGTCATAACTTTTCTTCCAAGGAGTAAGCTTCTTTTAATTTCATGGCTGCAGTCACCATCTGCAATGATTTTGGAGCCCCCCAAAATTAAGTCTGCCACTGTTTCCCCATCTATTTGCCATGAAGTGATGGGACCAGGGGCCATGATCTTAGTTTTAAGCCAACTTTTTCACTCTTCTCTTTCACTTTCATCAAGAGGCTCTTTAGCTCTTCTTCACTTTCTGCCATAAGGGTGGTGTCATCTGCATATCTGAGGTTATTGATATTTCTCCCAGCAATCTTGATTCCAGCTTGTGCCTCATCCAGCCTAGCGTTTCTCATGATGTACTCTGCATATAAGTTAAATAAGCAGGGTGACAAAATACAGCCTTGATGTACTCCTTTTCCTATTTGGAATCAGTCTGATGTTCCATGTCCAGTTCTAACTGTTGCTTCCTGATCTGCATACAGATTTCTCAAGAGGCAGGTCAGGTGGTCTGGTATTCCCATCTCTTTCAGAATTTTCCACAGTTTGTGGTGATCCACACAGGCAAAGGTTTTCGGCATAGTCAATAAAGCAGAAGTAAACGTTTTTCTGGAACTCTCTTGCTTTTTTGATGATCCAGCAGATGTTGGCTATTTGATCTCTGGTTCCTCTGCCTTCCTTTCCTTCTCACGAATCTTCAATCCCCAGATATTCTGAAGATGGCATTGTTGCTGATAGCCTCCGTCAGACAATGATCTATGACCTGACTCCACTCCAGGAGTCACAGAAAAGGCTTCATGCCATTTTTAGAAAGCATTCAACATGTAGTCTCACCTTTGCAAACCAAAAAAAAATCCCACACTGCAGGCAGTGTTACTATAATGTCAGCATTCTCAGTTGTTACACACATTCGTATTCAACCCCCAAATCTCTATCTTTCCAGCAACAGTGACCACTGCCTATAATTTCATTCTCTCAACTCCTAGCCCCTTACTTCAAAGGCTGCTCCTCCTTACCTTTCATGGACCAACACTGATTGTATGCCAAGACATTTTGCCAGGCAGGAACACAATAACAAAACCAGTTCTGGCCACCAGGGACCTCACGGGGAGACATTCTTGCCCTTTGTAGACGGCAGGGTTTCTAAGGTGTCAGTCCCCCTCTAACTGTTGCTTTTTAAAGAAAGGGCAAAAGCAAAACCACCTTGTTCCATTGCTTTCTTCTACCTTCCCTTCAACCAGGGCTTCCATTTCCCATCCAATTCTAAGGTGTCCTCACCTCTGATTTACTTTAATCATTTTACTCTCTAACTCCTCCCAAACACTGCTTCTCAGTTTGTGGTGTTCCTTCTTTCTTCTGGAAGGAAGTATTTGTTCTCCTTGCATTTTAAAATTCAACGTGCTGGGCTTCCCTGGTAGCTCAGTGGTAAAGAATCTGCCTGCCAATGCAGGAGACACATGACCCTGGAAGCCACGCTGAGGAGTGACTAAGCCTGTGACACAACTGTTGAGCCTGCGCTCCAGAGCCCTGGAGCTGCAGCTACTGAGTCCACCCACCACACCTACTGAAGCCCATGCTCCCTAGAATCTGCTCTGCAACAAGAGAAGCCACTGCAACGAGAAGCCTGTGCACTGCAACTAGAATAGCCCCTACTTGCTGCAGCTAGGGGGGAAAAAAGCCTGAGCAGCAAGGAAGATCCAGCACAGCCAAAATTAAAGAAAGAAATAAAATTATAAAATTCAACGTGCTTCCTTTCCAGTGAAGAAGTTTCTTGACCTGTATTTTAGGATAATCTAACCAAGCCTGTTTCTACAAGATTATAACTGATATTGTTCTTGTCGTATGGGAGAGCACCGTAGTTGCAGGTGGCCATTTTTTCTAGGGTCTCTGTAACTTACTGCCAACCTCACGCCTCCTTAACTCAGGGAACTAGCAATAAACATGAAAATAATCAGAGTCCTCAAGGAGCTAAGTAAGTTGGCCAATAAGATATTCCATGAAGTATTAAAATATGAAATAGCAATGTGAATACTGCCCTGAGACTCACACAGAGCCAAGGAGGCTTGGGAGGGAGAGATAACAGAATCTGTTTTGTAGAAGCGGTGTGAAATGTAAACCTTCTGGCCTCCCAATATTCATGCTTTCAGTGAGTGCTCATAACCACCAAGGCCCTTCAGGCAGTTCAGAACAAGCCATGTCGGAGGACAGTAACACAGACGAAGACTGCGTGGAGCCTAATGAAGGCAGGCAGGCTTGCACCCAACAAGCTGCCTAAGGACTCGACAGCCTCGCGTCAAAGAGAGGGAAGGCAAGCTGAGGTCCTTTTCAGGACAGGGTGAGGGTGGAACTGTGTGCTGAAGCTGCCTGGCTCAAATGCATGGTCGATTTCTAACTCCTGACGTGCGTGCTCTCTCATACACTCTCACACAGCCAGCAATTTCCCTTTGTTTTTCTGTCACTCACAGTTCTGTAAGAGCTACTTGGTCCGGAAGAGGACACACCGGCTAAACCTCAAGGCCTTTGGAATGCTAAAGCATTTCCCTGCAGGGTGCATCATTTATTCCCCACCCCCACCGCCACTTCCTAAGCCAGGCTCCTTTCTGAGGCACAAAACACAGCACAAGGGAACCAGGCAGCCCAAAGGGAATTGGTCAGATGGGCGCTTTTCTGGCAGAGCCATTGTCTCTCCTGTGTCCTTCCTCCCACCCCCTCTCCACGCTCCAGACTATAAATACAAGGCCATGCACAGTAGTGTGAATGCACAAAAGCCCAAAGCCACACACCAAACTTCAGTCCTGAAAAGCTCCTGGGCTTTGGCCAAGGTCCAGCCTCCCCCTACACCCCCACCCATTTCCTTGGGCCTGCTTTCAAAGCCTGCAAAGGACAGCAGAGCCCGGGACGGGAAGTGCAACCACAAGCTCACTCCTCTGCTTAGGGCTGCCTTCCTGTGGGCCACATTCACATCTCAAAACTTGATTTCCCAGGCACATTCCTGTTGCACTCCAATATTGGGTCTGTGGATACAAGGGTGAATACTTGAGTAGCTCAGAGCCAAACTCAAAAATCTACGAAGTGAACACTTAAAATGCAACAGGACATGTGCTGTTAGAACAAAGGAGAGCATGAGATCTTACTGCATGCTAGGTCTTTTCTTTGACTTTTTTAGCTTCTCTGTCCAACTACCAGCGTTATCAATTCTAGAAACTTATTTCTGAATCTCTACTTTTCTCCTGCCCCACCACTCACTCAATTCCAGTCACCAGCATCTCACTCCTGGATTACTTCCATCTGTGGATCCTTCTCACCACTTCTAATCACATCTCCTCCCAAGTCACGTTCCACAAGGCAGCCAGATATATCTTTCAAAACTCAAACTTAATGTGGTCCCCCCACCCCTGACATACAAAAATATTAGCCGATGGATCCTCATTACCACCAGAATAAAGGTCCATAAACACCATCTGGAGCTCCTCTGTCCCCCATGTTTCACTGGCACCTGACTCGGCCAGACTGAAAAACTTGTGAAAGTGTCTGTTAGTCACTCTGTCGTGTCTGACTCTTTGCAACCCCACGGACTGTTGCCCACCAGGCTCCTCTGTCCATAGAATTCTCCACACAAGAATAATGAAGTGGGTAGCCCTTTTCTTCTCCAGAGGATCTTTCTAACCCAGGGATTAAACCCAGGTCTCCTGCATTGCAGACAGATTCTTTACTGTCTGAGTCAATAGGGAAGCCCTTCAAATCACCAGGCGCAAGTATGACCCGGAACTCTGCACACAAAGCTTTCCCATCTGTTTAGAACACGACTCTTATTTCCTCCAAACCCCTCATCCTTTACTTATCTTCTGTACCCAGTCTTTTAAGTTTGGGTGTAGATATCATTTCCTCCAGAAGCCTGTGCTGACCACCTTAGGTGAGGTTAGATGACTCTCCTTTAAAGTCCCCCTGTAAAACTTATCACCTTGTATTATAGTTGCTTGATAGCTTATCTCTTTCCTCTAGACATCAAACCACTTGAGGGCCTAGCATCTAAACTCACACAGAATAGTCTCTTGATATCTGCTGAAAATAAGGGCTCAAAAGGACGGGGACTATGATTTTATCTTTGTCCTTAGCATAGTGCCTGACACGTGCTTATTGATGCAAGGTCTAACTCTGGCCGGAGACTTTGGTGGAAGGCTTCTTATGGGAAGGGAACGTCTGAGTCTTTAAAGAAAAAAAAAACGGTTCACCTCAGGTTTGGTACAGCTGTGAGTATGTTGTCAGTGGCTGTCACTTTAGAAAGATCCTCAAATTAAAACAAAACGTCAAGTCTATATCTGGACAAAAGTGTAATTCAAAAATACACACACACACACCCCTGTGTTCACAGCAGAACTGTTTACAATAGGCAAAACATAGAAGCAACCCAAACGTCCATCGACAGGTGGAAGGATAAAAAAAGCTGCAACACATATATACAATGGAATACTACTCAGCCATAAAAAAGAATGAAATAATGCTATTTGCAACAACACAGATGTAACTGGAGATTGTCATACTAAGTGAAGTCAGAAAGAGAAAAACAAATGCTGTGTCATATCACTTATATGTGGAATCTAAAATTTGGGACAAACGATTCTATCTACAAAATGGAAATGGACTCAAAGATATACAGAACACATTTGTGGCTGCCAAAGGGAAGAGGGGAGGTGGGGGTGAACTGGGAGTTTGGGATTAGTACATACAAACTACTATAAATAAAATAGATAACAAAGTCCTACTGTATAGCATAGGGAACTATATTCAATATCCTGTAATCAATTATAATGTAAAAGAATACATGTGTGTGTGTGTGTGTATATGTGTATAACTGAATCACTTTGCTATTATATATATGTACCAGAAAAACTAAAACATTACAAGTCAGTTACACTTCAAAAAAAAAAACAAAAAACTGATGTGTTATGGTATTATAGATATTCAGAAGAATAGTGTGAAATGAAGCATTAATACTCTTACATCAAGGAGATGTTATTAAAATCACCTAATGACAGCAACATGTAAAAATGGATACCTTGAAGATTCAGTCTTACCAAAACTCTGGTTATATTCAGAAACATTCTGTCTGTGCCCAGTGGATAATATATAACCTCAGTCTTTCAAAAAGAGATCAAAATTTTCTTCAGTGTCAATGACTTCAATATCTTTGGACACTAAGTACCAACCCTTCCCCTCACCCCCTTACCGAACTTCTCTGCAGAAAACATGAAAACCAAAGCAAAAATAATAGTATGTCTGTTGGTCCCCAAACAAGTGGCCACTATTATGACTCCAGTTCAGTCGCTCAGTCATGTCCGACTCCTTGCGACTCCGTGGACTGCAGAACGCCAGGCTTCTGTGTCCATTACCAACTCCCAGAGCTTGCTCAAACTCAACTCTATTTAGAGTCAGTGATGCCATCCAACCATCTCATCTTGTCCCCCCCTTCTCCTGCCTTCAGTCTTTCCCAGAATCAGGCTCTTTTCCAATGAGTCTGTTCTTCCCATCTTTGGAGGCCAAAGTATTGGAGCTTCAGTTTCAGTATCGGTCTTTCCGATGAATATTCAGGACTGATTTCCTTTAGGATGGACCGGTTAGACCTCCTTGCAGTCCAAGGGACTCTCAGGAGTCTTCTCAGGCACCACAATTAAAAAGCATCAATTCTTCGGTGCTCAGCCTTCTTTATAGTCCAACTCTCACATCCATACATGACTACTGGAAAAACCATAGCTTTGACTGTATGGACCTTTGTCGGCAAAGTAATGTCTCTGCTTTTTAATATGTGGTCTAGGTTTGTCATAGCTTTCTTTCTAGGAGCAAGTGTCTTTTAATTGCATGGCTAGAGTCACTATTGACAGTGATTTTGGAGCCCAAGAAAATAAAAGTCGGTCATTGTTTCCCCTGCTATATGCCATGAAGTTATGGGACCAGATGCCTTGATCTTAGTTTTTTTAATATTGAGTTTTAAACCAGTTTTTTCAGTCTCCATTTTCACTTTCATCAAGAGGCTTTTGAGTTCCTCTTCACTTTCTGCCATAAGGGTGGTGTCATCTGCATATCTGAGGTTATTGATATTTCTCCTGGCAATCTTNCCTTGATCTTAGTTTTTTTAATATTGAGTTTTAAACCAGTTTTTTCAGTCTCCATTTTCACTTTCATCAAGAGGCTTTTGAGTTCCTCTTCACTTTCTGCCATAAGGGTGGTGTCATCTGCATATCTGAGGTTATTGATATTTCTCCTGGCAATCTTGATTCCAGCTTGTGCTTCTTCCAGCCCAGTTTTTCTCATGATGTATTCTGCATATAAGTTAAATAAGCAAGGTAACAATATATAGCCTTGACATATTCCTTTTTCAATTTGGAACCAGTCTGTTTTTCCCTGTCCGGTTCTAGCTATTGCTTCTTGACCTGCATACAGATTTCTTAGGAGGCAGGTCAGGTGGTCTGGTATTCCCATCTCTTGAAGAATTTTCCACCGTTTGTTGTGATCCACATAGTCAAAGGCTTTAGTCAATGAAGCAGAAGTAGATGTTTTTCTGAAATTCTTTTGCTTTTTTATGATCCAATGGATGTTGGCAATTTGATCTCTGGTTCCTCTGTGTTTTCAAAATCCAGCTTGAACATCTGGAAGTTTTCGGTTCACATACTGTTGAAGCCTAGCTTGGGGAATTTTGAGCATTACTTTGCTAGTGTGTGAGATGAGTACAACTGTGTGGTAGTTTGAACATTCTTTGGCATTGCCTTTCTTTGGGATTGAAATGAAAACTGACCTTTTCCAGTCCTGTGACTACTGCTGAGCTTTCCAAACTTGCTGGCATATTTGCTGAGTGCAGCACTTTCACAGCATGATCTTTTAGGATTTGAAATAGTTCAGCTGAAATTCCACCACTTCCACTAGTTTTGTTCACAGTGATGCTTCCAAAGGCCCAGTTGACTTCACACTCTACGATGTCTGGCTCTAGGTGAGTCATCACACTATTGTGGTTATCTGGGTCATTAAGATCTTTTTCTGTATAGTTCTGTGCATTCTTGCCACTTCTTAATATCTTCTGCTTCTGTTAAGTCTATACCGAAATTTCTCTCCTTTATTGAGCCCATCTTTGCATGAAATATTCCCTTGGTATCTCTACTTTCCTTGAAGAGATGTCTAGTCTTTCCCATTCTATTGTTTTCCTCTATTTCTTTGCATTGATCACTGAGGAAGCCTTTTTTATCTCTCCTTGCTTTTCTTTGGAACTCTGCATTCAGATGGATGTATCTTTCCTTTTTTCCTTTGCCTTTCGATTCTCTTCTTTGCTCTGCTATTTTTAAGCCCTCCTCAGACAACCATTTTGCCTTTTTGCATTTCTTCTTCTTGAGGATGCTTGGGTTACGACTCCATTTAAAAGCAAAAATAAGCTTTCAAACAACATGACATTTTCTTTTTTTTAAATAATAAAACAATTAAGTTATATACAATCCATTTTAAATTTGAATCAAATCTCCATCCCACTTACCTCTCCCTTCACTACAAAATTGCCTCAGTTACTATCTCCAGCCCAAATAGAAACCATCACTTAGTCATCTGACAAATACTTACACATAATGCCTAATCTGGGACTTCCCTTGTGGCCCAGATGGTAAAGCATCTGCCTACAATGCGGGAGACCTGGGTTTGATCCCTGGGTTGGGAAGATCCCCTGGAGAAGGAAATGGCCACCCACTCCAGTACTCTTGCCTGGAAAATCCCATGGATGGAGGAGCCTGGTAGGCTGCAGTCCATGGGGTCGCTAACAATTGGACACGACTGAGTGACTTCACTTTCACTTTTCACTTCCATGCATTGGAGAAGGAAATGGCAACCCACTCCAGTGTTCTTGCCTGGAGAATCCCAGGGACGGGGGAGCCTGGTGGGCTGCCGTCTCTGGGGTCGCACAGAGTCGGACACGACTGAAGTGACTTAGTAGTAGTAGTAGTAGTCTGCCACCTTGTTGAGCAATGTAAGTGCTCAGTGAACAGAAATGTTATTTTTATGGACAAGTTCTTCTGCTTTAAGGCTCTAAGTAGACTGGCGAGAACGTCGCTGTAACTGTCAACTCCGAGTTAGAGCCTCATATTGATTTTTCATGCCAAGAGCCCAGGTTCGCATTTTACATTATAGAGACAAGTGGCTGAGTCATAAATGAGTAATTATCCTCCAAAATAAAAGACCAAACTCTAAGAGAGGAGCTTTCCCTTCTCTCCCATAAAGCTTCACTTAAAAACCACGAGTGCTATTCACAATAGCTAGGACATGGAAGCAATCTAGCTGTACATCGACAGATGAATGAATAAAGAAGCTTTGGTACATATACACAATGGAATATGACTCAGCCATAAAAAGGAATAAATTTGAGTCAGTTCTAGTAAAGTAGACGAACCTAGAGCCTACTATACAGAATGAAGTAAGTCAGAAAGAGAAAAAAATATATATTAATGCATATATATGGAATCTAGAAAGACGGTATTGATGAACCTATCTGCTGGGCAGCAATTGAGACACAGACATAGAGAACAGACTTACAGACAAGGGTAGGGGAGAGGAAACAGAGGGTGACACGGAGGGGGAGCATGGAAAAATGTACACTAACGTATATAGAATAGATTCCAGTGGGAATTTTCTGTATGACTCAGGGAACTCAAACCAGGGCTCTATAACAATGTAGAGGGGTGAGAAAAGGTGGGAGGTGGAGGGGAGGGGATGTATGTACACCGATCACAATAAACTGTGGAAAATTCTGAAAGAGATGGGAATACCAGACCACCTGACCTGCCTCTTGAGAAATCTGTATGCAGGTCAGGAAGAAACAGTTAGAACTGGACATGGAACACCAGACTGGCTTCAAATAGGAAAAGGAGTACATCAAGGCTGTATATTGTCACCCTGCTTATTTAACTTATATGCAGAGTACATCATGAGAAATGTTGGACTGGAAGAAGCACAAGCTGGAATCAAGATTGTCAGGAGAAATATCAATAACCTCAGGTATACAGATGACACTACTCTTATGGCAGAAAGTGAAGAGGAACGAAAAAGCCTCTTGATAAAAGTGAAAGAGGAGAGTGGAAAAGTTGGCTTAAAGTTCAGTATTCAGAAAAC
>SJYV01047146.1:0-11437 GCA_006410875.1 Neotragus pygmaeus
GACTCGGCATGGATGCAGCACATATAGTTGGTTTACAATGTTGTGTTCGTTTCAGGTGTACAGTAAAGTGACTCAGTTATACATACATATATATACACACACACACATATATATTCTTTTTCAGATTCTTTTCCATTGTAGGTTATTACAAGATATTGACTGTAATTCCCTGTGCTATACAGTAATCCCATGTTATTTATCTATTTTATATATAGTAGTGTGTATCTGTTAATCCCAAACTCCTAATTTTTCCCTCCCCTCTNATATATTCTTTTTCAGATTCTTTTCCATTGTAGGTTATTACAAGATATTGACTGTAATTCCCTGTGCTATACAGTAATCCCATGTTATTTATCTATTTTATATATAGTAGTGTGTATCTGTTAATCCCAAACTCCTAATTTTTCCCTCCCCTCTTTTCCCCTTTGGTAACCATAGTTTTTTTTTTTTTTTTTTAACATCTTTTCATGTACTTATTTACTATCTATGTATCATCTTGATAAAATGAGTTTTGCAGTTTTGTAATTCATGTCCTGTGCCCATTTTCTACTTGGTTGCTATTTTACTGTTGATTTTGGTTGTTTTTTATAAAAAGAACAAAGTTAGTAGTCCTCTGCTGGATAGGTCGTTTGCTAGTATTTTATCCTAGTCTGAAGTTTATCCTTTCATTTTTTTAACAGGATTTTTCAGAGAACACAAACATTTTAAATTTTGGTGAGCTCTAATTTACCAGATTTTTCTTTATGAAGCATGCCTTTGGTGTCAAGACTAAGAGCTCTTTGCCTAACTGTAGGTCTTGAGTATTTTCTATTATTTTTTCTTCTAAAAGTTTTATAGCTTCATCTTTTACATTTAAGTTCATGATCTATTTTGAGTTAATTGTTTGGTAAGATGTGAGATATAGGCTGAGGTTTTTTTATTTTTTTGCCCATGGATATCTAGCTGCTCCAGCACCATTTGTTGAAAAGTCTCTTTCCTCCACTGAGCTGCTTTTGCACGTTTGTCAAAAGTCAGTGATGAGTGCATTCCCAATTATGTTGCCTTATTCCCAGTTATATCAGTCAGAGTCCAATCAGGAGAACAAGTCTACACCCATTTGAATGGCAGAAATTTATATAAAGGTGGTTAACTACTAAGAGAGATTTGAGGAGATTCTGTTGCATCCAAAAGTACCAAGTACCAAACCGTTGCTGATACTGTCCTAGAAGACTGGGCAATGGAAGAACTAGGACTGAAGAGGGAGGCCGTATCTCATCCCTCCATGAAGACTGCGATGCAAGCCAAGGAGAGCATGGGTGCTGCAGGAACACACAGACTGCTGGCGTTGAAGAAAATTGCTGGAGACAGTGAGCCACAGTTGGTTTGGCAGGTGGGGAGATAGTTGCCTGAGGTGTGGCTGGAGTTGCAGCAGAGGAGGCTGCTGGCAGTGGGAGTGTGATCTGAGGCCCTCTGGCCAGACTGTCACAAACGTGTACTCCAAGTGAGGAGACCACGGCTGGTGGTGGCTCTGAAAGCTCACCGGGCCTGATGAGTGAGGATTGCTGAAGTAAGTACCAGTGAGCTTTCCACAGCAGTCCTCTGGCTCCTCAGCTTAATGAAAAGGAAGGAGAAGTGGATTCCAAAAGGAAAGTCCCTTCTTTCCACTGCTGTTTCAGAGTCTCCCAGAGCCCTCTAGAGAAAAGCGGAACATTGAGGCAGGTGGCCCGGGGCAGAGGCACACAGAGCTCACTCAGCTCCAGGGTCACGATGAAGAGGAAAGAAGGGTGGGTTTGGGTTGAGAGATGATCAGTGGATAACCAGCACACCAACTTTGAGGGAAGGTCTACTGGGGTTCTCCAGAGAAACAGGACCAGTAGCATGGACATAGGGATGTGGGCAGGTATCTGTCTGAAAGAACTGGCTCACATGGTTGTGGAGGCTTGGCAGGTCTAAAATCTGTAGGGTAGGTGGCAGCTGGAGACCCAGGGATGAGTTTATGCTACAATTTGGGTCCAAAGGCAGTCTGCTAGAATTCTCTTTTCAGGGAGGTCATTTCCCTCTTAAGACCTTCAACAGACTGGATGAGGTCCACCCACACTATGGATGGAACTGAAACTGTTAGGTTGCCAAGTCGTGGCAGACTCCTTGCACCCCATGGACTGTAGCCTGCCAGGCTCCTCTGTCCTTGCGTGGAATTCTCCAAGCAAGAACCCTGAAGTAGGTTGCCATTTCCTTCTCCAGGGGATCTTCCCAACCCAGAGGTCAAACCCAGGTCTCCTGCATTGCAGGCAAATTCTTTACTGTCTGAGCCACCAGGGAAGTAATCTATTTTACTTAAAGTTTACTGATTTAAATATTAATATCATAAAAAACACATTAACCGAAACATCTAGAATAATATTTGATCAAATATGTGGGTACTGTGACCTAACCAAGCTGACACACAGAATTAACCATCACAAGAAGCATTCAGTATTTCACCGTTAAAGGTGACATTAGCTGTAAGTTTTCCGTAGGTGCCTTTTTTCAAGTTGAGGAAGCTTCTTTCTGTTCCTGCTTTACTGGGAGTTTTTTTTTTTTTTTAATTATGATTGGGTATGGATATTTATCAAATTAGTTTTCTGCTTCTCTTAACATTATCACATGATTTTCCTGTTTTTACTCTGTTACTGTAGTAAATTACATTAATTGATTTTCAAATGTTAAGCCAATCTTGCATTTTGCGATAAATTCTATTTGGTCATGATGTATTATTTTATTTATGTATTATTGGATTGAAATTGTTAAAATGGGGCTGAGGAAATTTATATCTATGTTCTTGTTCTTGAGAGAGATTAGGCTTTTTTTTTTTTTTTTGCCTTTTGCCTCATTGGATGAGTTGGGAAGTATTCCCTCCTGTCCTATTTTTCTGGGAGTATTTGGAAGAATGAACCAGTGAAACCATCTGGCCTAAAGTTCTCTTTGTGGAAAAGTTTCCATTTATGAATTAATTTTCTTCAATAGCTGTGTAGCTATGCAGATTATCTATTTCTTCTTGAGTGAGCTTTAGTTATGTGTCCTTTGAAATTTGAATATCAGTTTGATCAGTGGAAGTATAAATATGAATTTCAAACTGTGGTGCTGGAGAAGATTCCTGAAAGTCCTTCCAGTAGCAAGGAGATCAAACCAGTCAATCTTAAGGGAGATCAAACCTGTATATTCACTGGAAGGACTGATGCTGAAGCTGAAGCTCCAGTATTTTGGTCATCTGATTCAAACAGATGACTCACTGGAAAAGTCCCTGCTGCTGGGAAAGATTGAGGGCAGAAGGAGAACAGGGTGTCAGAGGATGAGATGGCTGGATGGCAACACCAATGCAATGAACATGAACTTGGATGAACTTTGGGAGATGGTGAGGGACAGGGAGGCCTGGCGTGCTGCAGTCCATGGGGTCACAGAGTCAGACATGACTGTGCGACTGCACAACAAATATGAATTTATACTGATATTTCCAATCCATATTTAAATTGGAGGACTTTAATGAACTTCTGGAATTGATGTTTGTGTCTCTTTTCTTGTGTGATAACACAAACTTTCTGTAGTTTTTAATGTTGCTTTTTGATACTGTTTTCAGCTTTACAGGGCAAGTAAAATTCTGAACTTCCTGCCCCTATTGTGGTTGGATTTGTGTATGTGAAGTAGTTCTGGCCAATGAATTGTGAGGAGAAATAGAATTTTTTCACTTCCAGGCTAGAGCACTTAATTCCTGATTCCTGGCTTCAAGTCTCTTTAGCCTCAGCAGTTATGGAAATGAATTGAGACGGAGTGTTTCTAAAACTTACTCACTTGTTATTTATTTTTAGCCATGCTGCTCTCGTTGCTGCGTGGTCTTTGCTCTAGCTGTGGAGAGTAGGGGTTACTCTCTAGTTGTGGTGTGCCGCCTTCTCTTGTTGTGGAGAGCTGTGGCTCAGTAGCTGTGGCTCCCAGGCTCTAGAGTGCAGGCTTAGTAGTTGTGGCACAGGGGGTTAGTTGCTCCACGCCATGTAGAATCCTCCCGGACTAGGGATCAAACCGTGTGTCCTGCACTGGCAGGCAGATGCTTAACCACTGTGCCACCAGGGAAGCTCTGAGATGGAGTTTTTATCAGACTGGGTCATTGAGAAACTGTAATGCACAGAGCATCCTAACAGCCCCCGCTGACGTAGGGAATGGGCAAGAAATAAATCTTTGTTGTTTCAGGCCACTGAGGGTCCAAAGTTGGTTATTATTGCAGCAAAATCTCCTATCCGGATTGATACCATTTTTAATTTGCTTTATCTTGCTAAATGCATAAGATAGCTTAAAAATACCAATATTAAAATAATATATCATTATAATATATACTATATATGTTATAATAATAAATATTATTAGCAATGACTATTGAGTGAAGTTGAATATTTTTTTTTACAGTTCTTTTAGCTCTTAATATGCCTACTAAGGATGAGCAAACTACTCATCCTTAAACTATCCATAGCAAACTGCTATGTCCCAAAGTCCCTTGAATTTATTTTCTTTCTGTGATTGTGTTACCTATTTTATATTTTGCTGAGACATCTTTAAATCTTAGGTTTAAGATTTTTTGAATGTGGGTGATATGTGTTTGGTCTGCAGATGTGATTATGACTCTGCAGGACCTTTCTGTTCTTCTTAGCCCTAAAGCAACTTTCCTTGAGGTTCCCTGGGGCTGGGTGGGGATGCTCAACTTCTAGTTCACCCTTAGCCTGAGTATAGCTCTCTGGGACCTGAGCTGTCTATAGGAGAATGTGTCCTAGCAGACTCCCGCCTCAAGTGGGTCATGCCCGTTACCCTGTGAGGCTGTTGAAATGAAGCCCTGTTTACCTGGATAGACAAGGGCTCTAGAGAAGATAGCCTGACCACCCTGCTTCTGTCTCTGGGTTCACTTTTATTTTTTCATGCTCTTCTCACCTACTTGGTGTTTAGGAAGAGGTTCTCCTTTGAGAATTGTTTATCTAGCATTGTTAATGGTAGAATCGTCTGAGTGACTGAATCTGCTGTAGGCTTAGGGAGCAAAGTCTGAGGTAGGAACTGATGAGGCATTTATGTGGTGGTGGCTGGGCCATAGGAATGAGTCCACTGCCTTTCCATCAGCCCTCATCTGCTTCGTTTTTCTGCCTNGCCAGTCCAGGTTTGATGCATGATACTGGATGCTTGGGGCTGGTGCACTGAGACAACCCAGAGGGATGGCACAGGGAGGAAGGAAGGACGGGGGTTCAAGAAGGCGAACACGTATATACCTGTGGCAGATTCATGTTGATGTATGACAAAACCAATACAATATTATAAAGTAATTAACCTCCTATTAAAATAAATAAATTTAAAACCACAAAAAAGAAAGTTATTGGGCTTTTAAAACATGTGAAATCTTTGAGCTCACTGAAAATATTTTACTGCTAAAAAGTTGATTAAAATTGAGTACCTCTGAAGTTTTGAGCTCATGGTTTGTGTTCACAAGAAAAATAAACTCGCAATTGGAGTCTTATTTCACAGCGATCTACTCATCCCCATATTATTCCCTTCACAGAGCAGAGCAAGCACTGAATATGACCTGAGTAGCTTTATGTTTTCTAATGATTCAAACCACTGTTAATGAAAATGTATCCATTTTTATGACTGCCTTAAGTGATAAATAATGAACTACTTTATTTACCTCTCACTATACCTTTGTATCTGGTTACAGTAAACTGTAAACTGTGCTTTTAGGTACATTCAGAAGTAAGGGATTCTGGTTTGTGAACTGCTTTATCCTTAGGTCCATTTTTTATTTCTGTCTCACAAATATAAGCCATGAGTGGACTTTGAAGTGAGAAGCAGAGAGCTACCAGAGGAAATACTAGATTGAAAATAGGGCTGCCTAGTTAACTCACAGCCCCTAACTCCTATCTCTTTTCCTCTACTTGCTGGGTAATAGAAGAAAATCACTAAACTGCACAGTGCCTGCTAATTTACACTTTATAAATTGGCAAAAGAAGAAAATATTCCACATCTTAATTACACACTTTTTAAAAAGCCCAATCTGCATCATGTGTTCAATAAATACTTGTTGACAAAAGTGACAATTTTCAAAGGAAATCACACGCTTCAAACTGAATTCTTATACTGCCACTTTTGTTTCTCTAGCTTTGTTTTCTCAAATTACAAATGAATCCTACCCTCCAGAGCTGCAGGAAATAAAAGTCAAATCAGCCCAGGGACTATAGTCATGAAAACAATAAGTAAAATCTAGAAACCAAATAAGCATTATATCTACTCCCCAAACAATTATTCCATCTAAGACCACAGCATTCTGCTAGGCTGAATATCCTAAGTCTCAGTCAGTCATGACTGACTTTCTGCAACCACATGGACTGTAGCCCGTCAGGCTCCTCCGTCCCTGGAGTTCTCCCGGCAAGAACACTGCAGTGGGTTGCCATTCCCTTCTCCAGGGGATCTCCCTGACTCAGGAATCAAACCCATATCTCTTGCATTGCAGGCAGATTCTTTACCATCTGAGCCACTAGGGAAGCCCAGGCTGGATATGCAAAGCAGCCAACTAAAAGGAAAGCTTGAACTTCATCTATTACCCAAATAGAGAATTTATTTGAATATATATTTCTATACACTCGACTTATTGAGATAAAAGGTTGAGCAAGGCAATTTGTATGTTTTGTAAAGTATTTGTCAAATGAAAGCTTACACCAGACTTCTAATTTCTATTGCAGCTTTAAGAGAATTTATTGATTGTGAGAATATTTCTTCAAGGGAGACGGTAACATTTGCCTTCATGGCTATAATCTTCCCCAGGATTGTTGAACAGTTTATTAATTTTAAATCACATTTGAATTTCAATCAGTGCATGCATCAGTAAATGATTCTACATAGCCTGAGTTGGTATATCCCATTCAGAGAAGAAAAACTTTACTTACGTGAGCTTTAGCATTTTCATTGTTACTGCAGTGATATATCATTCCTTTTTCCAGATTCTGAGAAATGCTGCTGCAAAATGCACTCCAGATATCAGGTGAAAGTCCATGATTTGCCTATAAAAAGCTGCTCATTTAAATACAAATATCAGCTAAAAGGCAAGGGAAATATGTTTCATCATCTTGCCTATTTGTTCATCCTCTCCCAAGAGACTTGATACCTTCTCCTTTTCTGTGTGATTATTAACTGCAATTTCTGATGCAGTGCTTGGTCAGTATTTAAGACAGATAGGTGAGAAGGATTCTAGCACTACTAGTTGACTCCAAAAACTCAGGGAAAAAAAAAGTGGCATTGATTACAGCAGCTGCAATGAATTATCATTTAGTCTCTGATAATGTAGACTGTAAATCATTGTGTAGGTATGAGTTATGAGGGAGAAAAGAGACCTAGAGATAGAAGGAGAGATGGGGAACTAATAGTGATTCATGTCAAGTATAAAAACATAAGAAATTTTGAACACAATGGATGATAGTCTATAAAATAAGCCTAACTCAATATTAAAAGAAATTATTGTGCTTAATGCTACCAAGTATTTTTCCTTAAAAAATCCAGTTTAGATGATTTGTATGACTTTTCATTTTAGAATTTCTAATATAGGTGTTGACAAACCAGAACTTAAGCTAGAAAATTTTGAGGTGAGGTAATAAAACATCTCCTTGGAAGGAAAGCTATGACAAACTTTTGTGTGCTAAGTCACTTCAGTCGTGTCCAACTCTTTGCAACCCCCTGGACTGTAGCCTGCCAGGCTCTTCTATCTGTGGGATTTCCCAGACAGGAATATTGGAGTGGGTTGCCATTTCTTTCTCCAGGGGATCTTTCCAACCCAAGGATCAAAGCTGGATTTCTTATGTCTCCTGTATTGGCAGGTGGGTTCTTTTCCACCAGCACCACCTGGGAAGCCCTAGACAAACCTAGACAGTGTATTAAAAAGCAGAGACGTTACTTTGCCAACAAAGATTTGTATAATCAAAGCTATGGTTTTCCCAGTAGACATGTACAGACGTGAGAGTTGGACCATAAAGAAGGTTGAGAACTGAAGAATGGATGCTTTCAAACTGTGGTGCTGGAGAATACTCTTGAGAATCTCTTGGACTGCAAGGAAATCAAACCAGTCAATCCCCAAAGAAATCCACCCTGAATATTCACTGGAAGGACTGATGCTGAAGCTCCAGTACTCTGGCCACCTGATGCCAAAAGTCGACTCATTGGAAAAGATCCTGATGCTGGGAAAGATGGAAGGAAGGAGGAGAAAGGGACAACAGAGGATGAGATGGTTGGATGGCATCACCAGTTCAATGGACATGAGTCTGAGCAAACTCTAGGACATAGTGAAGGATAGGGAAGCCTGGCATGCTATAGTCCTTGGGGTCACTAAGAGTCAAACATGACTTAGAGAGACTGAATAACAACAATAAAAATCAAAAATATTAAAAAAAAAAAACTTTCCCTTTCCCATCTATCACTTGAGTTAATAAACACCAAGGAGAAAATGGATTTTGTTGATTTAAACAAAAAGAGCTTACAGAATTGTGTTTATGGAAAATAACTAAGCATACTTCGTACTTCAGTCCTTTCAATTGAGAATATGAGCATTCACAAATGGGTTTGGATTTATCCATGTATTATCATTTCAAAATGCCATTTTTAGCACATGTGTAAGTCATAGAATGTAGCCTAATGATTTTATTATTGTAGAAGTGAATGTGTCTCTACCAGGGCTGTGCAGAGACCTGGCTAGGCACATCCTCATTGGCCTTTCCTTGTAATGCACAAGCACTAATTGGATATTGCCATGAATGTAATATTGAAAGAGACACTGAACCTAGAGTGTCCATTTGCCCCTAAGTGCTAACCAATGTGATCCTTTTACTGGTTTACTTATTCTTTCAGCTTATATATATTTAAAAGCCAATTTCAGAGGCCTCTTGAGTATATACATAATGAATAACATAGGCCTATTTGTCTGGCACTTAATTACTTGCCAAATAGGGAGAATCGCAATATTAAGGATGGAAAGAAAGGAGGAGATATCTCCAGGCAGCATTTGGATAAATTACAGAGATTCTTTACATTCACTGATTTTATGTGATGGGGAATAGCATTTGATAGGTAGGAATAAAATGAGAGAAAAAGGAAACTGTGTGGCTGCTATCGATCTTCAAAGAAGCTCAAGGGATTCTGGGCTTCTGCAGGATGATTTAAAAAGTACTGGCATGCATGCTAAGTTATGTCTGACTCTTTGTGACCACATGGACTGTAGCCCACCAGTTTCCTCTGTCCATAGGCTTTCCCAGGCAAGAATACTGTGGTCGGTTGCCATTTCCTCCTTCAGTTCATCTTCCTGATCCAGGGATTGAACCCACATCTCCAGCATTGCAGGGGGATTCTTTACCACTGAGCCATGGGGGAAGCCCAAAGAGTACTGGAGAAGANCCAGGCAAGAATACTGTGGTCGGTTGCCATTTCCTCCTTCAGTTCATCTTCCTGATCCAGGGATTGAACCCACATCTCCAGCATTGCAGGGGGATTCTTTACCACTGAGCCATGGGGGAAGCCCAAAGAGTACTGGAGAAGACCATAAATCTATCTCTCAAACATCTTCCATAGAGTCTGAAAGTATCACACTTTGAGGTTAAGATGAGGGAGGCTCTCACCACAGTCCTAACTTACTACCTCAAAGCATAAATTCATTAGCTTTCTTCATCTATTAATGGCTCATTATGGGTTATTTTGTCAGATCAATTTCAATCACCTAGCAAATCCTTGAGAGAAAATAATACAAATAATAAGTGAGGGTTGCTAGTGAGAAACAGAAGGAGAAATATACAGAATATAAATGATTACTCGAGCCAAATACGTTTTAGTGGGGAACCTGCTCAGTTGAGGGAATAATATAAAGAAAGTGGAGGCCTAGGCACTGTATGGGCAGAGACTAGAAGAGCAAAGGTAGAGAAAAAACACATGAGTTCAAGGCCAAAATAATCTTTGCTCTCTTGTAGCTTAGCTGAGCATACTAGCCTAGTCTAATATACTGTCTTCCGTCTATGGCAGCAGACCCCAGATTTTTTGTCATCAGGAACAGATTTAGTGGAAGACAATTATTCCATGGCCGGTGAGGGTGGGAAGTAGGGGGAGACGGTTCAGGTGGTAATGCGAGCAACAGGGAGCAGCAGTTGAAGCTTCACTTGCTCGCCTGCCACTCACCTCCTCCTGTGCTGCCTGGTTCCTAATAAGCCTCCATGGTACCAGTCTCTGACCCTGGGGTTAGGGACCCCTGGTCTATAGCATCTTTTTTTTTTTCTTTTAGCCTTTATTGAGCAGATGGTGGCTATGGTAGTGAAAGGAGACATTTAGTAATTCCAGGCCACCTCCTCACTTTTTTGGTCATTTTCTTCTCAGGTTCACTTTTCAGGCTTACGCTCTGTGATCAAAAAACGCTAGGACATTGTTCTTCCTTGTGATCACAGAGTATAAACCTGAGGAGAAAAGTCTAGAGAAAAAGTAGAGTATAATATCAATTGATTGGAAACGATTTTGTCAAAATCTTTGGGTTGGTTAACAGACTTCTTTGTGAAAAGCCACGTGTAAAGAGATAATCAGCCTGTAGAAATTACTTAGTATTAACCTTGTCTTCACATGACATCCTGTCTCTTATACACATCTAGATGTGTATAAGAGACAGGGTGTGTAGNCAAAATCTTTGGGTTGGTTAACAGACTTCTTTGTGAAAAGCCACGTGTAAAGAGATAATCAGCCTGTAGAAATTACTTAGTATTAACCTTGTCTTCACATGACATCTGGCTCTGAAGCACAGTGGAATTGATAAAGAGCTAGATGTTCTATATTGTGGTTAATTCGTTACTGTGTTTTTTAACCCCTGAACACTCTCATTTTCAGACTGGAATTAATAAGGAAATAAGAAAAGACATTGCATTTGTGTAGTCCTGAGTAGAGGATTGGAAAAGACAAAGGCATTCCTGGTGTTTCGTTGAAATGCAGGTTCTCATCCTCTTAGTTGGATGTCTCTTATCACTATAAAGTGGGTTTTTAGTTATTTGCTTTTTGGAATTAGCATTCTATTTGATTTAAGACTTGGAAAAACTGGAGGGACTCTCCTGAAAATATACCCAAATAATCAACAAGATGGAGACTCAGCCCTAACACAATTATGGCTACTCTGCCTGGAGAAGAATAAAGGATAATATAGTTGTAGTGTATAAGAAAATATAGGAGGGTTATGTAGAGAAAAGGTAGACGCTGACCACTTGTTTTCTATTACTATGAAATAGTTTACAGAGAAAAAAACAAATTAATTTTAAAGAAATTGAAAAATAAAAGTCATATGATTATCTCAATCGATGCAGAGAAGGCCTTTGACAAAATCCAGCATCCATTTATGATAAAAACTCTCCAGAAAGCAGGAATAGAAGGAGCATACCTCAACATAATAAAAGCT
>SJYV01047147.1:6899-19666 GCA_006410875.1 Neotragus pygmaeus
CCCTCCGAGCGCCGCCGCCGGGGCCGAGCCGGAGCGTAGCGGCGGGTGCCACTCGCACCGCCCGAATCCCGAAGCGCTGGGAACCCGAGCCCGCGAGCCAGTCTGAGCGGCGGTGCTGACCCCGCCTTCTATCAGAACTCCGAGTCGGGACCGGACGGCGCGGCCGAGTCCCCGCGCCTCATCGGAATTTGACCCTCGGAGCTCCGAGGTGACCCCTCTCTGCGCGGCCGGCCTCGATCGGCTTCTCAGCATCCCGACCCTGGCCCTAGGTCGGGAGAGGTAGGGGGACGCAGCGGGGTCTGGGGGCGGGAGGCTGGCGTGCTCCTCCCCCGCGGGATGGGGACAGCGGAAGGCCACGCCCCCCCAGGAGAAGCAAGCCTCCGCGCCCCCTACTGCCCAACCCCTGCCAGACCCGGGGATGATAGTAACTTGAGACCCGACTGTTCAGGTGTTCAGAGGCGCCTTCCCTCCTTCACCCCATCATCATTTGGCTCCCACCGTTCCCCAGAGTCTGGCAGTGTCCGGGGGGACTCTTGCCAAGTAGACAGCTTCCTTTGGGATCTCCCTGCCTCCTGCTTCCCCAACAGACCGGGACGACCCTCCGGTACAGCACCCCCTCTCCATGATTCTGGCCCTCTGGGGCCCCGGGCACCCCCCCTCCCCAGCTCCACGGTCTTCCTCATCCCCTGCCTCTGCCCCACTTCACCTTGTCACCCCTTACTTGACCCCTTTCCCCACCACACCCGCTGGGAGAAGGGGGTGTGTCACTCTGCTTTCTATTTCTGGTCTCCCTGGGGAGGGGGTGCAAGCTAGGAAGGTGGTGTGGTTTTTTTTGTTTTTTTTTGTTTTTTTTTTGGCGCGTACTGGGCTCTGAATCACCAGGTGTCATGTCTGTGACTCATTATCCGTGCCCCTCAGATCCTCTCTTGATGGCCTTTGTCTCCTTTCTGCCTCAGTTCTGATCCTTGTCTCTCTCTTCTTTGGGCGCTTCGTGTAGCCGCCGTCTCTTTGTCCCTGCCTTTCCCCTCTCCGTTTGTCTTCCAGCTCAGAGAAGCTGCGACCTCAGCGGCATTAATATTTCAGGTGTGTGGGGTGAGGGAGGAGGGGAGAGGGGGTTGGGCTCCCGGGATGCCCAGGGATGACTACAGTTATCCTCTCACCAGAGTGGACCATTCATATCTATGAGACTGAGAGAATGGATACAAGGATGATAAGGAAAATGCTGCCCCCTTTCCTGGAACCTGGCCCAGGGGGGTGCTTGGACTACATCTCCCATAGTGCCCTGGGGCATAGGGCTGCCTCCGCCTCTGCCTCCACACCTAATGGAAGTTATATAATTCAAGGAGCCAGGTTGGAGGGTGGGAATGGATCAGAGTGTGTAACAAGGGTTGTGGGGGCCAGCTGGTTATTTTGGCTTGGCCTGGAATCCCTAACGTACTTTGATCTCAGCACCCACCTCCCCCAAGGCTTACAGACCTTGGAACCTTTCCATCTCCTGCAAAGAGAATAGGAGTAGAGAGTGCTGGGGAAGAAAAGATGCAGGGTGAATTGGCAAGCTCCCTCTTCTTCCCTGTGGCCCTGGGAATCCCCTCCCCTTATACATGTCCATATCTGAGATGCAGACACACTCTTTGGAAATAGTCTCCCCATCTTGAAAGAGAGAGAGAAACCAACGTCTAGTTGCAGGTGTAGCAGTCTTCAGGTTGCTCACATTCTGCCCACTTTGGGCAGCAGTGGAGAATTATTGGAGTTATCACTGAACTGCCAGCTTGTATCTTCCAGGGATTCAGGAACTGCTGGTGAGGTTGTCTGGAAATCCAAATGGGAGCCTCAAGCTAACCTACTTATCTCCGGGACCCGTCATTCCTAGAGCCTGGCATGAGGAGTCTGATTGAGCTCATTTTTGGCATAGAAATTGCTGACAGTGGAGAGATGGCAGCGGGGGTTCCTCTCGCAAGCTCACCTCCCGTTCTGAGTCAGCTTAGCCCTTAGCACTTGGAACCTTTGACTCCTGCCAAGGACCCAATCATTCCTATCCTTGCTCTTCAGGCTGGAGTCAGAGATCTCCCCACTGGCCTCAGAGCCAGGAAAATGGAACTTTTTGCCTGGCTTTGCCTAAGCTGAGTCACCTTAGGCAAGATCTTAACCATCTTGGGCCTTGATTGATTTTATCTCCATGAAAGGATGGAGCCAGATGGTCCCTGATGGCCCTAAGATCCTAAGATCCTCTGAGCCTGTGCTTCCCCTCCCCCTCTTACGATACTGGCCTGAGCTATCTGACCTCACCCCAGCTTACATGGCAGAGCCTTGAGCATCAACATTAGACTGAAAGAATAAAAAAAAAAAGGAGATGGAGCCCTTGTTTGAAACTTGCTGGTATAGGAAGCACATTGTGTTTACATAAGCCATGTTTGCGATATGGAAACTAAACTGAAAGTGAAAGTCGCTCAGTCGTGTCCACCTCTTTGTGACCCCATGGACTATGCAGTCCAGGGAATTCTCCAGGCCAGAATACCTGGAGTGGGTAGCCGCTGGGGATCTTCCCAACCCAAGAATCGAACCCAGGTCTCCTGAATTGCAGGCGGATTCTTTACCAACTGAGCCACCAGGAAATCATCCTTAAGCCACCCCTTGCTGCCCTTGCTGGTCCTATTTCCCAAACCCATGTCATGTTCTAAAAGGCTGAGGCAGCCCTGTGCCCCAGGGCACTATGGGAGATGTAGTTCAAGCACCCCCTGGGCCAGGTTCCAGGAAAGGGGGCAGCATTTTCCTTATCATCCTTGTATTCATTCTCTCAATCTCAAATTAATATCACCCCCCACAAAGTAGCTGGCGTGTGTGTTCCCTGGGATGTTGGTTACTGAGGCTTATGTAGGTTACACGAGGGAACAATTCTACCTGGCTGAAAGAGAGAGGAGGGGATTTGATTGGTTTATTTCGTTGGTCTGGAGACGAGAGGTCTAGCAATGAGGAGTCATCTGGGCTTGGGCAGGGAGCTTTCTCTTTGGCCCTGTCTCTGATCAGCAGGGGGAAAGAACTGGATGCCAAAGGCGTAGCAGATACACAAGGTACTGACCCAAAAGGAGACTTGGAGGAATGGGAAGAGCAGGGGCAGCCTGAGTGGGACATGAAGCAAAGATCACAGGAAGAAATTTCCAAAAAAGAAGAGAGAGAGAAGGGAAGGGACTGCATCTCCAGAGGTGAAGTCAGTGGGGAGAGGGCATAGGTAATCTTGGCGGATATTTGTTTGCTGAAGCTCCAACAGAGCTCTTTTCAAAATAATCACCTAGCCCTGGAGTGGAGCCAAGTCTCCCTCTGGAAAAGGAGGGAACAGACTCAAAGAGGAAGGAAAGGGCGGCTTTGATTACCCTGAGAGGAACAGCTTGACATTTTCTAATAGAGCTGTCCATCTGTCCACTCCTTAGTTTATGTTTGAACGTGTGGGGTGGAGGGCACTGGGGCAGCGATATGGAGAGATCTGATGTATACACCCCCGCTCTTTGCTCTGGAATGAGCAGTAGTGGGAGTCGGGGCAGTTGAACCCTCTCTTTCCCCTCTTTCTGCCAGCTGGGAAAGAGGGCTCTGGGAGGAGCCCTGGAGGGAGTGGAGGTGATGGGAATTTCTTCACCTGTCATTCTGCAGAGAGGTGGTGTGGCTTGAAGGGGGATGGGGTCCCTCTATTATCCCCCCAGGGGCCTTCTGTTCTTAATCTCAATTCTGGGGGTGACCAGGGTGATCAGGGATGAAGGAATTCAAGGGATCCTGAGTGTGTGAAGAGCATCCCAGAGGGTGGAACAATGCAAGATTGGGAGCTCTAGGAGCTGGTGGTGGGAGGGGAGCTGCCAGCCCTCTATTCCCAGGGTCTGTGAGAAGAGAAGGGGTGTTTAAGTAGGAAGGGCTTGTGTGGATTGCATGGAGGGGGCCTGCTGGGGGGGGGGGGCTCTGACCCCCGCACTGGGTTCTCTCTTTTCTGCAGGACCATGACGCTGGAAGCCAGCACTGATGGAGCCACCTCAGAGGTTTCTAAGCCCGAAACANCACGTGCCACCGTGGTTTGATTTGATCCTCTGGGTGACAGTGGAGGTTGCACAAGGCCACCAGATTCCTCTCGAGTGGACGGAGACATCTGGGGGTCTTTCGGAAAGGAGGGACTACCCTTGGAGTTCCTCTCGACTCTCCTGTGGAGAGCATCTCCTCTAGACATGAGACAGGAACGCCGGGAATCCTTCCCCGATGAAGTAGGGAATGGAAACCTCATCTCCAATAGATGAAGGGAAAAGGGGCTCTGATTGAGTTGTGACCGGACCCTCGGTGTTCCTCTCGGGTTGAGAAGGGCATTTTCGGGTACTTCTTGAGCATCGTGGCAAGTGTGTGAAGGACGCCTTCGAGGTTCAAGAGGGAAGGGGTTACGTCTCCCAAGACGCAGCAGCGGACAAGGCTTCATCTCGCCTGGAGGGCAGAACCTCGTGGTTTTTCTCGAGTTGTGTCAGGATCCTCTCGAGTAATGACGGGGAACTCAGGGACCCGCACCTGTGGCCTCAGGAATGGCTAGTGTCACGTGAGTTGTGAGGCACCTCTGGGGATGCCTGCGCAGTTGGGGACGGCTCCTAACTGCTCGGCTGGAGCCTGAGTTTTCCTTTCCAGTACTAACGTGGATCGTGGGGTATCTTTGGAGGCTCCACAGGGAAGTCAGGCCTCTCGAATGGAGACGTGCATGTCCGCTTTCCTCCCGAGCTGTAGCAGCAGGGTCAGGCTTCCCGTTGAGTTGATACAGGGATTCTGTGGCTTTCCCTTGAGGCTTTCCCACAGGGCTGTCACACGTGCCACCGTGTTGTGAGTCGATCCTCGGGGTGACAGTCGAGTTGGCAAAAGGCCACCAGGTTCCTCTGGACTAGATGGAGACATTGGGTGTCTTTCAAAACAGTGGCACGACCCCTTGAGTTACTCTTGATGTGTGACTGGAATGCAGGGAATCCTTCCCCAAAGAAGCCGGGAATGGAACCGTCATCTCAAGCGGAAGAGGGGGAAATGGGGCTCTTCTTGAGTTGTGGTGGGACACTCGGTGTACCTCTAGAGTGGAGTAGGGTAGGTGGAAGTACTTTTTGAGTCGCTGCAAGGATGTGAAGGACCCCTTCGATATTCAAGAGTCAAGAGGTGACTTCTCCGAGACGTTGCAGGGATCAAGGGCCTCATCTCTCCTGGAGGGGAGAACCTGGTGGTTTTTCCGAGTTGCATCAGGGTCCTCTCGAGTTACAATGGGGACCTCAGGGTCCCGCCCCGGTGGCTTCAGGAAAGGCCAGTCTCCACGCGAGTTGTGAGTGGCCTCTCAGGATACCTGCACAGTGGGGGCTGGCCCCATGTCCTCGAAGTGAGCCTGAGGTTTCTTCTCCAGTGCTGCCATTCATTGTGGGGTTCCTCTGGAGGCTCCACAGCTGAATCAGGCTTCATTTCCATGGAGACATGCACGTCCGCTTTCCTCGCGAGCTGTAGCCCCAGGGTCAGGCTTCCCGTTGAGGTGACACAGGGGTCTGGGGCTTCCCCTCGAGGCTTTCCCACAGGGTTGAAACACGTGCCACTGTGGTGGGAGCCAATCCTTGGGATGACAGTCGAGGCAGTGCAGGGCCACCAGGTTCCGATGGAGTGAACAGAGACATCTGGGGGTATCATGGATCAGGTTTCGCTTCCACTGGAATTCCTCTGGAAACTCCTGTGGCAAGCGCCTCCTCTTGACATGTGACAGGACCTTCGGGAATCCTTCCCTGATGAAGCAGGGAAAGGAAGCCTGATCTCGAGCCGAGCAGGGGAACATGGGGGTCCTCCTGAGTTGTGGTGGGACCCTCGGTGTTACTCTCGTGTGGAGACCTGTATGTCAGGATATTCTTGAGTCGCTGCAAGGGTGTGAAGGAACCTGTCGGGATTCATGAGGGATGGGGTGACTTCCAGCGAGGTGCTCCAGAGGAAAAGGGCCTCATATCTCCTGGAGGGGAGATCCTCCTGGTTTTTCTTGAGTTACGGCAGGTTCCTCTAGACTGTGACGGGGACCCCATGGACTCGCTCCTGTGCCCTCCGGAAAGGCCAGGCTCCACGCGAGTTGCCAGGGGATTCTGGGGATTCCTTGGCAGTTGATGTCGTCTCCTAAGGCCTCGTCTGGAGCCTGATGATTCCCTTCACTGCTTACTTCGACCGTGGGGTTTCTCTGGAGGCTCCCCAATGGAGTCAGGTCATGTCTCCAGTGGAGACGTGCATGTCCGCTTTCCTTCCGAGCTGTAGCCACAGGGTCAGGCTTCCCTTCGAGGTGACACAGGGGTCTGTGGCTTCCCCTTGAGGCTTTCCCACAGGGTTGAAACACGTGCCACCATGGTGATAGCCAATTCTCAGGGTGACAGTCGAGGTGGTGCAGGGCCACCAGGTTCCTCTGGAATGGACAGAGATATCTGGGGGTATCATGGATCACGTGGCTCGACATCCGGAGATTTTCAGGACACTCCTGTGGCAAGTGCCTCCTCTTGACATGCAACGGGACTGTCGGGAATCCTTCCCCGACAAAACAGGGAAAGGAAGCCTGATGTCGAGCTGAGCAGGGGGACACGGGGGTCCTTTTGAGTTGTGGCGGGGTCCTCAGTGTTCCTCTCGCGTGGAAACCTGTATGTCGGGATATTCTTGCATTGCTGCAAGCCTGTAAAGGAACCCGTCGAGGTTCATGAGGGATGGGGTGACTTCCTGCGAAGTGCTGCAGAAGGAAAAGGCCTCATCTCACCTGGAGGGGAGATATTCTTGGTTTTTCTCGAGTTGTGGCAGATTCCTCTCGAGTTATGACATTAACCCCAGGGACCCGCCCCTGAGGCCTCCAAGAAGGCCAGGCTCCACGCCAATGTCCAGGGGCCTCTGGGGATTCCTTGGCAGTCGGTTCTGGCTCCTAAGTCCTCGTCTGGCACCTGAGGATTCCTCTTCATTGCAGACGTGGAACTTGGGGTTCCTGTGGAGGCTCCCCAGGGGAGTCAGGTCTCATCTGCAGTGGAGACGTGCATCTCCGCTTTCTTCCCGAGCTGTAGCTGCAGGGTCAGGCTTCCCATCGAGGTGACACAGGGGTCTGGGGCACCCCCTCGAGTCTTTCCCACAGGGTTGAAACACGTGCCACCNGGTAATAGGAGATGTGTATAAGAGACAGGCACAGGCGGGCGGGCAGTTTGTGCGAGTTCCCTGCCCCCCACCCCCCGGACTCCCCACGCGGGACCCAGTCCCCACCTAGTCCCTCTCTCGGGATGTCCCGATCTGAAACCGGAAAAAGCATTTCCAGTTAACTGTGTGAAATGTCTTGTCTCCCGCCCTTTGGGCCTCCCAAGAGCCACTCTGCCCTCTCTGGATCGCTGTGAATTTACCCCTTCTTTCCCTACTCTGTTGTAAATACCCCTCACGGAGGAAATAGTTTTGCTAAGAAATAAAAGTGACTATTTTATTAGGACTTTGTTCTCGGTTATTCACCCGTCCCCTTGGGCCTGTGTGGTCCTTCCCAAGGGGCGGTGAGGGAAGCGCCAGCCATCTCCTGCTCAAAAGCGAGGGTTGAGTGACAGAACCTCTTTCAACCTTATTTGAGGGGCGGCGGTAGAATGGGTTCACATCCTTTAGAAAGCGCTAAGTTCCACTACCAGCTTGACCATTAGTCACAAGATCCCACGTCTTGGGCAGAGAGATGCAGAGTGAATAAGGAACTGCAGCTCTGGGCCACCTATTTGAGATCTTTGAACCATCTCAGGGCCACCTACCAGTATGGGTGGCTCCCCACCGCCCCTGCTCCACCTTACCCACCCACCTTCCTTAACTGCTCCCTAAATTCCCTGGTCCTATCTACTTCACATGATCAACACTTCCTATGGGGAGGTATTGGCAGATAAAAAAACATCCTGGTTTTAGCCGCTTGTCAAACCTTGTCTAAGCATATACATGCACACTCAGTCGTGTCCGATTCTTTGGCAAACTTGTGGACTGTAGCCCGCCAGGATCCTCTGTCCACGGTATTTCCCAGGCAAGAATACTGGAGTGAGTAGCCATTCCCTTCTCCAGGGGATCTTCCTGACTCGGGGATTGAACCTGGGTCTCCTGCATCGGCAGGCAGATTCTTCACCACTGAGCCAACAGGGAAGCCCTGCATAGGACACACTTATCCTAAAAAATCATTATTCATTATTATAAGAAATTGAACTGGGTGTCCTCTTTTTTTTTCTTTTTGCCCTAAATCTGGCAATCCTAGTTCCAGGGAGAGTGGAATGGAATGGGCAGGGTTCTGTTTCTGTTCTCACTGACTCCAGCAGCCCTGCCTTCCTTCAAAGAGCCTGAGCAAGCCAAAGTCCAGAAATGCTTTTCCTTTTATTTCAGAGAGAAGGAAAAAGAATCAGACACTTTCCCCACCCCACCCCCTTAGCTCCTGCCTCACCCAGAATTTAAGAAGAGTGAAGGAGGGACAGGGCCCAGTCTTCTGTAAAGCCTGCCCTCCCCCCAGCCCTCCCTTCCCTCAAAGTAGCAAGGTTAGAAAAAAATTAACTATGCTGTTCCTCCCCCGGCACTGGCCCCACTGCAGCCAAGAAGGAAGGGGAGGGGCAGATGAGGGAAAAGGACTTCCCTCTGGAGACACAGAAGTCTCCCTCCCAGGCAGAGAGGCCGCCCCCAGCTGGCTGCGGGGAGGGCTGGAGGTAGGTTATGGGGCAGGGAGAAGAGAAGAGCCCTGAAAACCTTTTCCCTTTAACCTGACATATTTATATATTTACAGTTATAAGGATGGGGGAAGTTTGGGGTGACACTGGTTCTTCAAAGGCAGGGAATGAAAGCCAAATAGCACCCCCAACTTGGTCACATTTTCCTGCCTCCTACCTCCTTAAAACCTTCAGTGAGAAAAGGGGAAACAGGAGGTATGGGGTGGAAGGAGAGAATGCTTGAGGGTCCTGAGCCCACAGCTCACTGCAGAAAAAGATGAGGCAGCAGAGCAGGCGCAGCTGGGTCCCACCAAGAGGAAAAGGGCCACCGATGCCCCACCTCTCCACCAGATCCCCACATCTCCACTCGGCCCCAGGGCGAGGGCTATGCCAGACCCATCTCCTCCAGCACACTGCGTGGCGACTCATCCTCCTAAGGCAGAGACAGACAGAGGGTGGTGGGGAGACACCAGGAGAGACGGGGTGAGGGTGAGGGGGGCGGGTGGGCAGCAATCACAAGGGCAGACCAGGGCAGGGGGGCGGACACAGAGACACGGGGGAGAGGGGAGAGAGAAGCCCAAGTAAGCCCAAGGCTGGAACGGCTGGGGACCCTTCAGGGGAGCTGCCCAGCCTCCTGAGGCCACCCTATACAGCCAACTGAGGCAACCAGACCGAGTCCATCACCACCCAGAGAACCCAAAGCCAGGAGCTTGGTGAGCAGGGGGCTCGACCTTACCAGCTGAAGGGAAGGGAGTAAAATAGGGGCTTGGGAGCTGGGAAACCTGCTTTCCCAGGGCTGGAGGTGGCAGATGGTTGGGTGGGACCTTTTTGTTTTTTTCCTCCAGTGTCGGGGGAGGCAGTAAGAAGTTGGCGTCAGGTCCCTGAGGAAAGTGGACCAGACTGCAGAGATGAGTCATAAGGGTCTGAGCAGAGCACTAGTAACAGGGTGGGTGTGCAAGTCCCAGGGCACGTGTGTGTGTGTGTGTGTGTGTGTGTGTGTGTGTGTGTGATGGGGGACTAGACCAGTGAGGTGACAAGTCGGATTTTACCCTTTCTCCTGCTGCACGGATGAGCCCCCCCTCTCCCCCTCCTCAGAGCCAGCTCAGGCCGGCTTGCTCATCACTGCAGGTTCCGGTGACTCATCTCCTTGCACCACGGCTCAGCAGTGGCACAGCAGAGGGGGGCAGGCAGCACTGGGGTGAGGGCGGGGGTATCAGAGAGAAGAGAGAACCAGCAGCCAGGTGCCCTCCACCCAAACCCCCAAATCCCCAGGGCAAAATCCTGCTTCTGAGCAGCAGAGGCTTTGAGTATGTGTGTGTGTGTTTTAAAAAAAGGGAAGACACCAGGGAAGAGAAAGAATGACCCATTGTGTGCCCCTTCTCCAATTCTCCGGGCAACCCTACACCCCAAGAGAAGCGTGGGACAGAAGAGATCTGGCTGGGATGAGACACTCTGGGTCTCAGGAGGAGGGGGAGGACCTGGTCCAGGCGGGATGTCTGCCCCCCTACTACCTCCTCCCCTGAGCAGTCAGGGCTTGAGGGCCAGCTGGCCAACCTGGCAGCGTGGGGGCCAGACGCCACAGGGAGGGGGGCCGTTTCGGTAGCGATGGGAAGGGGGCAGCTGGGGTCCACAGGTGAAAGATCCAGGGTAGGGAGGGTGCCCTCGGCCACGGTCCTCTTCCTTCTCCTCACTGTCCCGGACCCGTACCTCCTGCAGTAGGTCCGCCTGCTCGATGGCCTTCAGCACACTCTTCTTGGAGGTGTCCTGGACGTCTCCCCCCATCAGAAACTCATCCAAGATGAAGTAGGCCTTCTCAAAGTTGAAGATGATGTCCAGCTCGCAAACCTGGGGGTGGGGGAGGAGGCAGAGGTGAGGGTCAAGGTGAGTTCTCCTGCTCGCCGGCGCCCCAGCCTCCCCAGCTCTTTCCCCACCTTGGCTCCGTGGCCTTCAGGACCACTCTCCACCTTGGGTTCTTGCCCCAGACCTATGTCCTCCCGACCCCTAGGCTTTCGTCCTGGGTTCAGCTTTTCCTTCTCCTGCCTCTTCCTCTGTGATCATGAGATATCAGTTGCTCAAGTCTACCTTTGACCCTGACTCCTGTTGCCTTCTCCTCTAAATCTATGACACAAATCCTACCAGAGGTTGGGTCAGCTTCCCCATCCATCCCCACCCCACTCCCTGCACCCCCAGGCACTGTGACAGCGCAGGGAAGGAGACTCTGGATCACAGAGTAAATGACTTCAATTCTAGGCCACACTCTGACACTAACCAGCTAACTCTTGCTTTAGTCGCTAAGTCATGTCCGACTCTTTTGTGACCCCATATACTATAGCCTGCCAGGCTCCTCTGTCCATGCGACTTCCCAGGCAAGAATACTGGAGTGGGTTGCCATTTCCTTCTCCAGGGGATCTTTCCAACCCAGAGATAGAACCCACGTCTATTGCACTGGCAGGCGGATTCTTTATCACCAAGCTGGGAAAGCCTAGAAGGAAACCAGCTAACTCTACATGCCATTTAATTTCTCTTGAGTCCGTTTTCTCTTCCAAAAATGGAGACACCAACAGCTACTCATGGAATGAGGAGCAAACAGGAGAACCTGAAAGCTCTTTGTAAACTGTTAAGTGAAACACAAATTATGGAGCTATTACTATCCCCATCTAAGACGTGAGCTCACTGCCAGTGCCCAGGCTGTAGCCCAGATCAGTTCATTCGGAATCTCTGGGGGTGATTCCCAGGCATCGCTATTGTTTAAAAAAAAAAACTCTCTAGAAGTCTCCGAAGCAAAGTCAAGGTCAGGAAGCACGGATACTATCTGAACATGACCTCTGTCCTTGTGTGGGAAGTTTGAGCTGAGCTCTAGATGGATTGATCAAGTGGCAGATTCTGGTTCTCACCCTTCTCCCACGGGGGCCTGATGAAGACACATGGGTAATAGGCTTAAGGCTTAAAGAGGGAGATTAATTACTGTTCTCACTGTTCCAACTTCCCCTTTCCTGAGTCAGGACAGAGACTGGAAGGGTCTGAGTCTGGTAGAAAAAGGGGATTGCCGAGCGCAGAAACTGGGGTGGGTGGAGAGACTTACGCTGCCAAAGTATTTGTCCAGGAGCTCCACATATCGGTGGATCAGCTCCAGCGTGATGAGCTCATTGTCTTGGCCCTCGATGGCACAGCAGAAGTAGAGGCTGGCGTATCTGAGGATGGGGACACCGGAGGGATGGATGGCTGGGAGTGCTGCTGGGGCTGCNGCAGCATCAAACAGGAAATGGCCAGTACTCAGTAGATACTCAGCTAGGTCTTGTTGAGTGAGTGAATGAATGCTGCCCTCTTGCATCATTTATCCAGTTCTGAGACCGGGGCCAGCAGTGTACCAGTAACTGATTCAATTAGTTATTCTTTTTAAAAGGCCTTTAGGAATATAAAAAATAAATAAAATTTAATGTAGAATTAAATAGTAACCCAATTCCAGAGACTGCTATCTGTGAAATAGCTGTCTTTCTAAAGTTTTCTGCCCTTCTTCAAATGCCAAATGCCTTCCACTAGTTACCTGGTTCCTAACTACTCGGTAGTATGCCTACAGTGACAGGTGCAGTCTAGAAGACTGAAGAGAAATTGTGATAAAACTATCTCTAATTCAAGGCCCTTAATTCAGAGCTGCAGATCTTAAAGGCCTCAACTCTTAAAGATTCTGTAGGTGATGTTAGGGAAAGGAATAGTGTAGACATGAAAAAGGTTCATCATGTATGTCTAGTGATTGAGCATTCATCTCTTTGTTCACAAGAACTTGAATTATGATACACAACTGTGTAATAAGCAAATGATAGACATAAATCAAATCACAAATTGCCACCTGGGCCACCCAGCACATGCTGTGTCAACTCAATGTGAGACTTACCTTCTTCTCTCATGACAAATAGAGACAGGAAAAAGGTTGCAGGTGCAACAGGAAGCAGCTAAAAAGATTGTCCTGGCATCACCTGTAGCCTCAATATATACCATATACCTCCCAGTGTCATTTCTCTCGGCCATAGGTCACATTTGAGACTTAGAACCTTAACCCAGCGTGCTGCAGCCTCCCCTAGA
>SJYV01047147.1:21232-51051 GCA_006410875.1 Neotragus pygmaeus
GGGAGCAGGTATGAGAAAAGTATGGAGCTCAAAACAGATACCTGCTGAGAACCTGCTGGATGCAACGAGACTCAAAGTAAGAGAAAGGTGCAGGTAAGGAGGCAGAAAAGAAGAGGAGACGCTGATAGAAAAGTGACGTAAGGAAGAGGAGGAGAAAGATGATTAAGAGGAAAGAAAGAGGAAGAAATAAAGAAAATCTTGAAAAGTTAGCATGGGTCAAAGCTAAAAAGGGACGGTGTAACCCAGACACGAGTGTAAAGATGAGACGGAGGTAAATTGCAATACATGTTTTTTGAGAGGATTTGCAAGTGTGAGTGTGTGTCCACATGCTAAAGGACTTTGCATATAAATGGATAAGAGGAAATCTTAAATTTTGTCGTGCCAAAAGCTTAATGGTATATTTCTAGACAATTGTCGGTAACTAATGATGCTATTATTTTTGAGTAGCCCTTGAAGCAATTATTGGTAAGGCCCTACCTGTCTCTGCTTTGTATTCTTTTCTTCTTACTCTTTCTTATGGAGGTCATATGCTTTAATTGCAAGAGGGTGGGCTTAATTCACCTGCGATGCAATCTGGTCTCTGACCCTTACCTGATGTACAGTCTCAGGGGGGTTATTTAAACCTCCATTTCCTCATTTAAAAAGTGAAGATAGTAATACCAACCTTGCAGGTCTGATTTGAGGCTGGATAGAAAGTATCTGAAACACTGTCAACAGTTGATATTGCAATATCAGTAGTAGTTACTGATAACAGTAGTAATTACTACTATTTGCTTTTCCCACCTTCTTTCTTCTAGTACTTTTTGAAGAATCCTTTCTTTTTCATGTCCTTTTCTCCTCTGCCTATGTCATAGGCTTGCCGGTGGCATAGATGTTGGCTGAACTCTCTTGGTGTTATTTTTTTAGGTCAGAAATAATATCAATAAGGTAAGTTGTTAGAGTTAGAAAGGGTACTTTGTTACAGAGTGAAAAGAAGGAATGAGAGTGTGTAAGAAGGACAGAAGGCAAAATAATAAAATGTGTTCATGGGGGAGAGGAGAAGGTTGTTTATAAAGAAGTAATGAGCAGTGAGGCAAAGAAGAGATCTAGGCAACAGCCCGAAGAAATGCGGAAGATCCAGAGATGTAAGCTCCTACACTCCTTGAAAAGATGGCATTTTCTAGAATTCCTTATCTCAACATGCTGTGCCTAGCTGCAGAGAAGATAAGGTTCATGAGAGAATTGTTAGAAATATGGGTTTTGCTCATGTAGAATCATAGACCTAAGTGGTTTAAACTAGCTAGAAGATGGTGGACTATGTTTCTTCATTGTTAGTGAATGATATACATAGATAATCTATGAGTTAGTAGCTCCAATAAACTTGTGTCTGCAGGTAAGTTTGGATTTGATGCAGTGGGAAGTTGGAAGTCATTATGATTGTCCAAGCTGGTGAATAACTTGGTGGAAAACATTTTCAGAAGGTTAATCTTATAGTAATATGGGAACGATTTGAAAGAACAAATGGAAGGCTGCAAGATCATCTGGGACAGGGGTCCCCAACCTCAAGGATCTAATGCCTGATAACTTAAGGTGGAGCTGATGTAATAATAATTGAAATAAAGTGCACAGTAATTATAATGTGCATGAATCATCCCGAAACCACCTCTAGCTATCCGTGGAAAAATTATCTTCCATGAAACCGGCCCCTGGTGCCCAAAAGGTTGGGGACCACCAGTCTAGGAGGCAGTTTTGGGAATCTAGACACAAAGATGAAATGAAAAGTGAAAGTCACTTAGTCATGTCTGACTCTTTGGGACCCCATGGCCTATACAGTCCATGGAATTCTCCAGGCCAGAATACTTTCTCTTCTCCAGGGGATCTTCCCATCCCAGTATTTGAGCCCAGGTCTTCTGCATTGCAGGTGGATTCTTTACCAGCTGAGCCACAAGAGAAGCCCAAGAATACTGGAGTGGGTAGCCTATCCCTTCTCCAGGGGATCTTCCCAACCCAGGAATTGAGAACCGGGATCTCCTTTACAAACTGAGCTATGAGGGAAGCCCAGGGAGTTGGACAACTTTGAGAAATACCTGTAATGCACCAATCAGTTGAAGTTGCGAACTCATCTNAAGAGAAGCCCAAGAATACTGGAGTGGGTAGCCTATCCCTTCTCCAGGGGATCTTCCCAACCCAGGAATTGAGAACCGGGATCTCCTTTACAAACTGAGCTATGAGGGAAGCCCAGGGAGTTGGACAACTTTGAGAAATACCTGTAATGCACCAATCAGTTGAAGTTGCGAACTCATCTAAGTAGAAGAGGAAAAGAATCAAAGATGAGTCTGAAGGATTAATGATGCCTTTTGTATAAATGGAAAAATAGAAGGGGTGAGATTCTCCTTCATAGGTACGGTTAGTGTTTGTGTTGTTATCTGGCAAAGCCCATGCTGTCACCTCCCTGAGCCTTCCCTCCTCTGGTTGTAGCAGTAGTTCCTGCAGTGGGTGGAAGCAGGGTCCAGATGGCCCCTGAAGCCTTTCATTTCTGAGTCTGGGATCTGTCCCTCTCTTACGATGATGCTCCCTGCAGCCATTTCTGGCTCATTCTGTAAGTAGTCATTGTTCTCTGATGATGTCATTTGGAGTCATCTCTGGGTTTTTTTTAACTTCTTCTTTTTTTAACTAAGCAATTGGGACCTTATTGTATGCTGTTCCTAAGCGTCCTGAATACTTTGGGTGGTAGATGTTTGCTGTTCTTTTTCACTCCCTGGTTCTAAACCCCCTTCCTAGGGTTTGGGAATCCTCACATTATGATGCCAGGGGGAAATAACACAACCTCACAGCATAGCATCAGAATTTGCTTTTTGTGCCCACAGCATGAGCCTGTCTGCTGGACTCGGCCAGTCCATCCACCAACCTGGACGTTGATCCGGGAGGGAATGAGGTGGGGGTGGGGTAATGAGGACAGGTAAGGGTCCTGAATACTTTGAATTCCGAATTCAAAGTATTGAATTTGAATTCTGAAGGGTCCTGAATACCTCTGAATTCTGGCAGAGGGTCAGAGGACAAAACCGAGGGCGCAGGTGGAGTGGCACCAATGGCAGCGTCCTGTGCACCGATGGCAGCAAGGGGTACCGTGTAGGCATCCCATGGTTTGTGATTTGGGCCACTGTCTCTAGCATGAGACCTTCTGCTGGTTCCCTGGCCCTCCTGACAATTCCTTGAGCTCCTCAGTTTCCTTTTGTGTTTCGTTTAGCCAGAGTTGGTTTCAGTCCGCAGTAACTCAGGACTCGGATTGGTAAACTTGGTAATCAGGTTGCACCGTCCGTTGGCCACACGTGTGAGTTGGCCCCACCAGTTCAGCTGGTTTGGAAGTGCCTCGTGGGGTGGTGTCTTACTCATCTTTTATTTCTTTACAGCACCTCTCACGTGAAGTCATAATGATTGACTTCAGTTATGACTGGTGTGCGTGGTTACCGCATCTAGATTTTTTTAATTTATTCCTTTATTTCTGTCTATGCTGCAGCTTTCTCTGGCTGTGGTGCGCACTGCAGTGGCTTCTATTGTTGTGGCCCTTAGGCTTCAGTAGTCGTGGCTCAGAGACTCTGGAGCTCGTGCTCAATAACTTTGGTGCGCAGGCTGTTGTCTCGAAGCACATGGGATCTTCCCAGATCAGAGATCTAACCTGAGTCTCCTGCACTGGCAGCTGGTGGACTCTTAACTACCGGACCACTACTGCTGCTGCTAAGTCACTTCCGTCGTGTCCGACTCTGTGTGACCCCCTAGACGGCACCCCACCAGGCTCCCCCGTCCCTGGGATTCTCCAGGCAAGAACACTGGAGTGGGTTGCCATTTCCTTCTCCAATGTATGAAAGTGAAAACTGAAAGTGAAGTCGCTCAGTTGTATCCGACCCTTAGTGACCCCATGGACTGCAGCCCACCAGGCTCCTCCATCCATGGGATTTTCCAGGCAAGAGTACTGGAGTGGGGTGCCATTGCCCTCTCCGACCGGACCACTAGGGAAGTCCTAGATGTTTACATCTTACTTCTCACCCCAAATATGCTAAATTCTAATTTCTAAATAGTAGTACCTATCTAATATCTATTGTCTAATATCTGTTATTCCTGCTGGAGGACAAGCTGTCTTCATTTTGTTTTTCTTGTAAAAATAGTTTATTTGACTGCACCAGGTCTCTGTTATGGCAGGCAGTATTTTAGTCGCGGCAGGTGAGATCTAGTTCTTAAGCTGAGGCGGAACCTCGGATCCACTCCACGCATTAGGGGTATAGAGTCTTAGCCACTGGACCAACCAGGCTTCATTTTGTTTCTCCTGTGCTGAGCACAGGGCCTGGCACACAGCAGGCACCGCCATTGGTTGAATAAACACACTGGATTCCCCCACTGGAAAGTTCCATTGTCATCTCAAACTTCCTTTGCCACAAATGAGTACCTTCCTTCTCCCTTCCCCTGAAACCATCCCATCTCTTGGTTTCCCAGCTACCTTTTTCTCAGTTTGCAGACTCTAAGCCTTGGACAAGAAGGGTAACAAAAAGCATGGCTGTTCAAGGGACAAAGATCAGACTGCTTGGTTAGACTAAGAGAATATATATATGGAAAAAGGGGAATCTACTGGCTAGGTTATCAGAGGAGGGAGGCAGCAGTCTGAAAACCACCCTGGTGACTTGAGACTTCATTCTCAGGTGACTTGAACCTGCCTTGCTATTTATTTTTCTTTGTGATTTTGTTCACATTGTTTTCTGGAATGCCCTGCCATTCCCTCCCAACAGACCCAAATCCCTCTTATTCATCCTATAAGTCTGAACCAAGCAGCCAGTCCTGATGACCCTTGGTGCTCTAGTCTAGACCCCAGTGACTATTTCTACAATGTTCCTTTCAACCATTTTTGCAGTGACTTCCCAGGCGGCACAGTTGAAAGACGCTGCCTGCCAATGCAGGAGATGCAAGAGACTCAGCTTCCATCCCTGGATTGGGAAGATCCCCCGGAGTAGGAAATGACAACTTGCTCCAGTATTCTTGCCTGAAAAATTCCACAGACAGAGGAGCCTGGTGGGTTACAGTCCATAGGTTTGCCAAGAATCAGACACGACTGAGTGACTGAGGGCACAGTACCCCCACAACATTTCAGCTTTTTGGTGTCTATTCTCTGTAGAAGCAGGCAGACCTTATTTTATTATGCTTTGTTTTATTGTGCTTCACAGATACTGAGTTGTTGTTTTTTTTTTAACGAGTTGAAGGTTTATAGCAACCCCACATTGAACAAGCCTATTAACACTATTTTCCCAACAATATTTGCTCACTTCGCATCTCTGTGTCACATTTTCATAATTCTTGCAATACTTTAAACTTCTAAATTGCTATGATCTTTGTTCTGGTGACCTGCGATCGGCGACCTTTGATATTACTGTTATAACTATAGATGCAGTGTTTTGAAAAAGCAAGAGAGCTGGAAGTGGAGCCTGAAGATCTGACTGAATTGCTATAATCTCGAGATAACGCGTGAAGAGCCTTTATTCCAGGTGAACAAAGAAAATAGTTTCTCGAGATAGAATTTACTCCTGGTGCCGTGGCTGTGAAGAAGGCTGAAGTGACGAGAAAGAAGTGAGAGTATTACGTAAACTTAGTTGATAAAGCTATGGCAAGGTCAGAGGGCATTGCCTCTCATTTAGAAAGAAGTTCTGCTGTAAGTAAAGTGCTATCAAGCGGCATTGCATGCTATGGAGAAATTGCGAAGGGAAGAGTCAATCAATGCAGCTGATCGTTGTTGTCCTATTTTAAGAAATTGTCACAGCCATCGCAGCCTTTAGCAACCACCACCCTGACTAGTTAGCGGCCATCAGCATCAAGGCAAGCCCTTCTGCCAGCAAAGAGATTAAAATTATGATGGTTAGTATTTCTTAGCAATAAAGTATTTATAAAGTCCATACATGTTTCTTATTTATTTATTTTGAGGTAGAATTGGTATGCAACATTATATTAGTTTCAAGTGTACGACATAATAATTTGATATTGGCACTCACTACAAAGGACCCCCACAATAAGTCCGGTTAATGCCCCATCACCATAAAACTGACCCTCTTAAATCTTTTTCCCCTCCAAATTCCTTCCCCTCTCATAAACAGATAATCTGTTCTGTGTATCTGTGAGTGTTGTTCTGTTTTCTTTCCTTTCATTTATTCTTGGTTTTGTTTTTTTAGATTCCACAAACAAGGAAACAAAGACCAAGAGTGTTAGTCTTTCTCTGACTTAATTTACTTAGCAGAATACCCTCAACTTCCTGCCATCCGTGTTATCACAGACAGCAAGATGTCCTTTATTATGTAAAGTCCATACTTTTTTTAGACATAATGTTATTGCACACCTAATAAGCTTCAACACAGTATAAATATAACTTTTACATGCACTGGGAAATCAGAAAAATCTGTGTGACTCACTTTATTTAGAGATTCTGGAACCAAAGGTGTGTCTCTCCAAGGTATGCCTGTACTTGATAATAAGAAACATCACTTTATGCTGTTTTAAAAGTGATTTGCACACAAAAAAAGTGCTTCATAGCCCCCAGTATACAGACACGTTTAAAGAAAAACACGTTAAATTTATTGGAGTTCAAACTTGGCAAGATGATGGTGGAAGCCACAGTTGCTCTGCTTCGGAAACTTTCCACTGGAGTCAAAGCGACCTCTGGTGGCCAGGGGACCAAAGGCTGCGTTCGGGACGCTGGTGCTCAAGGCTGGAAAGGCACAGGTGTGCAGGCGGGATGCCCTAGTGACGACATGTGAGGGCAGCACCCTTGACCCTGGCTGCGTTTGAGCCCTCCTGTGTGTTCAGGGTGACCTTGGTAGCCTGGGGCAAGTGATTCAACTTCTGTGTCTCGACAGAAGTGCCTGCTACGCTTAGCACAAGGAAACTCACTTGAGGAACCGCCTTTAAAAAATGATTTGGAAAACAGATGGTGTCTCCTTGACGAGTTTCCCTCTGATAGAGTCATTTTACTATTGAGGGATTTTATAGAATCCGTAGCCATTGCCTATATGAGGGCAGACAAAATTTCTAATGGGTGAGATGAACAGGAAATCAGTTTTACCATGGAGGCAGGGCAGGTCTTGTAGGTTTTTCATCCCTAGAAATAGAGAAAGGGTGGGTTGGAAGAGCCACGGAGGGGGCCCAGGTGAAGCCAAGGAGGGCTGGCTTTGCACTCTGAAGCTGCATCCCTGTCTTTGTCCTCAAAATATCCAAGAAGAGCAAAAGGGGCTTTTAACTGGGGCACTTCCTGGAGCGAACTCCCTCGGTGGTGAAGAGGTCCTTTCTGAAGGACTCTTTTCTTCTGAGCCTTCTCAGCGTGTATGGACAGTGTTTGAATTACATCCTGCAGAATTAAGGCTACAATGTATCCTGCTTTTGGAAGCAGCATCTTGTGCAGAAAAAGGAGGCTCTTGTGGTTTCTAAGCAGATCTGTTTCAGATGGGTAACTCCTCAACAACTAGCCCAGCGCCTGATATCGGTCATCGTTTCAGGGTATAAAGAGGACAAAAGATAAATCTGGATCCTGGTGCCCTGAATTCTTGGATTTTTGCCTTCATGAGCGCAGCTACCCGCTGTGAGCCCAAAGCAGGATCTGTCTAGGAGGCAGGAAGTAGGAGGGATGCCTTGGCACCAGCTGAAGTTTTGGGCACAGGTCTCATTATAGAAGTATCTTGTTAACTAAATGACGCCACGTCTAGGCTTTGTGTCTGTGGTCTAAGCCAGCTCGGAAGAGGCCAAGTAATCTCTAAGGCCTTTTCTCCCCACTAGTTCCACAGTCATATCTTGGCCCTGCCAAGCTTGTCAATTGCACGGTGAGAATAGGAAAGGAAAGATGGAGAAGCCACTGAGGTTAAAAGAGAGCATCTCTCATCCAAAACTGAGAGTAGGGACTTCCCTAGCAGTCCAACAGGTTAAGAATCTGCCTTTCAATGCAGGGGGTGCGTGTTCGATCCTCGGTCAGGGAACTAAGATCCTACATATCGTGGGGTTCCTGAACCAGCCCACTCTAGAGCTCATGTGCCACAACTAAAGAGAAGCCTGCATGCCACAAGGAAAGATCCCATGTGCCACAACTAAGACCTGTGTGTACATGCTAAGTCACTTAAGTCGTGTCTGACTCTTTGCGGCCCCGTGGACTCCCGCCGGGCTCCTCTGTCCGTGTGGTTCTCCAGGCGAGAATACCAGAGCGGGTTGTCACGCCCTCCTCCGGGGGAGTCTTCCTGACCCAGGGGTCAAAACCACCTCTCTCATGGCTCCCCTGTTGGCAGATGGTTTCTTTCACCACTAGCGCCGCCTGGGAAGTCCCAGCTAAAACCCCGTGGAGCCGAATAAACGACAAAATGAAATTTAAGGGCTTCCCTGGTGGCCCAGTGGTTAAGAATCTGCTTTGCAGTACAGGGGACACCGGTTCGATCCCTGGTCCAGGAAGATCCCACATGCCTTGGGGCAACAAAGCCCATGTGCCGCAACTACTAAATGAGTGCCTAGAGTCTGTGCTATGCAAGGAGAGAGTAGCCCCACTCGCCACTAGAGAAGGCCCAAGCACACCAATGGGGACCCAGCATAGCCAGAAATACTACATTTATTAATAACAAATTTTAATAAAAGGTAGAAATAAAGCTGAGAGTAGGTTTGGGGAGGTGCTCGGCCTTGGCCTCTTTCTTCTGGGTCTTGCCCTGATTCCCACTGGCTTTTTAAGGAGAAAAGAAGACTTCCCCTCCAGGCTCGATTGCACTGTGGGGCCCCTCTTACTGCAACAGCCTTATGGGATGCAAACCTGAAATGTAAAGAGAGGAATCCACAAGGAGATGTGACAACCACATCTCCTTGGAACATCCTGGTTCATCGTGTTGGAGACACCCAAGGATGCCCCTGGACTGACCCTCAGGAGGGAAACAGGAATGGGAAGGGTAGCGAGAAAGACTTAGTACATATTAAATGATCGAGGAGGGAGGCGATGAATGAAGACCCTTTCTGGATTTACTCTCCAAAACATTATAATCAAAGTTTGCTCCAAGGCAGGCTAACATAATTTTAGGGAAAATTATAATGTGAAACTTCTTTTAGTTCAAGATCTGAAGTCTTATCTTTTTTTTAATTTGGCTGTACTGGGTCTTGGTTGCAGCATGCAGGATCTTTTTAGTTTCGGCAGGCAAATTCAGCTGTGGCACGTGGGATCTAGTTCCCCGACCAGGGATCGAACCCAGGCCCCTGCATTGGGAGCTCGGAGTCTTAGCCACTGGACCACCAGGGAAGTCCTAAAGTCTGTCTTTATTCATGGCAGTGTACTTATTTAGGTAAGTTGTGAAGGCTTTTTTAAGCTTCAGAAAAGGTAAGATTGGTACCAGGCAAAATGGTCACTTTAAATTGTTTTGTATACCATTTGAAGATGTTTGTGTCACCAGAATCACTCACCTGTGGGATTGGGAGGTTCGTAAAAGACCCTTAATCTCATTGCTAGGAAGTTATCTTATGGATATGGAGCACAAATGCACAGGGATGAAGGTACAAGGATGGCCATCTCTGAATTCTCGGTAACAACAATGACCTATTTTTTAAGCCAGGAAACAAAATGTCAATCAACAATCCACTCCTACCCTTTCAAACTGTTCACATGTCTTAGTATGAGAAGGAATTCCTTATCATTAAAAAAAAACTCACCTCCTCTACCCTGACTGCTGAATGATGCCCACCAGCAGGTCATCTTGGCTGTCCTTGAACACTTACAGTGATGGAAAGCTCACTACTGCTTAACTATCAGACAGTGTTTTGACCAACAGCCCCTGGACAAGAATGGGTTCCTATTAAGACATGATCCAAGTTTCCAGGGTGTCTGGGTCTATCAGTCCCGTCTTTAGGGCTCTGGAGCTGGACAGCACAAGAATTTGACAGCTAGTTCTTGGTACTTTTTTCCATTTAAAAATTCCTGTGGAATATATAAATGGAAAATAATTGGGGGAAGGAGGTCCCCTAGCAAGAGCCTTCAAGATATTGGAAGAAGACAATAAAGGACTGTTCAGGATAACATTTTAAGGAGGATATTAACAACTTATGTAACAAAAGAGCCTTCTTTCAAAGAACCTGATATGTCGATGGGGGTGGGGAGGATAACATACACACCCCAAATTAAACAGCATACATGCATGCAAGCACTGTTACACACCAGGAGAAAGGAAGGTGAGTTCTTGCCAAGTAGAGAGCGACGATGTTGACTGGATCCACTGGGAATCCAGGGTGGAGGAAATGGATTTGGTTTGCGTTTTGAGAAATGGGGAGTGGGGTAGGTACGGGAAGGATGGGAACATTTGGTGGGGAAAGAAATGAACAGAATGGGAAGTGGCAGGGACACTGAGAAGGGGTGTCTGGGTGGGTGGCAGCTGTCTGAGGAACCCTCTTTCCTATTTTTTTTTGGCCATGCCATGCGGCATGTGGGATCTTCCCCAAACAGAGATGGAACCCACGCCCCCTGCAGTGGAAGCACAGAGTCTTAACCCCTGGACCACCAAGGAGGTGCCTCTTTTCTTTTCGAGGATGAGGCCCAAAGGGAGAAGCACGTCCTACACGTGTCCCCCCCGGGGCCTTCTTGCAGGCTCTGGTGGCCAGCTCTGCAGATTCACCCAGGACAGGTCAGTGTGCCTTGCCCCTTGCAGATGTGTGTTTCATAAAGATCCCAGTTCATCAGGTCTGTAAACTGATAGGGTCTGGATTTTGTGCTGTGTGAAACAAGGAAAGTCACGGCCAAGGACTATTTTGGAATATTCTTTTTATTTATTATTTTTTTAAAAAAACTTTTTTTTTACTTGCTTCTATATTAAAAGTGGAAAAGCAATTTCAAGAGCCACGGACCCCACAAGCGGGGGTACCGAGTGTGGCCATCACTGTCCAGTGCATCAAGAAAAAAGAAAAACAAAACAAAACACACACAAAGAAGGAAGGTTTTTCACTGAAGGGCACAGCCGGGTGATTGTTAGGTTCTGTTAGGTTACATTCATTCGACATCTATGTGCAATTCTTCAATAAACGGGTCCTCTCTCTGTACCCCCTCAGCTAGCTGGCTTTCAGAAAGATTATCTGCCGGAGGTAACTGAGCCCAGCTCACCGTCTCTCTCACTCCCTCTCTCTCACGCGTCCACCGCTTGCACACAGCAGCCGGAAATGACACATTGAAGTGAGTCACCAGCGCGGCTGTGAGTCACCCTGTAATTGGGGAAAGTTCTGTCCTGCTGGGTCGTGGAGCCCCTTGGACTCCTGCTCCTACATACACTGGAAAATTCTGAAGCCACTCCGTCTCCCTTCACCCACCACAACCTTTCGGTCCCTAAAAGTGAGCCGAAGTTGGAGAGTCCTGCCAGGGACGCTGCTCCATCGGGTGGAAAATCGGGGAAAGGAGAGGCGCGGGGGCGCCGGGCCTCCACCAGGTGGCAGTGCGGGCCCCGGGAGGCTGGCCACCTGGTGGAGGGGAGGGACAGGCCAGAGGCCTCTCCTGAGAGGCAGCGGCAGAGCCCCCAAAGGGAACACGGTGAACACGGTTAAATAATTTACTTTCTCCGTAGACCCTTCTCTCTCCCAAGCGCACAAGGACAAGGATGTGATAAATATTCAGGCACACCCCTGGCATCTCACCTTCCCCACCAGGAGATGGGAGGCAAGAACCAGGCACACACCTCGTCTCTCCTTCCGTTTCTGCAACATCAAGTTTGTGGGAAGCAGAAACCTGCTTCTCTGAGTAAACAAGTCACCTACACTCTAAAATAATATACACACACTGTTTCCTGGGGAGGGAGCAGCCGGGCCTGGGTGGGTCTCGAACCTCGGAGCTGGGGAAGGATGGACCTTGGCATGAAAGGGTGTTTCTCGCCTTGGCCTTCTCGGGCCTGCTGCCAGCCTTCTCAGCAGTGGCAGACAGCGCAAGAGTGACGGCAACACGACCGGAACACACATTTCTAGCGAGCACACAAAAGCTCCTTCGTGTAAGCCTTGTGGCGCCATCCTACCAGGGCCTCGGTGGGATCCGGGACCCAAGACCTGACCAGGCAGAGCGATGGGCAGAAGCAGCTGGGCCAGCGGCCCTGGGAGTCCTTCAGTCCAGTTGGGAGGCCGGCTGGGTGTGATGCCTCCCAGTCTCTCCCAGGGTCTCCATTGGAGGGTTTAACTCAAAGGTTCTCTTTGCCCCTCCTGAGAGAGCCCAAAGTTAGGTCTAAGAGGCAGATTCGAAAGAATTTACCATGGAAAAAATAAAAAAATAAACATCTTCTCTTTTTCCAGAAAAATGAATTAATAAAAATTCTTTGCTCCGGACTTTCTTCCTCTTGGACATCTCCAGTTCTGTCCCAGATGAAGGCTGCCTTCCTCACGGTCAGGGTTCCATCACTTGGCCCATGAACAGGACAGTTCCTGAGGACGGAAGCATCACAGGAGATGAGAAGTCGGGGGAGGCGGGGGACAGCTCACCCAGCTTGGTGTTTATGGATGAACTGAGATAATGGGGACATGAGTGAGTGTTCAGAGGCACAGCTGTTCTAGTGACTAAGCTGGGCTGAGGGACAGACGAGCACCCTGTCTGGAGAAAGAGCACTCCCCTCCAAGAAGTGGAAGGGGAACACAGCCGTGATTCATTGCCTGGAGTCCTCTTGGGGGAAGTGGGGGTGTCTACACCTGCCTGGATGGTACCCAAGTCCAGGAGAATGGGGAGGGGGGCCGAGAGTGGCGGGGCCTCTCAGGTCCCCGGCTCACCTGTGGGGTTGTGCCGTACCACGAAGAGGAAGGGTCTGTCCATGATGACCTCCTCGGGGGCCATTCGGGCGGAGACTACAAGGGCTGGAAGAGACAGGACAGAATCTTAGAACAGAGGGACGTGGGTGCTGGCGCCTGGATGGGTCACAAGTGATCCATGACACCAGCGCTGGGGCTGGGGGTGGTTTGGGAGGCTTCGTTGTTTCCTGGTGCATGTGTGCTCAGGCATATCCGACTCTGTGACCCCACGGGCTGTAGCCCACCAGGCTTCTGTTTCCATGGGATTTTCTAGGCAAGAATACTGGAGTGGGTTGCCATTTTCTACTCCAAGGGATCTTCCCAATCCAGGGATCGAACTTGCGTCTCCTGCATTGGCAGGCAGATTCTTTACCACAGTGCTGTCAGGGAAGCCAATAATCATAGCAGGGAGTTCCCTGGTGGCATAGTGCATAAGAATCCCCTGCCGATGCAGGAGACACGGGTTTGCTCCCTGGTCCAGGAGCATTCCACAAACTGCAGAGCAACTGAGCTCCTGTGCCATTGCTGAGCCCGCAATGTGAACCCAGAAGTGTCAGGGTGTCCTCTAAGGCAGTTGGGTAGAGCTCAACAGCTACTCACTAGAGTAGCGAAAGTGAAAGTCGCTCAGTCATGTCCAACTCTTTGCGACCCCATGGACTATACAGTCCATGGAATTCTCCAGACCAGAATACTGGAGTGGGTAGCCTTTCCTTTCTCCAGAGGATCTTNAATTCCCCTGCAAAGGCTAGCTGAACAGAAATCTGGTCTGTAGCTTGTGTTTCTGAGAGTCGAGCCCAAAGAGGACTCCAGCAGCGAGGCTTTGGGGAGCTTGCTCTGCCTCCCACCAGGGCACGACTAATTACCTCCGTTCTTTGAAAGAGAGAGAGGGCGTGCTAACCAACTAAATCACCCTCTTTCCCTAAGCCTGGCATTATGGCATCTGGAAATGTGGGGTCGGCATAGTGGGAGGCTTCCCCACGATTCTGGAATGGACCCAGCCTCAGCCTCCAGCACCCTCTTCACTTCTGCAGAAGAATTTTTAAAATCTGTTTCGTGGCAAGCCAGCTAGAAGCCAGAGTTCAGGCTTGCTTCATCTGCACAAGTGATTCCTTTTGTCTCCATTGTGTGGATGTGACTTGAAGAGATGGAGGTGGGAGTGAGGAGTGTTCATAAAAGGGTGAGGACCAATGCATTCCCCGGCCCCCCACCTCCCATCATCTCTGCGGCTCTTCCTCTGGCTAACTTTTGCTGGGTATCCAGGGGGTGGTGGGCGTGGTGTGGTCTTGAAAAGCTCCCCTCCACCCCCACTCCCGCTGCCCTCCACCGCAAGAGGGAAGATGAGCAGAATCTTAATCAAACCCAGGCCAGAGTGTGTCCCATCCGCACCCACGCAGCAGCTCGCTGCCCTGAAAACGTCAGGTTTGGGAAACTCCACTTGTGGGTGAGGGGGTGCGTGTGTGGCAACAGCAGGGAGCCAGAGGAGCGGGGAGGGGGAGGCAGAGGGGCCTAGAGCAAGGGGTGGCTTACTTGGGCAGAACCAGGAGGCGGGTCAGTCTGGTCATATTCCCTTTCCACTGGCTGATGAGCTCAGCATCCAGAATGCTGGTGAGGGCAGAGAGCGGCACCTCTTTCTCATAGGGGGCAGCTATGAGCATACTGAGAGTGTTCCCGTGGTAGGGCAATTCCAGGATGTCGTAGTAATGGCCGTCGGGGGTGGTAAACTCAGCTGGGAAAGACACCAAGATGGAACATTGGCAGTAGCTCCAGCTCCTGTTGATTCTAACCCGGCGTTGGCTTTCCCTCTAGTCCTCCCGGCCCCTCCATCCTCTCTGGAAGCCAGCTCTCCATCCTGGCTCTTGAGGCTCCCCACCCCCCCGCCGCTGCCACCACCACTCTCCTGTTCAGGGTTTCTAGTTCCATTTGCCTCCTCTTCTGCCAGTTCACAGTGTCTTCTGGGCATTCTCTGTCTCAGGTTGACCTTCTTTACCTTCACACCCTCCTCCCCAGTCTCCAGCTATTACTTCATTCTGATCCCCACCTCCTGAATCTCAGCCTTCAAATAGCTTTTCCCCAGGAGGAAGCCCAGGTTATCACATCAGAACCACATGAAGATGAGAGATGGTATCAAGTGGTCAAGTGGGATCCTAAGGCAATTTCTGGATTTCAGCTTCATCTTGCGCAAGATAAGCTTCATCTTGCCCGTGTCTCCTACTTGGGAAGTCTTTGTTGCAGCTGGGGTGTGTTCTAGGGTTTCTCCTCCCTTGGAGTGGACCACCCCAGGGATGAGGTTCAGTCACTGTGGGACCTGGGGGAGGGAGAGTCTTGCACTTACTGTAGTTGAACTTGTTGGTCTGAGCCATCATGGGCACAGAGACGGTGCTGCCATCAGACTTGTGGAAGAGGCGGTGGTGGGTGCTCGACTCTGGGAAGGGCATCTTCCACTGGCCGTTGAAGTAGAGGGCATTTACGAGGACCAGGCGCGTCAGCCGGTCCACAGCCCCTTCACCAAGTAAGTCGCTGATCATGCCTAGAGGAAATCCAGGTGATCAGGAGGCTGGATGTTGTTTTAATCCTTTTAAGTGGTTCCCTTGAGCTCCCAGTCCTCAAATGGACGTGTGTCAGAGGGGATCCCATCAGCAGATGGACTGGGTAAGGTTTAGTGAACCAGTCTAGCTGCTTTCAACCCGTTCCATCTTCCTAAGTGTCTCAGAAAGCCTTCCAGCTCACCACACTGCCTTGGTCCTGGGATCCTGTCTAGGATCAGACCTGGAAATGTAAGTCTCCCCTTACTTTGTTCCCTAAGCTGTAGTCTTGAAGGACTGGGTTTGCCCCCTGCCATGGGCTATTACTGTTCTTCTAACATCGCACAGTACTTTTTAGGGATGCCTTTAGAGGTGGTTCAGAGGGCAAGTCTAATTATGGGAAAAACAAGATGGTTTGATTCTTAAAGCACTTGACCTTCTGTCCACAGAGCAGAAGGTGCTGGAAGGGAGGGGTCAGGACGCTTGAGGCTTGAATCCCAACCTCTGCACGCTCTTGGGCCTGGCCTCCTTTCTCTGCCTGCTCACCTTTCGTGTGTCTTTTCACCCAGTCGTTGATGATGAACCTGGCTCTCTCCACTTCAGAGAAGTCAACCTGCTTGACCGTGGTGCGGAACAGCCTGAAGAAGTTGGGCATGAAACCGCGGACCAGCTCTAGGTCCCGCTGCACAAAGATGGAGTCAGCTGTGCTGATCTCATCCTTGTTCCACGGCCCCATGAGCTCCTTGTACAGTCGGTGGAGGGCAGGGGCCATGCCCTTCTCTGGGCCAAAACAGGGAGGGAAAGACACATTAACTCCTTTTGAACCCAGGGCTCCCAGCAGGGCCACCTTCCCCCAGACCTGCCCACATGGGCGGGACTCTTCTGCTCCCCCAAGGGTCTCTGAAGGGAGATTTTATTCCAAATCTTAATCTCTCCTGCATCTCCCTCTTTTCCCCCAAAATCACGGGTCCTAACCCTGGCTTTGGCTTAGAACATTTTTATCTGTTTTTAAGTTATAAACACTAACCTTCTTCTTTGGATGACAATAATAGTTATGTTAGGTAGGCCTTTCACATGCATCATTTTGGAGTTCATCCTTACAACAGCCCCATGTGGTAGATCCCCATTTTGCAGATGAGAAAACTGAGGTTCAGAGGGGTTAAGATCACAAAGTGCAGGAGTAGTGAGGCAGGGCCCTTTTACACCAGATCCACTGGCTCATACACCTGTGACTGGCCAAGAGCCAAGTGACCCAGGATTGTGGTGGGAAGGCGAGGCAGTGGTCCATCCCTGCCTCAGGCAGGACAGGAGCTGGCTCACTAAGCCGGAGCCAGCCCTCCCTCTGCTCCTGGTTAGCTGCAGCCCTGTCCTGGAAGACTCCCTGAGTGCCCGCCTCCCTCTCTGCCCGTCGCCTCTCACCCTCAATCTTGAATTGCATTGCCTCTTGGATCTGCTGTCGGGTTTCTCCTCCTGTGGTCAGCTGCAGCATGGCCAGGACTGAGGCCACCCCATAGGGTGAGAAAACCACGTTGCGGTCCTTGGAGGCCTGCACCACCTGCTGAAACACCTTCACTCCAAAGTCTGTGGCCAGGCTGGCCGCTGGAGACTGGTGCTGGTAGGAGGCAGACCCTCCACCAAAGACGAGGGCCAGGCCCAGGGCGAGGCAGGCAGAGACCGGAGACATGCGCATCCTGGAATCAGTGGGAAAAGACTGGATGAAGTGGATAGCTCTGAAAGGACGGAGAGGGAGTAGGGATGGTGGCGGCCCAGCCACGGCCAGGCTCCCATGTTTGCCGCTGGTGTGTGGTACGTGAACAAGCGGGCAGCATAGAAACCGTGGTGGGTTCAGATCCTGAGCATTTTCCCCTCTGTCTCAGCCCTGGGGAATCTTGAGTGCATTTTCACCTGCGGGAATCTGGAGCCCGGTGGCATCTCTTCCTTCCCTTCCAGGAGGCTGAAAGGCTACATTATAATAGCATCTGTGATTTACACAATGCTTCCTAACTCTTTTATAATGCGTTCACAATCGTCATTTTATTCAAGTTAGCAGGCGTGGAAAACCCCTTTCTTGAGCTGGGAAGGGGGGAATGTCTTCCATGGAGAGGGTCCTAGAGAGGCGAGGCCCTTGCTTCTGGGTGGTGGGATTGTTGGGGCGTCCAGACCATCTTCCCCGCTCCCCTGTGATCACCGCTGGAACGGGGGTCAACTCAGGGCTGCAGGACTCCGGGCCGAGGGAGGAAAGCGGAACACTGGGGACCACGGACAGAAGGGACTCTGCAGACGGCAGCTCTCTGCCCTAGCCGGAGGTACGGAGGCGGAGAGGGTTCGCTTTGCTCTTACCTGAATTTCTCAGAGTGCCTTGGGATGGGCGGTTTGTTCCTGCTACCGCTGCGGGTGTTGACGGTGGTAGCCCTTCCTCCACTGGAGAGGGGGTGTGGCTCTCTCTGGACGGTGCTCTTGGCCCTTCAACCAGAAGCAGCTCTGCTCCACTGCAGGCTTCTGCCTCCCTTTATACCAGATGTGAGCCGGAAGTCGATTAACTCATGGTTCGGCCCCGCCTACTTTTTGGCCCTCTCAGCGCTTCCCTCTGTGGGACTTGCTGAGGCATCCGTGTGTGTACGTGAGAGAGAGAGAGAGAGAGGGCTCTGGAACAATTGAGCCAACCCTGGTTGCCTGGGCCCCAGGGCCACCCTTGATCTTGCTGCCCTCGGTCTCAGGACGTTAAGCCAATTTGACCCCTGGCACCCAGTGTTTACGTTCCCCAGAGCTCCGTGTGGGGAGAGTTTACACTTCCTCTTTGTCCTTGGGAGAATCAGATCAGTACATAGTTATCAAAGCTCAGGATCCTGCAACTTCCTTGTCCATCAGCCCAGTGCGCTGGTTAAACTGGGAAGAACACTCCACCCTCCTTTTGGCCGCATCCCAGAAGCCAGAGGGCACGCAGCGTGCCTTGTTGATTGTCTGGGTTTTGACTGTCTAGGACATGAGGATTCCCTCCCGTCTTTCTCTCTCTTCTGCCAAGTGCCCGCCTGCCCGCCGTCGGGTGAGGCACGGCTGACTCCCCCACGTGTCCAGACTCTCCCGGTGCCCCCAGGGCTCTCTTTGTGTCAACAGCTCTGTCTGGCTGGGTTTTGAGGTGTGCTGGGTGGGGTGGTGGCTTACCAAGGCAGAAGGGTAAAGCCTTGGCAGGGGATCAGGAGCTCAGTGTGTAGGTTTCATTTCTATGAACTGCCTGCTGCGGCTGCGGAGGAGTACTCCTTAACCTTTTCCTCCAGATCAGATGATGGGTATTGGCTGGAGGCTAGTGACTAGGTCTGGGCTGCTGCGTTTAGGGCTCTGGTGGGGTCAGGCACCCTTGGCTGTGTAGCTGGATGTCATGGACAGGGTGGGGCTGAAAGGGCCCTGGGGGCCTGGGTGCCCTGGACTTGAGGGTCCACACACTGTCATGCTCTGTGTGGGTGGTGGGATTCAAATGGGGGTATCCATGGAGACAGCCAACAGCAGCATCGCAGGAAGCTGAAGTGGGTGGATGTGTCGGGATGTTTGTTTTGGAATTTGTCAGTAAACAGATACCAAGGGCAACCACAGCTGGAGGCCTTTCCCATTTTCGCTCTGCCTCCGCCTTTGTTTTCTCCGTTGCTCCTGGGATCCAGGTGGGGGTGCGGGTAACAGGGAGAGAAGGGGAAACCTCAGCTGGAAAGTTAGGGTCACCGACCCGTTCCCAGGGCCAGACTGTTCATCTGTCACTGCTTCTTGTTTATGTCTGTCTTCGTCTGGTCCAGAGTCCCTGAGAAAGTGGTCAGCCGCGAGGAGGAGGAGCAGTCACGCCTGCTGTCCCTCGGATGGAGAAAGCAGAAGTCCAGTCCCCAAGCCATTTCCGACTCCCAGAAAGGCCCCAGTGACTTGCCCTCCACCTTTGGGGGCCACAGGGGGACAGGGAGCTGGGAGTCTGGGTTGGGAGAGCCACGCTCCAAGTTGGAAGAGCAGCGGGTCCAGAGTCGGCGGGACCTGCCCTCCAGGCACCCTACTGCCTGGCCTCTCCAGTCATTCAGCTGAGTCTCATCCCTCCCTCTGTGGGCTACTGAGGCCTTGGCCACAAAAGCCCGCTGTTTTCTGGGATCACCTGGGCCCTGCCAAGGACGTGACGACTTCTGTCCCCATCCCTGGACCTGAATGATTCTGAGGTCATTCCAGAAAAGCCATTCTGTTCCCGGGCAGCGCCTGGGAGCAGCTCTGTGTCCTGCTGGGGAGAGAAGGGGCACATTTTTACTTTGGAAACAGAAAGGGCTGACTTACTAAGGGGTTATTTCCCAAACCAGGGAACCCATCTAAGTGTTTGGGTGTGGATTAGAAGCGGAGGCAAAGTCTAGTGGAACTGGGTCCCATGCTGGGTTTTCTGATGGTGTCCTTTTGTCTTTCTGAGCAGCTGGGGCCACCATATGATCTGAACTAAGACTTGTCCGTGGCCCCTGCTGCTCCTCTCTGTGAAATGGCCTCGTCTGTCCCAACACCCCCCAACCCCGGTCTGCCCTGGGGAGACCTTCCCCGCCACAGTGGCAGCCGGATGGCCCGCTCTCCCAAAGCAGTACATGCATGAGCGCTCAGTCGTGTCTGACTCTGTGCGACCCCGTGGACTGCAGCCTGCCAGGCTCCTCTGCCCATGGGATTCTCCAGGCAAAAGTACTGGAGTGGGTTGCCATGCCCTCCTTCAGGGGGATCTTCCTGACCCAGGGATCCAACCCGCATCCCGTGACACTCTTGTACTGCAGGAGAATTCTTTCCCACTGAGCCACTGGGGAAGCAGGCCCTCAAGCAGACCTGCCGGCGTATCCTCCTCAGAACCTAGCCTGACTCAAGGGGACGTCACTTTCTCTCCTTTCCCTGATGCCCCAAACTAACAGCTGTGAGCCCATCACTTCTTTTAAGCCTGGGCTCTTTTGTAAGAGGTCAAAAGTCCCTGCTGTTGAAATAACTGGAATCGGAGATAAGAGGATGAGTTACGCGGCTGTGGATTGCTCAGGGAAGTTCCAGCTATAGCTAACTAGGAAGGCTGTTTCCAACTGCACTTCGGCAGGTGGTTCGTGACAAGGCCAGACTCATCGCTTTCCGAGCCTGTCCCGCCCCGCCCCCCGCCNCCCACTCCCCCACTCTGCTCTCCGTGACTCAGTCCCTCTCTCCCTCGCCCTCGCCCTCATCCTCGTGTGCAGAATCCCTTTTACAGTCAAAGGCTCTCTCTGCTCCAGGCCGTCCTGTGGGGAGAGGAGGGGCCTCCTGTCAGTTACACAGGCTCCCTGGAATGTTGGAGCCAGCCTCCCAATTCTTGGTGATTTCACTGGGAGAGCCGGGGGTGGCAGGAGGCTGGGGTCCTGCTAATTCACAGCACTATTTCTGGCCTGGTTGCTCTCCAAACATCACAAGGCCCAAAATAGCCTATGTTTGGGCTGGGCTCTCGCCAGCCCTCCTCTCCCCACGTCGTAAGAGTGAGCAGAGGCCAGGGCTCTGTGTCAGCCTCTTCTTGTTGAAGATCACGGCCCTGGGACAGCCTCAGCCCCTCCAGGATCCCCCATCACAGTGGCGCCAAGCCTGACTTGCCCCCCGAGTCCGATTCTATGGAGCCCCTCTCCTTTCTGCCTTCTCCAGCCCCCACTTCTCGGCATCTATCTTACATTCCTGAAACAGGAAAATTGGCATACCTCCGCCATGGGAAGCTTTTCTTCTCTACTTATGTCACAGAGTCTCAGAGCAGGAGGGCTTTAAGAACCATCTGGTCCAGTCCTTTGAATTTGCAGGGTGATATGTGTGAGGCCAAACAGCGACCTCCCATAAGCGAGAGCAGTAGTGCCTGCTGGCCTGGCCTGGCCAGGGTTCTGACACTCAGCTACTTACGCGTCTTTGGGCAGAAATGAACTCTGCGGCCCTTGGGGGTTTTATGTGCAGGTAGTTAGGTAGACAGAAGTTTTTTGTTAGACAGACACCGATTCCCACCCTTCAGGGTGGTTGTGAAGATGCAGTGAAATAGTGTGTCTGGCATGTTCCAGTCTCTCACTAGCAGCCGCTCCCAGCTGGGGCAGAAGCACGACAGAAACCCAGACAACCTGAGCTGTTCATTCTTGCCTTAGGCACGCGCCTGGGTCACATAGTTTGAGTTCTCTCAGTGATAAGCGGAGTGGGTGGAAGGCCCGAGGAAGTGGACTGGCTGGTTACCCAAGAGAAAGGCTGCCAGCCCCTCTGTCCATTTCAGGCCAGATCCCCAATTTCACTGGAGTCCTGACATGCTCGCCACTGGCCGATTTTGCAAGCTTCATTATTTTTAAAAATCGTTTATTTATTTCTGGCTGTGCTGGGTCTTCGCTGCTGTGCGGGCTTCCTTTGCTCCACTTGTGACAAAGTGGGGGCTACCCTCTGGGGCGCGCGGGCTTCTCATTGTGGTGGCTTCTCTTGCTTGGCCTCTGGGACACATGCACTCAGTAACTGTGGCTCACGGGCTCTAGAGCGCAGGCTTCAGTAGCTGGGGTGCGCGGGCTTAGTTGCTCTGTAACAGCTGAGATCTTAGTTCTGGGACCAGGGATCGAACCTGTGTCCCCTGCACTGGCAGGCAGATTCCAAACCACCAGGCTGTCAGGGGAAGCCCCCTTTCTCAGGCTTTCGATCCTGGGAAGAGTTTCCTCTCTGGGCTGCAGGGTCACGTGTGGACCCCACGGATATGTGACCCAAGTCTTGAACCCTCCAGCATACCAGGAAGGAGGGGGGCTTGTTTTATCAGCTGGTAAAAGCTAGGCTGAGTTTGACCTACTCTTCTAGTCTTGGTTCTCTGGCCCCGTCTCTGCCACCCACATCCCCTGTGTCTTGTGTCTTGTTGATTCCTCTCTGACACCCCATGACAACCGAACCGCTTTTACAGGAATTCCCTCACCTTACAGTTGTTTCCGTGCCTGCCCTCCACTTTGCTGTGGCCATCGCCGTATCTCATTTATCCTCGTTTGTCTGGGGAAAGGTCGCTGGGGGGCAGTAGCCTCTCGGAAGGGCCTCTTATAATGTGTTCAATGAGCCTTAGAGACCCTCTCTGGCCCCCAGGGCAAGAAAGCGCCTGTTCTCTTGGGAGAAAGAAGCAGAGAGAGTAAATGGGACCCAGTGTAGTCACGGAAGGAAGTCTGGGGCAGATGGTGTGAGCGATTTCTGGGGTAGGTGTCCCGGCAGAGCTCACCAGTGGCTGTCAGAATGCGGTAGCTCGGGCCTGGGAGCCCCCCACCCCCACCAGGGGCCACCCTAGCCTGATCCCAACCTCCTCCCACTTCTCTCTCCCCGTATGCTGGGGTCTAATTTTGATCCACTTTTTTCCTCTTTACCAGAACTCTTTCCTCATTCCCTGCATNAGCCCCCCACCCCCACCAGGGGCCACCCTAGCCTGATCTCAACCTCCTCCCACTTCTCTCTCCCCGTATGCTGGGGTCTAATTTTGATCCACTTTTTTCCTCTTTACCAGAACTCTTTCCTCATTCCCTGCATTCCTGAGCCTCCCCTTAGCACTTTCTCTGGACACATCCTGTTTCACTTTACCCTGCCTGCTACGTAAGTCTTCCCCGAAATGCCCAGTTATTGACAATCAACACTCCATGATTTGATTCAGAGAAACACAGGATTCTTCCTCCCTCAAAGGCACAGACCCACGTCCTGGGACAAATTAACATGTATGCAATGATTAAATTAGAACCATCTGTCAAACCATCTGTATACAAAGCAGTGAGACTTGGGCCATCAGGATAGCTCTGAATGTGGAGGGAGGGCTTCCTGGAGGAAGAGGAACTGATGCTGGGTTGTGAGGGAAAAGCAGAGGGGAGCGTGGTTGGGGTGGGTCAGAGGGGGACAGGCCACAGAGCCCAGGACGGGAAGGGGTGACGATGTTCCCATCCCCTCTCCACCCATCTTCCCCTCTGGGCAGCACCCCTGTCTGCTGGGGCATCCTGTCTCCGTCATGCTGTCTTCATGGGCTTTCATGTTCTTCTAAGTCTGCTCTTTCCGTAGCCTCCCCAAAAAGGTACTTGAAGTAGATGCTCCTTCTGGAATCTGCATCCTGGCTCTGGACACAACCAGTTTACTGAGCCGGGCAGACGCCCCAGGAGACGGTGATCCTGGGTCAGTGGGGATCCTGTGGGTGGCGAAGGTCCCAGGAATGAAGCAGCCCAGTGATGCAACACAGATGGAATTTGCCATTGGGGAGCCAGGGACGTCCCAAGTCGCTGACCATTCTTACTTCCTCACCATATGAAAGCAGGCCTTCTCTACGTGCCTTTTTATCTGAGTCACCCGGGGAGGCCTCAGCTGGCTTGGCGAGCAGGAAGGCAGTGGGGCTGTTGGCTTGCTTGGATCAGTTAGAGCCCAGAACCCTTCCCATGCCCTTCTGGGTCTTTTGGCGACTGAAAGAGTGTGAAGGAAGGGGAACAGAAGGACCTTAGCGTGGTTCGGGGGGTGGGGGTCAGGGGACAACTGCCTTCTCCTCCACCAGCTCAGCTTCATTCAGGAGCTTCTCTGGATCTCTTCTGGGACATGTTTGATGTGACATTCAGAGGTGCCTTCAAAGAGCTTGCAAGGCAGTCACAGTCCTAAGCAACACTTTCTATCCCCTTGCAGGCTGGAGGCCACCTAGAAACGCTTCCCGCCTCTGCCCATCCCCCACTTTGTGAGCCCCTGTTTCCTGAACCCACTCCCTTCTCCAGAGAACCCAGCTCCTCGTAGTCACTGCTCCTGTCCTTCACATCTCCCTCAGGAGTCCTGCTTTTCTCTCCCAGATCTTGGTTGCTGTCTCCTCTTGACTTCAGAGAGCCTGTCCTAATTGGGAAAGGAGTCCCAAGGAGATCCATCACTGGAAGATTCCCCTTCCCCTCCTGCTGAGCACAATCAGGGCACCGTATCTGTAGGTTCTGCATCTCCGGAGGCAACCAACTAATCACATCACAGTTGACTGAATCCCCAGATGCAAGATTCGCAGATGCGTTACCTGCGCGTACAAAGAGCAAAGCAGGAGGTTGCTGNTCCTGCTGAGCACAATCAGGGCACCGTATCTGTAGGTTCTGCATCTCCGGAGGCAACCAACTAATCACATCAGAGTTGACTGAATCCCCAGATGCAAGATTCGCAGATGCGTTACCTGCGCGTACAAAGGGCAAAGCAGGAGGTTGCTGTTGTCGTTCAGACACCCAGTTGTGTACCACTCTTTATGACCCCGTGGACCACTGCATGCCAGGCCTTCCTGTCTCTTTCATCTCCCAGAATCTGCCCAAGTTCATATTCACTGTATCACTGATGCCATCCAGCCATCTCATCCTCTGATGCCCTCTTCTCCTTCTGCCCTCAATCTTTCCCAGCATCGAGGACTTTTCCAACGAGTTGTCTGTTCACATCAGATGACCACAATGCCAGAGCTTCACCTTCAGCATCAGTCCTTCCAGCAAATATTCAGGATTGTTTTCCTTAAGATTGGTTTGATATCCTTGCTATCCAAGGGACTTTCAGGAGTCTTCTCCAGTTTGAAGGCATCAACTCTTTAGCATTCTGCCTTCTCTATGGCCCAGCTCTCACAACCATACGTGACCACCAGGAAGACCACAGCCTTGACTATACGGACCTTTTTCAGCAAAGTAATGTCTCTGTTTTTCAACACAGTGTCTATGTTTGCCATTGCTTTCCTGCCAAGGAGCAATTGTCTTCTGATTTCATGGCTGCAGTCACCACCTGCAGTGATTTTGGAGCCTAAGAAGAGGAAATCTTCCATCTTTTCCCCTCTATTTGCCACGCAGTACTGGGGCCAGATGCCATGATCTTGGTTTTTTTTTTTTTTTTTTAATATTTAGTCTTAGGCTGGCTCTTCCACTCTCCTCCTTCATCCTCATCAAGAGGCTACACCATTTTATATAAGGGTCTAGCAAGACTGAGTGCTTCCCGGGTAGCTCAACTGGTAAAGAATCCACCTACAATGCAGGAGACCTGGATTTGGTTCCTGGGTCCGGAAGATCCCCTGGAGAAGGGATAGGCTACCTTCTCCAATGTTCTTGGGCTTCCTCGGTGGCTCAGATGGTAAAGAATCTGCCCTCAGTGCGGAGACCTGGATTCGATCCCTGGGTGGGGGGCTACAGTCCATAAGGTCACAAGGAGTCGGACATGACTGAAGTGACTTAGCAGCAGTGTAACTGCGGATTTGGGTATCTGCAGGGCCCTTGGGCTTCCCTGGTAGCTCAGGGGGTAAAGAACCTGCCTGCAGTGCAGGAGACCTGGGCTCAATCCCTGAGACTGGAGGATCTCCTGGAGAAGCAAATGACTACCCACTCTAGTATTCTTGCCTGGAAAATCCCGTAGATCCCGTAGATAGAGGAGCCTGGTGGGCTGCAGTCCATGGGGTTGCAAAGAGCCAGGCATGACTGATCAGCTAACACAGAGCCCTTGAAACCCATGCTCTGCAGAGACCACTATATTCAGTCAGGCTCTTAGGAGCCCCCAGTGTCTGCTCTCAGGATCCTCCAGTGGTCACCACTGTGACCAGACAGTCAGGCTCTAACTGTCTGTGTGGTCGTGAGCAAATCATTTTCCCTCCAGAGTGCTTCGGTCTCCCTAGACAGATACCATGGGTCTGAACAAGATGCTTTCTATAGAAAGAGGCAGATGTGGCCTGAGGAAAAGCAGGAGACTCCGGGCGACTTCTTTTTTTTTTCTTTTAAACCTTTTATTTTGTATTGGGGTGTGCTTGCTAAGTCGCTTCAGTTGTGTCTGACTCTTTGTGATCCTATGGACTGTAGCCATTCAGGCTCCTCTGTCCATGGGATTCTCCAGGCAAGAATCCTGGAGTGGGTTGCCACGCCCTCCTCCAGGGGGATCTTCCTGACGCAGGGATCGACTCCACGTCCCTTACATCTCCTGCATTGGCAGGCAAGTTCTTTACCACTTTCGTCACCTGGGAAGCCCTGTATTGGGTCTATAGCCCATTAGCAATATTGTGATGGTTCCAAGTGGACAGCAGAGGGACTCAGCCACACACACACATGTATCCATCCTCCCCTTCAAACTCCCTTCCCATCTAGGCTGGCTGGGCAACTTTTACTCTCCAGAATCTTATTTTCTCTTCTGCCAAAAGGGGGAAATGATCCACTTTTATAACTATCTTATTAGAGTTTCAAAAGATGGTGTGAATGAAAAGGCCAACTGTATCTATCCTTAGGAAGAAAGCAATCAGTAGGCTTCAGCTAACTTAAAAAAATGTGTGTGTGTCTTCTCTTGAGCCCCCTTGATTTCCTGGGGGTAGAGATCAGGACCCCTGTGATAGAAGAGATTAGCTAATCAGGTCTTCGAGGAAGAAGCCCTGAAACTCAGCAGGTGGGACTGGGGCTCTGGGACAAGGAAGGCCCAGGTCTGGCGCTGGCAGGGCAGGACCAGGCTTCCCGCAGATGCTCCAAAAAGGCATCTTTACTGAGTTAAGAAATTCGATCTAAAGCAGATGCTCAGAGCTGGCAATGCTTGCTCTCTCCTATTACCAGGACCCAGAATTATAACACGGCTTCCTCCTGAGCCCCTTGCAGTGGGGGGTTGTGTGGGGGTGGGGAGGTATGCTTGCTATGCCCCCAACTCCTATCTGTGTCAGGAACGGGGCCCTGTGAGTAAAGGCTGATGCAGGCTAACGAGTAACTGTTATTCACATCGCAGCTCTGCCTGGGGGGAGGGGCTGGGCTGCTGGAGTGATGGGAGCTGAGGTGGCAGATATGAGGTGGCCCAGACCTGACAAAGGCTCTGGGGCCCCTTCTGCTTCGTGGCTGGAAGGCCAGGTTGGCCTGGGCTGCAGTTAACATTCAGGAATCAGACCTGGGCTCTCTCCTGGAACTGGCCTGTGGGCTAGGGCCTAGGTCAGGAGAGGGGAGGTGTGAGGTACCCCCCTTACACACATCTTCCCCACCTCCCCACCTTGCACAACCCTACAGGAAGCGCCAAGGGCAGAGGAGTTGGCACAAGTTGGGCAACTGCCTGCCCCCCATCCCCTGCACCCTCACCCCTTATGCCGCATCCTGAGACCACCTTGGAGATTAGCCTCAGCTTGGCCTGACTGTCTGGGCTCCCTGCCTTTCTTGGAGCCAGGGGTGTCTTGTACTCAATCCAGGGAGGAACTAAATTGGGAGTGAGAAGTCCAAGGTTGTAGAGTCTGTCCCCGTCTGTGTGGACACTCCAGGCTTGCTCCCTGGGCTTCACTGCCCACTATAGTGGGGAGGCTTGTCCTCCTGTGGCCTGGCCACCCACAGTGGGCGCACCACCCATGGGGGAGACGCCACCCACAGTGGGCGCACCACCCATGAGATACACACCGCAGGCCCCACAGAAGAGGCCTGGGGCTTTGACCAAAGAGCTCCCCACTTCCTGCCTCTACCCTTCGCATCCTCGGCTGCTGTCCCCTCCACGAGTGGCCAAGGTCCTGGCCGGTAGCCAGAGCTGTCTGGACAGGAGGAAACCGGGATGTGAGGAATGGCGGCGGCATGAGGGACGCAAACATGAGTCCTCAAGAGCAGAAATTCCACCGGAAAGAAAACAATGCACAGGGGACGGAGTCACCTTCCAGGGGCAAGGGGGCAAGGAAAGGGCCTGGGCTTTCCTGCCCCAATCAGGCAAACAACTCTGGGGAAACCCAGTGTGAATTGTCTTCCAGGTGTGGGCACTGGAGTAGAAGGCCAGAGGTCCGGGTCCTGCTTTGGAGCAACCAGGAGAAATGGTCCCTGTTCCTTTTTCTGGCTTTAGGCAGATGAGCTCCCGGGGTGGGGATACAGGGTCTCCTGCCAAGGTCAGGAGGATCCCAGGAGAACCAAAGGAGCGTCTGATAGAGAAGCCCACCTATACGGGGACAGCCACAGCCCCCGAATGGCCAGGTGGCTGCTGGAAATCAAGTAAGACAATTCTAGATTCTAAGGCAGGATTTGCAGAAGTTGGAACCTGCAGGAGCTTCACTGGGGATGGACAAGGTCATAGCCAGGTCAGGGTGGAGGCCAGCCCTGAGTCCGCCACTGTTAGGGGAAGTATGCTGATTGAAACCACCCACCCTGGCCAGACACCATAGTAACCATCTGTGTGAGTGATTTTACGACAAGAGGTCCTGGTGAGGAACATGGAATTAACCAGCCACTACCAACTGGAAGAGATCTGGAAAGGTCAAAAGGAGATGCCATGTGTCCTTCACCTCCCAGAATCCTCTTCAGTGGAATCCATCTTGGTTGAGTGATACATGTGCCACCAGGAAGAACCCTGAGTCAGAATGGTTGGCCAGAGACAGCCTGGAAACTAATCCCATCACCATGAAGCCCGAGACGGAGCCGCATGGCAGACCAGATCTCCTGGGGTCCCTGACCATGCTGCTCTCCACGGGGGTGCCCCTTCCCAGTGAAGTTTCTTGCTTCGTCAATACATGTGTCTCCTTGGACAATTCATTTCCGAGTGTTAGACAAGAGCCCCACTTGGGCCCTGGAAGGGGTCCCCCTTCCTGAAACCTCAACTGTATGTGATACCAGAGGGGCAAGTTCCTTCCTATTTCAGGACCCGGACCTGACTGGTATTTAGATAGAGCAAGAATGTGGCAAATCCCAGAGCTAGAGAAGAAGCCTACATCTGGAAAAGACAGAAAGGAGCAACCCAACAGGACTGCAAGGCCCCTAGCATCCCAGAGTCCCATGTGGATGAAGGATGGGTACTGAGCCTTTGAAGACTCATGCCCAGCAGCCTGGGTTTGTGATTGCCTTGTTAGTGTGTTGAGGCAGATTCTGATTGGCAGATTAATTCCTTTCTAAAGCACTGGGGTCTGTGTGCCTTTTTGTTAGGGTTTTAGGAGATGCTCTCTTCCCCAAACTACAGGCTAAGGTATGCTGACTGGTTGCTGTCTGCCAGGCCCTGGTTTTTGTTTTGGTCATACTGTGCAGCGTGTGGGTTCTTAGTTCCGTCACCAGGGCCCAAGCCTTGCCTTCTGCATTGAAAGCTCACAGTCTTAACCCCTGGACCACCAGGGAAGTCCCACACCAGGCTCTGTCTGACTCTCATCACCTTAGTTCATTCTCCTACAGCTCAGAGTCGGGGAATGACGCTGCTGCATCCTACAGATGAAGAAACTGATGCAAAGATGAGCTGAATTTCTTGCTTGAGGTCACTCAGCTAAAGAGAGAAGATGGTGCCAGAGCCCTCAACTCTTGACTAGCCTCCACCCTATTTTTCAGTGCCTCACATGTCCCCCTAGCTGTCCCCCTGCACGCCTGTCCCCCAAACCTCCCAACCCAGAATGGGACCAGGCCCTTCCCTCACTGCGCTTCACACAGCCACCTTCCCATTGCCCTTAACTATTTGGGGGGGAGCGGTATTTATATTCAAAATTTTATTGCAGTCCAGTTGCTTTACAGTTATGTTAGTTTCTGCTGTAGAGGAAAGTGAACCAGCCATACATATACATATATCCCTTCTTTTTTTCGGATTTCCTTCCCATTTAGGTCACCACAAAGCACTGAGTAAAATTCCGTGCTATACAGTAGG
>SJYV01047148.1:0-11772 GCA_006410875.1 Neotragus pygmaeus
TGCTGGTTGGCGAGGGGCAAGAGAGGGTAGAGAAGACTGGTCATGGAAGAACATATTCTGTTTCCTTTTCTTTATTATTTTTAAAGAAAAATGACTTGCTGAAAAGAGAGCTGGTATACAGCCTGATGAGTGTTTTCTTACTGTTGGTGATTATAAAACATTGTCAGATCAGAAAGGGGTTGTTTATGAATAACCGTGTACTGTTAGTATGGAAGGGTTATGTAGTTTTGAAGGATCTATTGGACTTTCAGTCACAAGGTGTGTGTGTGTGTTTACATGTGTGTATATGTTGTGTGTGTGTGTGTCTGTACTTCCACTGAAAAGACTTCCTGGACCAAATTATCTTTGGGGACTAAATCTAAACTAATAACATCTCATCTGAAGCCCCCCAAAAGCAATTAACAGAAATTAATAAGTGAGCAGTGTAGCTTTAATGAGCTGCCTATGAATGAATACTTTCAAAGGTTTCTGGTTTTATCAATTCAGTGTCAGGGTGTGGGGGATGAATTGCTGCTCTTTAAGATTTTTATGTTTATGACCATGCATTAGTGGACTTCCAGCAACACTTACCCTCTGTCATTGGTCCTGATGCGAGTACCGTATTCAACAGAGATGTATTATTTAGTCCACGTTGAGAACAAAGCTTTCCCTGGCGTTCCTGTTGTTGGCACTGATTTGAGATTCTAGCACGTTCCAGTCTCTATTAGGCTATATCAGGCAGTGTATCCCATTTAGAAACTCTATTTTGTCACTGAACTTCTTCCATCACCAAGGGTTTCAGATTGCTGAAGACCCAAAAATCGTAAGGTGATCCCAGCAACCTCCTTCAGTAGACCCTGTGGCCATTCTGTCAGTGGACTCAGAATGTGTTTCCTCTGGTTTCCTTGGTGAGTAAGCTTTCATGTAGGAGCCACTTACACTGTTTTTCTTGAAGATGGAAGTACATTTCCTGTCTTTTTCTCAATTTGAGTGAATCCCTATTTTACCGTAAGATTTCAGAGCATCATTAAGGACGTCAGTTCAGTTCAGTCGCTCAGCCATGTCCGACTTTTGGCGACCCCTTGGACTGCAACACGTCAGGCTTCCCTACCCATCACCATCTCCCAGAGCTTGCTCAAACTCATGTCCATCAAGTCGGTGATGCCATCCAACCATCTCATCCTCTGCGGTCCCCTTCTCCTCCTGTCTTCAATCTTTCTCAGCATCAGGGTCTTTTCCAATGAGTCAGTTCTTCACATCAGGTGGCCAAAGTATTGGAGTTTCAGCTTCAGCATCAGTCCTTCCAATGAATATTCAGGATTGATTTCCTTTAGGATGGACTGGTTTGATCTCCTGCAGTCCAAGGGACTCTCAAGAGTCCTCTCCAACACCACAGTTCAAAAGAATGTAGGCGCAGCTGAGGCTGCAGAGCTGTGCCTCCTCCACCCCCAGCCCCACTCCCAGCCTCCCATCAAGGACTCTCCTGGGTCTGGTGAATGGGAGGTCTGGCCAGCACCCTCCTGCTGGTGGTGTGTGGCCTTAACTGAGTCACCGTATGCAAACAAAGGAGACTTCCTTGGCGCAAACAAAGGCAGTGCACAGGAATATGGGCGTTTGAGCACAGTTGGTGATCTGTGTGCTTATCAGATCTCAGCGGAGGAGGCAAGGTGGGATGGGCCTGTTTGGAGGTGGAAGTGCTCCAGGTTGCTCCAGGCATTGATTTGGGGTTTTTAGAGATGTTTTTCCTTGATTCCATTTGAAATCACTGTACAGAGTATAGTCACTGTCTGTCTGTCTATCTGTCTATAACGAATGAGACAAATGAGAAACAGTTTAAACTCGTATCCTAACACAGCTTTCACGTCTTTAAATGGTGTGTTTCCACTACCTATGACCCGGGGTCGGTCCAGACATTTTTCTGCTTTCCAAAACTCGTTTGAAACCTCAGGGCTGGTTAGAGCTGGTAGATCTTATCTGTGTATCTGCTTATCAGTTTTCATGGTGGTCTCCCACAGTGGGTCCCCACATTTGGCAAAATCTTCAAACATTTTTGGTTGTGTCCCGCCCCAGGGTGGGAGAGCAGAGGCCATTCCGCAGTGCATAGGACAGCCCTACCGTGCAGAACATTAGTCACGCCGTTGAGACTGAGAAACCCTGGGCTGGCCTCTCACACTGATCATGATCAGTGGTAAAATGTCTCCTCTTTTTTTAAAAATCCTAGCACTTTATGCCTCTTTACAAAATCTATGAAAAACTTAAATCAGGAAGTTCACACAGAATTTTAAAAAGTAGAGGACATCACTAAATATGAATGTCTTTTTCTAAATATCAAAATATACTAGAGTTCTGTATACACAGAACTGCACCATTTCCGCATCTCCTGGGTCGGGGCGGGGGTGTGTGGCTGCCGGAAAAAGAGACTCCAGGTGGAGGGGCGTCTTCTCCATTGCAGGTGGAGGAGGGAGGCAGGAAAATCTCTTCCTGGAGGACTGCCCCCCTCCTTTCAGTCTCTCCCTTAGGAATGTCATGCAGGTGCAGGTCCATGGGGACCGTCAAAAGCAGTGAAAGTGCACTGCTGGCTTCTCAGTGCCTGTCCCTATCCATCAGGCACCAGTCAGGGGCCAGAGATCCACTCATCCAGGAACATGAATTGGTGTGAGTGTACAGTGTCCGCCTGAACTACGAGGCGCTAAAAGCAAGGTCCTGGTGTGCGTCGCTGAGACCGAAAAGGAGTCGGTTTGCACACCTTGGAGAGATGCAAGGACAGATGGAGGCTGACTTGCCATCCATCCCTAGGAAGCCCTGGTTACCTGCCAAAAGGCTATCTTCGCAGGGACCACAGACAGAGAGCTGAGTTCTTCCGGACCTTTCTCCCACCAGTTCCGTGTTGGTTCTGCCATCACTTGTTTGCTACAAGAAGATTAAGGGAAAGATGGCTTAAAAAAAGGTCTGGAGAAAAAAAAAGAATCCTCTGGCATTCTCATTGAATCATGGTGGTGTCTCCTACGGATGGAATTTTCTCTTTTTTTAAATTTCTTTTTAACTGGAGGATAATTGCTGTCCAATGTTGTGTTGGTTTCTTCTGTGCAACAGTGAGAATTGGCCATCAGTATACATACGTCCCCTCCACCCGCTTCCCCTACCCCTCTAGCTTTTCCCAGAGCACTGGGTGGAGCTCCCTGTGTTAGACAGCAACTTCCTGCTAGCGATCGGTCTCATGCCTGGTAATGCATATGTTTCAGCGCTACCATCTCAGTCCGTGGCACCTTCTCCTTCCCCTTCTCCTTCCCTTGTGGAACGCTGTGTCCACAAGGGCATTCTTTATGTCTGCATCTCTATTCCTGCCCTGAGAATAGGATCATCAAGGACCGTTTTTCTCAATTCCGTATGTGTGTGTTCACGTACACTGTTTTTCTGACTTGACTTCACTCCATGTAGCAGACTCTAGGTTCATCCATACAGGAGGAATTTCTTGAATATGCTTTGCTGTGACTGTGGACTCTGGTTGGTTGGTTGCATGTACTCTGCCTCGGGACCCTCACTCTGACCTTGCCTGCCCCATCCTCTTCCTGTGCGTTTCCCTCAGTAAAGTCATCAGCTCCCACATCCGGCGTGGAGGTCGGTTGTGTGTCATATCCTCTGAGACTGGTTAACTCTCCACGTGGGAGTTCCTGGGTGGCTGCAGGTGTGAAGGACCAGCTATGGCAGGCAGGCACACACGGGGGCACGGTGATGCTGAGATCCCAGCACCTGGGAAAGGATGAACATGGACTCCAGAGTCCCCAGGAGACTGCCTTCCAAGAATTTTCAAAACACAGGAGATTCCACCCTGAGCTAGAGAAGCCCTGTGTGATATCAGTGGACCGGTGCCTGATACAGAGTGGGGACTCATTAAATATCCAAATAAGTGACCACCCCAGCCAGTAGAGCCTAGTGGTTACTGCATGGGTGGTCCTAGATTCGCCACTGGGAGTACAGCGTCTCATCCTGGGCACCAAAAAGTTTCGGGCTGATTATTCTTTGTGGGGGACATGCTCTGCATTTGGGGATGGTTAGTGGCATCTCTGACCTCTACCCAATAGCCTGTAGCATTCTCCCTCCAGTCCTGGGTGCTCACAACAAGAAATGTCAGAATTTGCCAAATGTCCCTCCTTGGGGGAGAGGTGGAGGCAAGGAGCACTGACTCAGAGCTGTGTATCTGTGGGCAAGTTCCTGACCTATCTGAGCCCAATTCAAACGTTGTCCAAAGGGGATGGAGTGCAGTGAAGATAGCCTGAAATAAGACAGTCTTTAGGGGTTATTACTTGTCATGGCAAGGTCAGTTGCTATGACCCTAATTCTGCAGAGTTGCTGATGGCAGCTCTGTGAGCTCCTAACAAATAATACGACCGGCACCTACTTTTTTAATTTGTTTAGATGAGTGACTTTTCTGAGACATCAGGCCCTTATCCTGATCCTTTGGCCCCTGTAGAGCTAGCTCTCAGGTCATGAAAGAGTTATGCGTAGCAGGCATGGCAATTTCAGATCAGCAATGGAAGGGACGAAATTAAATATGTACTGTAATCCGAGGCACTGTTTTTCATGGGAAAAGAAGTCCTCTCAACTTAGCCCTTGCAACTCCTTTGTCCAGACATTAATGGCATGCAAATATTTATGATTCATACATGCCCCTTTAGTTCCCGATCATATTTTAACAATAAACACTGCCATTTTCACAGTGAGGCAGAATAATCCCTTTGTCCTGTCGCCGGCTCCCCAGGCTGGCACCCGGCGGCATCGCATTCTTCCTGCTCGGTAATTGCTGACTCCACCCAAGTGGAGGGGGGTTTATAGTTGCTCCACAGTGGCACCCTGGACCACGCACTTCAGGACCTCCTGGCTGTTCCCCTGCAGGCCATCTTAAGGTTGTATCTCAGCATGTTGAGGAAACACAAGCCAACATCCACGCGTGTTCTTCTTTTTGGGCCACATCTTAGCAGAGCATTGATACACCTGGCTGTTGGCTTGAAGAGGTGTCTTGCATTCTGCCAAAATCCATGGACTCAAGAGGACCCCATGGCCATCATGTCCCAACTGATAGTCCTCCGTTTCCTGATAATTACGCATGCATCTGTTTGTGCCGATACTGTGGCTGTTTGGAAGGTAGTGTGACAAAGTACCAGCAGGTGGCCTGCTTGCTGGACTCACTCTCCTCATCTGTATAGTAGGTATACCAGCGCCCTTCATACACACCGCAAAAGGTTTTTAGAGTGATTCAAAGATGATGTGTGTGTAACAAGACTTAGGAAGAAAGAGGTACGACTCACCTCCGCGTCATCCTTCTTTCTACAGGAGACTCTCTAAGGGAGGGGGGCAGAGACTGGGCAGATGTTAGCCCGTGTCCCCCTAAATCAGCAAGGCAAGAAGGATACCATTTCCACTTTCCACTCCTCATTGGCAAGGAATTTATGTTCCTTTATCTTCCAAGGAAGCTTGTAAAATGAGAATGCCTGTCAGACACAGCAGGAATTTCATTAGTATTCATAAATAACACAGGAATAATAATAATATAATCATCCCAGGCATTTGCTGTATTTATCTGTACATAAACATAGGAATAATAATAATAATATAGTCATCTCAGGTATAGTCATACCCTGTGATCGACCTGATGTTCTCTGTTTTCACTGGTGAATTTTTCACAGGCTTTGGACCGTCTTTGATCAAAGAAGTCTAGCGCCCATGGCTACTTTATGAGAACTGTCCTCCACCCACAGATGTCCTTTCATGAGGGTATTTCATTCATTGATCAGATGAACAGTGTGCATCTGCCACGTGCCAGGCATTGGGCCAGCCCCAGGGACACAGAGGTCAGCCAGAAAGAAGCCACAGCCTGCAGGGGTCAGTGAGGGGGTGCCCCAGTTAACAGGCGTTGCTGTTCTGAGGGGCCAGTGCCAGGGTGAAAGGACAGGAGTGACCGAGGCAAAATGCACCACCAGGTGCCTCACCCACTACAAGCTCAGGGGTCTTTCCGGACCACTTGTCATCTCAGTGGAGACATCTCAGCATGACGAGGTGGCTGTCCAGGTGAAGGCATCAGGAAGGATGTCCAAGCAGAGAAAACTCAGTGGGAGAGGAGCATCCAGCCAGCAGAGAGGGCCTTGACATCCCATGCTTGGAATCTGGTCTGATCCAAGCGAAACAGAGGTGTTTTGTTTTGTTTTGTTTTTTAATTTTATTTTTTACTTTATTCTACTTTACAATACTGTATTAGTATTGCCATACATTGACATGAATCCACCACAGGTGTATACGAGCTCCCAATCCTGAATCCCCCTCCCACCTTCTACCCCACATTGCCTCTCTGGATCATCCCCGTGCACCAGCTCCAAGCATCCTGCATCCTGCATCGAACTTAGACCGGCGCCTCGTTTCTTACATGATAATATACATGCTTCAATGCCATTCTCCCAAATCATCCCACCCTCTCCCACTCCCTCAGAGGCCAAAAGTCCGTTCTATACGTCTGTGTCTCTTTTGTTGTCTCACATACAGGGTCATCATTACAATCTTAAACAGAGGTTTTAATCAGGGAATTGACATCACCATATACAAATGGTGTGAAGAGGCTGGGGCTGCAGGCTAAAGAGCAGACAGGGCTTTGGGAGCGTGGCTGGGAGTTCAGAGGTGGGATCCAAGGTTGTTTTGGCGTTGAATTTGCAGGTGCTGAATCCGCGGATACAGAGGTAAATGTCACTGTTTCTAGAAATCACCTCCCTGTAGGCCCCACCTACCAGGCCCTGCAGTCTTGCCTGGAGCTTCCCTCTTCTTCCTGCTCAGCCTCCGTCCCCCACCCGCCCTCCTAGCCTCCTGCAGCAGAGCTGTGGGTGCCAGCAGGCTGGCGAGCAGGCCCTGAGGACCCTGATGCCGGTTTCCCTGCAGAATGCCCACTCCCGGCTTCTCTGTCACGGCGCCAGGTGGCCTTAGGCTCTGTGTTTCAGGCACTGGCCTGTGGGCACCATCGGATCAGGGCCAGGACTAGGCCAGCCACAGGTGGTCACTGTGGTCACCTGTCCCGTGTGGCATTTGGCCTGATGGGTGGAGAATAGGGAATTGGAGTGCGCCAACCAGAGGGCTCCCCAGGGTGGAAATATAGAGCAGAAGGCGTGGCCTTGGCCTAAAGAAGCTGTGAATTCAAGGCCCTGGAGGTGTTTGGGCTGCAAGGATTAACCTTGGTTGCTCATCCGAGACACGCAGGCACTGGGACAACCAAAAGGAAAAAGGAAGATCAGAAAGGAACTGTGATATCTAGTGGGTATGCTGTGCTTAGTCTCTCAGTCTTGTCTGACTCTTGGCGATCCCAGGAACTGTAGCCCGCCAGCCTCCTTTGGAAGAAATGCAAAAATTATGTGAGAGCATCATGGTTCTTTGGGCTTTGGTTAATGCTTCTCATGAAGAGAAGGACTTGTCCAACCATCCCCTTACTAAAGCAAAGGTCACACCCAGGCCACTGAAGAGGAGAGTCAAACCTTCCAAGTGAAGTCAGACATTATAAAGAACCAGCTGTCAAACTGCAACTTTATAGAATAATTGACTGATCTATTTATCAAACATTTTTCTATTGCCTCAGAACAGAAGATGCAAAGATTAATAAAAGATCGTCCCTGTCCTCAAAAACTCATTTTTCTAGAACAGCTCCAGAGAAAACACTTGGCATGTTTTGGCTCTTCTCCAAGCAAACTGCTGTTTTTCAAATGCTCCATCATATCCAATGCATGCTGATTTTTTCTGGAAAACTTAGTTCAGTATTTTAAACACTTGACTTTCAGGCAACTTTGGAGGGGGTTGTCCCTGTGCCAATAGCTGGGGACGCCCCCTGCATTCTTCCTGCATGGCTGCAGGTGCTATGGGAAAAGGACATCTTAAACATGGGCACTTTGCATCCAAGTGGACACACACTGACATCGTCACCTCAATTCAATTCAGAGAAACCAGGAAATTCCGCGCCACTTGAAGAATCTGTCTTCTATTCAGAAATCCCCAAATAAATAATTAAACAGCCCCAGTGTCAAAAATAGTGGTATGTGTTTGGGCAAGGAAATGGTTGAGGAGCAAAAGCATGCATTTTGGCCATTAGCTTGTTCCAGTGGAAAAGTGAAAAACGTAAATTAAGATACTTTGTGAAAAACATCCTCGATTCAGATTTCTCCCAGAATCTCTGAGGATTTGTTCATTTTCATATTTAGTTACTGGGTGATCAAAATTAGACCCGGCCACAAACTACAGAGTAAGAGGAGAAATTTTCATGCCGCATCTCAAAATCTTCTGGCATTTCCAGAATTTGCAAAGAGCAAAACTTGAGCCTTCCTTGGCTTTCTTCATTTTCCAAAGTTGCGTTTTTTTTTTTTTTTCTCTTTTGACTTTTCCTTTCTCACTCTCTTGGTTGCTTAAAGTGTGTGAACTCAACCAGTCTCCCGGCAAAGATGCACAAATGAGTGGAAAATGTCGTGATTGCGTTTCCTTAGCTATGTGACCCCTTTCAGCAGATGGTCCTCAGTGCACACAGCCTGCCCTTGCGTGACAAAGGGCAAATTTCACATCCCAGCTGAAACTGGCCCCAAAAAGGAGAAGATGACTCACGGGGTTCAAACCTTCACCAAGGAGAGTGACCGAAACAGTGAGCCCAGTGCGGGCAGCTTGGCTGCCCATGAACCAAATGATCCCAAGAGTTCAGATGGAAGGAGACACGCCCGTGGCCATAGGAGCTCATTGCCATGACCTGATGAACTTCTAAGGACCTGCTTCCACTCTCAGGCCCCAGATAATCTTGAGTCACCTTTTCACCTTCTACTCCTCTCCCCACCCTTGCCCTTGGAGGGGGAGCAGGGTGCCCATTTGCAGCAATCCTGAGGTTTCACCACTTCCAGATGTGGTGAGGAAGTGGCGTGGTGCCCTGGGGCCCTGGCGGAACTGCAGTGTCCAGCCGTGGCTTTATGAGACCACAGCCAGCTGCCCGAGTCCACCAGCCCCGTGGCTGGTAAACGTGGAGCCGGAGAAAGCAGAGACTTGGAACCTCATCCCTGCCTCACCTTGGAAAGCATGTCCATGGCACCCGACGTCCAGGAAGATGCGCCCCGTGACCTTCTTCCCACCTAAATAAAGCACTTAGTTATTTTCTGCTGGCATTTGGATGAACACAGTGGCATCGAGGGGAACGACACATGCTCTGGGGTGGGGAGGATGGAGGGAGCGTTTGGCTGACTGGTTGTCAAGTGGCTCAGCCAGTTGCAATTGTGCCTTACAAAGGTGGCCAGCTGGCAGAGCAGGAGTGACCTTGAACTTGAAGTTCCAGTTGAATGTGCAGTTTTCCTGATGGGTCTTTAGGCCCCATCCTTGCCTGCCTATTGGTCCTGTGTGCTCCACCTGGGTCTGCTGGAATTTTCCAGAGAAGAGAGGATGAACCTGAAGGAGCTCCATTGGCACCACCTGCCAAACACTAAGGCTCTGCTCACTGCCCATCATCAGACCTCGATGCCGAATTGCCACCAGCCCCGCCTCATGGGACTGCCTACAGCTGTGATCTTTGTGGAATTGTGTTTGTCACATCTTTAATGATAATTAAACCGATATTTGCTAATGCCTTATTTCATGTAATTTGCATAACAGCACTGTGAGATGAAAGGACCGTGATCACCCCTGCTTTACAGATGATGAAGCCCCTCAGAGAGGTTAAGTCACTTGCCCACGGTTGCACAGCTGGTGAGGGACAGAGCTGGCATTCGAACCCAGGCAGCCCGCATTGTTAACTACTAGCACCCCATGCCTTGGCACTACCACCGGGTTGTGTAATCAGGTTCTCGACTTGTGCTGCTTCCAGGCTTTATAAGTCAAGACAGCCCTTCTCTCCTTCGTGATTTCTTCCACCTTCTTAATTCGGTCCTAGTGTGTGTGCTTCTAAATCGAATTCCTGCTGGACCCAACCACTGGCCAGAACTCAGGGTGCTGCTGTCTGGGTGAGGTCTGTGGGCAGGAGAAGGCAGGTCTGCATGTTCCCCTTTTCTCGGCTCCCTCCGCTGCGAACCCACACAGGGCCACCTCCGTGACCCTGCAGCCCGTCCCCTTGGGAGACCAGGGCCGCAGTCTTTCAGCCACAGCCGGGGGCACCTCGGGTCCCACCATGGGCTGCGAGGAGCCGCCCAGCCTCTCCATGAAAGAACCCGCTCAGGCTACACGTTTGATCCCGAAAAGCCAATTTTGGGGCAGTGGTTATGGAGCTGAACTGTCTTTTCTTTGCTCTCCTCTGCCTTCCTACCAGTCTGCCCACAGCTTGCTGAGAAAAACACTTGAGGCTTTCACTCTCCACACTTACGCACTTAAAATACCAGGCCTATAGGTCATTTTGATGAGGGAATTTGGCTAATAACACATTAGGCCGTGGGTGCATCTACCATCACAGCAGGTGCTGGCCAAGAAGGGCTGTGTCTTGGCGGGAATGAGCTGGGGTGTGGCTAGGTATGATGGGGCGTGATCAGGGTGTGGTGGGGTGTGACCATGATGTGGTGGGGGTGTGGGCAGAGGGCAGAGGCTCCAAGGGTCTGACGTGCCCACTGGCAGGCCAGTCCCCAGGTGTCAAGTTCAATGCCAGGTCTGCACAGAAGAATACAAGGAAGTAGAAAGCAGAGCTTTCTTAGAGTGGAAAAATGTCACACACACCTGTGAGCCAAATGTCATCACTTACTGCTGCTGTCTATGAGGTCATGAGCAGATGTCGTGGTGTTCAAAGCTGTACACAAGGGCTCCGTTGTGAGCCGGAATACCTCCACCTTCATGAGCCATGGTTACTGGGGCCAAAACGCCCCACCTAGTAGTTTTTGCCGGACAGACACTTCTTGACTGCACATAAAATGATGGGCATAAAATAGTAAAATTTTAATTATAATTACAAGCAGCAATTTCGCAAATATTCACTTTGGTTGAATTTCCTTCACGATTCAGTAGGGCAGTCTCTGTGGTTAACCAAGGGGCTGGCATTAAGTGTCAGGAGCCTAAATTCAACTAAGGAAGAAAGTAGTTTTGAACTATAACCCAGGCTCTCAATTAGCTGCTGAGTACGGTTTGGAACCATTATCATCCCCAGGACTGTGTTCTCTTTTGAGGGCAGTAGCAGAGCATGGCGNGCATTAAGTGTCAGGAGCCTAAATTCAACTAAGGAAGAAAGTAGTTTTGAACTATAACCCAGGCTCTCAATTAGCTGCTGAGTACGGTTTGGAACCATTATCATCCCCAGGACTGTGTTCTCTTTTGAGGGCAGTAGCAGAGCATGGCGAAGGGACCACAAGTCTGGATTCCTGGTTCTGGTGCCACTGAGTTTGAAGGTAGAGCTTGGGGACCTCATGACAATAATATGAAACACAAAGCTGGGAGATCTGGGTTTTCTGTGTATCTAAGCTGTGTGACTTTGGACAAAGCACTCACTCTCTCTGAGTCATAGCTTTGTTGTCTGTTAACCAAAGGCAATGAAATCTGTCTTGTTTATTTCATGAGCGTGCTGGAAGGACCAGATAAAATAGTATATAGGAAAGTGCTTGAAAACTTGTAAGTTCTACACAGTCCTGAAAATGCCAACATTAGGAAGACAGTGATCTTCGTTGTCATTTAGAAAATCAAGGATAGGATGGTTGTTAACTTGGTCGCTCAGCCATGTCCGACGCTTTGCAACCCCTTGGACTATACAGTTCATGGAGGTCTCCAGGTCAGAATACTGGAGTGGGTAGCCTTTCCCTTCTCCAGGGGATCTTCCCAACCCAGGGGTCA
>SJYV01047149.1:5581-16981 GCA_006410875.1 Neotragus pygmaeus
CCTTACTGGGCCGAGGTCTGGGCTCCCAAAAGGACATTTCCTCCCCAGACCCCACCTTGGAACTTCTCTCCTTTGGTGAAGATTGACAGCGCCCAGACATGGGGACCCCCATGACTCAAGCCGAGCCCAGGGTAATGCTTCAAGTGGCGGGTAAGTATCAATTTCTTGATGGATATGGGGGCTGCTTACTCGGTCCTTCCCTCCTTCAGGGACACCTTGCATCCTTCCCAGGACTTGGTGGTGGGTATAGATGGCACAGCTTCACAACCCTTGCAGACTGGGCCACAGCCCTGTCAGCTTGACCACTTCCTGTTCGCACACTCTTTTCTGATAATCCCTTCATGCCCCACTCCCCTGCTGGGGCGAGACATTTTAGCTAAGCTTAGGGCCACCATTCACCTACCTCTCTCATTTTCCCAATCTCTCACCTTGTCCCTACTCTTCCTTTGCTCCCCTGAGGCTCCAATTGTCGACCCTACCATCTGGGACACTGAAATCCCTCTGGTAGCAACCCATCACACCCCTATCCTAATTAAACCACGTGATCCTTCCCACTTCCCAAGCCGCCCTCAATTCCCCATCTCTCAGACTCACCTACGTGGTCTTAAGCCAATCATAGACTGTTTCTTAGGCCAGGGCCTCCTGGTCCCCACGGCCTCCTGGTCCCCACGGCCTCACCCTACAATACCCCCATTCTCCCGGTATGGAAAGCTGCTGGTGGCTACCGACCAGTCCAGGACATTCAACTGATAAATGAGGCCATAATCCCTGCTCATCCAATTGTCCCCAATCCTTATACCTTGCTTTCTGATGTCCCTAGCAATACGACTCACTTTACTGTCATAGACCTCAAAGATGCCTTTCTCACTATTCCCTTACACCCAGACTGCCAGTTCCTCTTTACTTTCACATGGACCGACCCAAAAACCTGACAGTCCTCCCAGCTAACATGGACAGTCCTTCCCCAAGGGTTTAGAGACAGCCCCCATTTTTTGGCCAGGCTCTGGCCCGGGATATGCCCTCTGGCCCCTAGTGTCCTCTTACAGTATGTGGATGACCTTCTGCTTTGCAGCCCCTCACAAACTCGCTCTCAGACACATACCACTATTATTCTTAACTTCCTTAGCTCTAAAGGATACCGAACATCTCAACAAAAGGCCCAACTCACCCAGACCTCTGTAACTTACCTAGCTCTAAAGATTACCCCAACAACTAAAGCTCTAACTACTGACAGACTCAGCCTTCTCTGAGACCTCTGNTCTTAACTTCCTTAGCTCTAAAGGATACCGAACATCTCAACAAAAGGCCCAACTCACCCAGACCTCTGTAACTTACCTAGCTCTAAAGATTACCCCAACAACTAAAGCTCTAACTACTGACAGACTCAGCCTTCTCTGAGACCTCTGCCCCCCTTCCACTGGGAAACAAATCTAATCATTTTGGGGGTTAACAGGATTCTTCCAGCACTGGGTGCCCAACTATGCTTCAGGCAATTTTTGATCTACATTTACTGGGGACCTTCCTCTTTTTTACAGAATTTCAAATTGACTTCTTCTCTTTTATCATTCTCCTTCTAGTATTATAACTAAACATGTTCTTGCCACTGTTCCTCCTGGCCATGATAATACAAGCTGGACAACCTACACCCTGCCCCCAGGGCTGCACAGAACGAAGCCACTGGGGAACTAGGTTCACAGCCTACACTTATGTCCACCGAGACTGTTATGTTCCACCTGCCCAGCCATGCTCTCATGGAGGACCTTGTGTTTTTCAGATCATCCTCTAGAGGGTCAGGGACCTGACCCAGACAGCTACTGGACGGATGCTGATGGTGGCCGCATACTCCAAACTACCGTCCAGAGACCCTAAAGGGGTCATCGGGATCCAGCCACAACCCTCATCCCCAACGATGCCCCAGTTCAGCAGGAAATAGCCAGAAATGATAACGGCGCCCCTTATTCTATCAAAAGGGTCAGAATGTAAGGTCGGATCCCGGGAGCCATGATGAGCCACCTCTCCTTTCCCTCCCACCTGCGAGAAGGTCCCTAATGGAAGGATCCTCCCAGATCCCGGGGACCAATGACAGCACACTTCGCAGGTTGCCATGACAAGCCACCTCTCCCCTGCCGGCGGAGAAAGTCCCTAACAGAGGGAGCCTCCCGGATCCCCAGGACCAATGACAGCACACTTCGCAGCTAAAGCCACCCCACCACCACCACGCAGAAGGACCTATCAGCCCAGGACACCTTGGCCCGGCAACCTATCCAAATCCCCCATCCATTAACCTGCCCATCCCTCGCTGCGTGCATATATAAACAAACTTCTAACATGGTCCAGGTGTGGACTTCCTCGACCTGCCCCGTTGGCTGGGAACCCCGCCCAGGAGCGCTTCCCATTAAAGCCTGTTAGACATTCTTTTGGTGTCCTGGTCGTCTTTTACCTAAAATTACCTACTCACACTCTGCCTCCACATTCATTTAAACCACTGTATATTGAAAGCTCAGTCAAGCCCTGTCCTAGGCATCAAGTCTATCAACACAAATAAGAATCATCATCTCCTCCCCTTTCTCTGCATTTTAGAAAGACTATCAATTTGAATATGATTGAAGAAACAGGATCTTAGGCTAGTTTTAAGGATTGATGAATTTCTTCTTTTGATTTCAGGAATTTATCTAAATTGTAGCTGACGATACATTGCTGTGGAGATATGAAAGCAAGTAAGCTCACACTATGGTTATTGCATCCTTAGGATCTGAAAGAGTAATTTGACTTCTGACTTACTTGTGTGACCTGTGGTACACCCAGAAAGTAATTTGTCCCATTGAAGCTTTGTTGTGTCATAAAGGTACCTGCCTGTTGAACTCCGATGGAGTCAAAGCTGGTGGCATTATCATTTGGGTCCACTTGGATCAAATATCTATGTCAGTACCAAAAGGAATTCTTCTATTTAGGATGTCACAAAGGAAACAGTGGGACTGATTTAGATTAGTTGGATCCAAATGTACTGAAAGTTCTACCTGATTGACCATAAAATTAACTTCAGCATTAAAATAAATACATGACTATAAAATCTAGCATCAGTTCTTACGGGGGTCAAGTTCTTCCTAGCCACTTGGATCCTTCTGATGAGAAAAGTGGGGGATCAAGATTTACTTGTATTCTTAGTTCGGCATAAGAACCAGCAAGAAATTTAAAACCATGCCATGGGACTTCTCATAGTCCCATGCCCAAATATAAACACTTTACCCAATAAAAACTCCTTGCCAGGACTTACCTGAACTTCACTAGTTGAGACTCTGTACTCCCAACACAGGGTACATGGTTCTTTCCTGGTCAGGGAACTAGGATCCTGCATGCTGAATGGCGTGGAAAACAAAACAAAACTAAACACCTCCTTGCCAGAACAGTTTTTCTAACAGAACATTCTATTTGTTTCAGAAATTAGCAAATCTCTAAGTTGTGAGAAACAGAATAATATTGTAAAAAATTGTAAGAGAAACACTATATAGTAGGCATAGTTAATATGACCCTTACAAAGTTTTAGAGTTTAAAGAATTTTTCTGAAGTCACACAGCTGGGAATGGGTGCAACTGTATTTCAAAACCAGGTCTATGTGACACTGATATCCTTTTTCTAACATTTTTAAGAAGAAACAACAGGCCACAAATAGTGTCACTTTGGTTAAGTCCATGTCACCAAACTAAGAAAATACCTAACCTAACTGCAGTTTCAGCATCTCCCAGGGATGTGATCTTAAACATTCAGTCTGGAATCTCCTGGTCAGTATTAGACAAGTAATCTACCTGATAGTCCCCTGTAATCTCCCAAGGAAGGTGCCCTTGCTAAAACAATTCATTCTTTGCTAGTAACCTCCTTGTTTCTTCTCCTTCTGCTTATAAAATCTCCCACATTGTACAGTTTAAGAGCTTTTAACAGTTTTATAGATGGATGCTGCCTAATTCATGAATCATTGAGTGAAGCCAATAAAATCTTCAAAAAGTATTCAACTGAATTTTGTTCTTAACGATATCAAATTGCCTTAGAGAAAGCAGCTTCCTTTCCTTAATCCTATATCATTCCATGTTGTGAAAGTCTTGTTTCTTTATTCATGCTACAATTTTTTTTAGCACCTCTCTGCCAAATGTTGTGATTAGTATTAAAATTGTTGCTTAACAATATTTGTAGGTAAATATCTTCATGGCTGCCATTAGCCAAACTAATAGTTTAATAAATTTATTTGTGAAATATTCTGACATAATACATTAGCTAATATAATAGACAAACTTATCTAGATTTAACATAGGCTAATATTACACCGTAACAATTTTCTCATTTGTTAAGAACCAGAATCTTGTGGCTCCTCAACCTCCACCCTCAGAATTAGCCACTACCTACAAGTCGGTGTGTATGATATGTATGCCTCATGTTTTTATACTTTCATTACATACATATAGGTATTTAAAGGTCTAGTTTTTCCTGTTCTTCATGGTATGAACCTTAGGGAGTTCTAATCCATTCTAACTCTCTAACCCTTTCTGCAAATACTGTTCACCAGTTCCATCTCTGTGAAGAAATAATGAGTGACTATTTGCTGAATTCTACAAACATTATTGTCTCTCTATAGTGGGCACAACAAAATCAGAGATGGCTATGAGATTGGATTTATAGAATGGGTGTTGGGAATAGAAAGAGTGAGTAAGAGAGAAGGTTATAGCAGACTAACAGCTCCTTGGTTTGGCTTTTGTTTTATTATGCCACTGACTGAGACAGGAGAATTGCTAAAATAGCACAGATTTTCAGGGTTTGGTAGATCTTGAATATGAGATGACAGTGAGGCTTTCAGCTAAAAATAGTTGAACCCTGTGCGTGGCGGTGGGAGGGGGGGGAGGGAGTATGGTATGGTGTGTAGGGATAATAAATTTAATTCATATTACAACTTGAATGAACATATAAAACACACTATTCTTCTTTGCTCTGTATTTCAACTGGACTTAATCACAAGTCTCATTTACTAAAGGAAGTTATAGAGTAATTAAATGGCCGGTCTGATTTCATGTGTTTTCCAACAACTAACTTAATTAGTCCTTGAAATTAACTGTCTAGATTTTGTTATTGCCAGTTGCCCCTCCCAAGACCCATTTACTATGACATCATGGATGTAGGAGTGGAGTGTTCATGTCACTTCGTGACAGGAAAATGAACAGTCTTCAAATCCACTTGGTGTTTTCTGGATCTTCATGGTATTGACATCAAAAAGTCAGTCAACTGTCCTGGGAGGTATGGTTGACCAATTCTTGTATATTTATACCTCCTGTTGACGTCTGTAATTTTTGCAATCCACTTCTTGTCTGGTCTATCTATTGGTTTAATCAATCACAGTCTGATGGCCCCTCTTTGCTAACATAATCTCCTTGTTACTTCACGGCTGCATATGCCTCTAGGTCACGTCCTTGTTCTCCGTCAGGCCATTCACACCCAGAGTGATCCACTCCCAGCCTCTGCTGTGGACCCACAAGAGCAGCCCCAGGGGCAGGCCCTGACTCTCAACTTGGTGCTTATACCAAGAGAGGTTTGGCAGGGAAAAAAAAAAAGACTCTTTACCCTGCTCCATCGTGAGGCTCTGCCTGCCTGTGTTGAGACAACGAACCTGCTGTTGGACCTCTACCTTACATGGTAGTTTTCTCCTAAAGTTCCTAACAGCTATAGCGTAAGTCTATCTGCCTTGGTTGATTTCTCTTTTATTTAAAGCCTGGGGTGAGGAGACCAAAACACACATCTGATAACCTTTCTTACTTCCTCCCTTTTGCTCTTCTTTGCTTAACAAATTTATTATACCAAGGGAAAACTCAATGATTTGACTCCTTTACATTTAATGTTTAAATGGGAGACTTAAAGAAATTAGCAAAACTACTCTTTCTACTTATTACTGGGCTTTCAAGCCCATTTTCATACCAACATTTTTTTTTTTCTCAACAGGCCACAGGAAAGTAGGCTCTCTCCCCATTCACAAATGAAAATAATATGGAGAAGATTGCTATATAAGAATGATTCCCATTATCAAAGAATGGCTTCAGCATGATAAAAATGGCAGAGTAAAGTTCATGACTTAATGGTAAAAATAAAAATGTCTTAGTTTAATATTGTACAATATCATCTTTATTGCATGTAGGTTTGGAATCAAGACTGATAAGCAGTAATTGATGGAAGCTATGAGAGTTGGACATGACTTAATGACTGAACAACAACAATAAGAGAGATTAAAGAGTGTAAGAGGGGGAAAAGCCAAAGGCTGAGGTGCACAAACATCTGAGCAGCAAATGGCAGGAGAGAGGCCAAATAAAAAGCAAAATGTTGCAGGAAAAGAATGAGAAGTGAAAAGTTTCACAAGGTCAACAGTGCTACATGCCACACAAGGTCAAGTAAGGTCATAAGATCAGTGCACTACATCCAAAAATTAAGAGATCATTTGCAGGTTTAGCAAGAATAGTTCTGGCAGTGATGGGGTCAGAAAATATTTAATAGAGGAAAGGAATCAAAGAGAAGGGGAAAAGTTAATAGAATGAATGCTTTTAAGAAAATTAGTTGTTCAGGGGAGAATAAATGTAGTATAAGAGAACGTAAGCCGAGTTTCAGGAATGTTATTAACAAGGAAAACTGTAAAGATAGATGAAGGTATAGTGCAGTAATAAACAACCTCAAAACTCTGAAATTATATATTTTCCTGTATATGACATGCCCAGTGCTTATATGTTTATTACAGTTACCTGAGGGCCAAGAAAAGTAGAAGCTTTATTACCTTGGCCTTAGGAGCCTCCAGCCATCAGTGAAACTCATCACCTGTTATTAGCCAAAGCTAATCATATGGCCATATATAGCTTCAAAGGGAACAAGGAAATGCAACCATATATAATGTAAATGAACAAGAATATCACTGTTTGTGAATACGTTTATTGACTACCATGGGCAAGAGCCACTTACTCATACCACAACAAGTCAATCACTAGGGAGGGAGAAGGCGAGGTTGCAGACAGACCAGAGAAAGGAACTAATTGAAAGAATGTGGTCTTAGAGAGAGGAGAATGTAGAGCATGAGCTGATGGAAAAGTTTTTGTGGAAAGACTACCTGTCCTGAGAGATGGGCAGGAAGAAAGTGAGGCTGGCTGTGGACGACACTGTTCAAAGATTGCAGAAATTATTTCTGGCTCACAGCATGAGTCAAGATGTTTTCAGCAGGAATGGTTAAATTTTCACTAACCTGAGTGGTTGTCATATTTTCTCCAGCAGTGAGAGGGAAAGAGGGATGACCCAAGATGGCTGGATTGGTCAGCATTTGGAGTTTTGCAGGTCAGGTACGACAGTCAGTTGAGAGGATGACAGTGTTAAGGGTATTGGCAGGAAAGAGGCCGAAGGGGTAAACCAGGAAAGTAGCTCATCAACTGGGAGAAAATAAAGCACTGACCAAGTTCTTTCTCCTAATGAAAATTATGACTTCTTAGACTCCCTGATAAAGCAAGTCTCTTGAAAATATAATGACAGCTGTTTATAGGAGTCCGATTAAATCAAGTAAGATTTGCGTGCTCTCTTTGGTAAACCTCCCAGAAGAGACTTCCAACAGAACTACTCTGTCACTGGAAGTTACTACTAGGGAGGTGGCTAATAAATCTAGCCCTTTTGATGAACATATCAATGTGTTATGGGAGCCTAATATATTTTATCCAGAAAGAAAAGATGGATTCTAGCAAACTTGGTTTGCAAATCTGAAGACATAAATCACTTCAAGAATGATCATTAGGACTATGGACACCAACATAATAGAAAGTCTAGGAATTATTTAAGAGAAACCTTAAATTCTTGATTCTAATTTTTTACTAGAACCAAGGAATAAATATAAATTTGGATTTTTTTTTTTTTAGAATTCTCCCTTTTGAGATAAATTTTGGATCAGAGGACACTACATGTATAAATATTTACTTCCCTGGTTTAAAATTTTCAGATAGAGCCAGCTATTGAAAAGCTATCAAATCTAGCTAGCATACTGACATCCAACCACTTTACATTTACATAGCCAAGAATGTAAGGATGATTTCTGTAGAGAAAGTTGGAGAGTTGAAAAGATTTTATGCTCTTACTCCACCATTTTTTTTCCTTCAGTCACAGATTATTTCCCTTGCTGCTTCAGTTCCAAATTCAACTTGAATTGGATACACTTTTTACTATCTTGGATCTCTTAAATTAGAAGAAGTATTATATCTGGTGATAAAAAAAAAAAGATCAGAAAAAGCACTGTATAAAAAGGGCAACTTGGTCTGATGCTGAAAACTTCAACCAAAAATGTAATCTGTGCTTTAGCTATTGCCAATAAGAACTGGACCAAGTCCAGAAGGAGGTAGTTTTAATCAATTGTTTTTAGGAAGAGAGTCTATAACCTACTGGCTTGAAAATCTTCTAACAGTAAGTTTTGTAGAGATATAGCACACTTGCCAAAACTGCATTACCGCTTCAAACCATCACAAATTACACTGCACTTTAGATTTTATTACCAAGTAAGACAGCACACAAATTCATTTCCACGTCTGTTGCCAATTTAAATGAATGGCTGGCTCCTGCCAGCTCAGGAAGACACCGGAGGAAATGTTGCACAGATCATTGGCACGTGGAATAAATGATAGCAGGCCCTTTGGTCATTTAATCTCAGAGCAAAATTTATATTTTAAGTAGGCTTTAAAAATGTAATGTAAATTATGCTGTATAAGGGTAATAATTCAGAAAAGCAGCCACATTAAATGTTCAAAAAAGCCTACTATGTACTCAGAACCATTCTAGGTGCTGTAGATAATATAGAATTAAATGATATATACTCCATTCTCAGAGCTTCCTCTACAATCGGTCAAAGTAAAGTACACACCAGAAAATAAGTAAGATACTATGTGATTAAATTACTTGGTATATCCAATGCTATAGGAATTCAAAGAAAAGGAAGATCAGTAAGAAGCTAGAATAGTCATGAGGCAATGTCCTAAAGCTCTGAGAGAAGAAAAATGAGTATTCCAAGGAAATAAACAACATGAGAAACAGCAAGAATTTGGGATTTGGGATTCATAGGATTCATTTGACTAAGGGAAGTTTGATTTCTGGAGGACCACTGGAAATACTGAATATGGTCAAAGCATAGAAGAACTTAACAGCATGGCGGAGGTGTTGCATGTTGAGTTATGATATGTTGTCTTTTATTATGCTGTTTCTTCCCCCATGTCTGATCTTGATCAGCCCTATTATCAGGGAGAGGTCCTAATTCACTTGTGATCTACCTAGGCTAGGCGTATTATTGTACCAGGTTGAGCTGAGCTAGAAATAAAATCAGTTTGGAGACGAAAAAGCAGCTTAGAGGAGAATGAGTGGGAAATAGTCAAGAGCATTGGAAAATGAAGACTCCCAAGTCCCTTGGGAAAGTGGGGAGAAACGTCAAGACAGAGGCTAAAATGAGGAGGAGAGAAAAGGAAAGAAGGAATTGATTTTTTTAAGAAAAAGAAAATTAAAGGTCAGAGGATAAAGACCAGAAGGATCAGGAAGCTTGAGAAATAACATGTGAAGTATACAAACAGATAACAGCAAAAGATAAATAAATAAAACTCAGAGAAAGTGGGAAAGAAAAATAAAATAAACTTTAGGGAGATGGCACAGCAATCAGGTATCGAAATAGTAAGAGAAGGAAAAACAGCAAGAGACTAAGGAAAATATCATGACGTGACAGTGAGAAATAATATAAGGTGAAAAGGAGGAAGCTGTAAGGAACAAGGAAAGGATGAAAACTGGATAAATGAGTGGAGCGAATATCAAGACATCATAGGTTAATATATTCAAGAAGAGAAGGTGGGGGAGAAAAATAAATAACTGCAGGGAAACAGAAAACATTCAACACTGCTTCTGTTCCCTTATCCTTTCCTTGAATGATCATCATTAATCTCACACCACAGGTGAGCCCCACCAGGTCCCACTCCTGCCACTCCAGGTCAGACTCCTGCCCAGGTCCCATTCCCCAAAAGACATCTTAGAGGTGTTAGATAATTCTAAGGCTTTACAGTCAGACTCCAAAACTTCAATTATAGCATGTTGCCATTCAGCAATTTTTCCACTCATTTTTCATTTAACTTGCTATTGTCTTCCCCATAAGTACAAGTTTCTAAACTTCCTCTCCCAACAAGCCCTCAAAATCACTCTCCAAAACCATTCTGCCTTTTTACTGCATTTCCTCCACTTTTCTCTTGACTGAGATTTCTCTTCTTCTTCAACCAATTTCTTCTCTCACCCAGGTTTCTTCTGAAAAAAAAAGAAAAGAAAAGAAAAGAAAGGGCAGAAGGGAGAGAAGGAGGGATGGAAAGAGAGGGAGGGGAAGAGAAAAGAAAAGAAAGAAAAAAAATCCATTCTCTCTGATGTTACTCCTCGCAAGAATTTCCCCCTGGATCTCCCCCATAGTCCTTGTTGGATCTAATAGCCCTGCCTCCTTAAATGTGCAACCTTTCTTTAATGTTTTTCTTCCAGAAACTTCTGCCTTACTTGAAACTTCTCCATTTGCTCTTCAAGACTTGGCTGTCTAGCCTCTTCTTTAAAGGACTGCACCTCCTTCTTGAAACTCTTGCCTTTTTCCTTTACATCAGAATTCCTAGGTGCAGAATTCCTAATTTGGAAGTTAACTGGTAAATAAGATAGAAAAGGAGTTTATTAAATAGGTTAGCGAGTGGCTGGCAGAACTGTTAGAAGGGATGGAGAATCAGGTTTCAGGCCAGAGAGTCCAGAAACAGACCCCAAATCAAACTTAAACAGCCTCAGGCTAGCGTTGCTCTGGTCATGGCCTCTACTGATGCCATGCACTACAGTTTGGATTCCAGTCAGAATGAAACCACATCAATTCTATTACAAGAACTACCTCCAGGATCAATGCCACTGCCAACCAGGGACTAAGTCTTCCAGCCACTGCTGCTGCTGCTACTGCTGCTAAGTCGCGTAGATGGCAGCCCACCAGGCTCCAGCGTCCCTGGGATTCTCCAGGCAAGAACACTGGAGTGGGTTACCATTTCCTTCTCCAATGCATGAAAGTGAAAAGTGAAAGTGAAGTCACTCAGTCGTGTCCAACTCTTAGCAACCCCACGGACTGTAGCCTACCAGGCTCCTCGGTCCATCAGATTCTCCAGGCAAGAGTACTGGAGTGGGTTGCCATTTCCTCCTCCATTGCAGTAACTAGTCTCTGCAAAACTCTAATGCCTTTGCTTCCCCCTTTGCCAGAAAAATGAATGCATATAAACTTTTTCTTCCACATTGTTTCTTTCAGAACTGAAATCTCATACAAATACAGTTAATTAGTGAAGCCCAATAACTACTCAGTGCATATTTGTTGAATGAAAG